>JABWTJ010000806.1:0-280538 GCA_016801875.1 Solanum sitiens
ACGTTTGCTATGGAGCACAATTAAATCAAACCGTAGCTACTCCATTTTATTTAGGTTATTAGTTTGCTATTATATAGAATTAGTCCTATTTTTTATCAATTTTTGATTTATTGGTTTTGGTCCTTAAAGATTTGATTTTTGATTTAAACAATAAAAAAATACTTATAAAATAAATATATCACTTTTCTAATAAATTTGATGCGAAAACACAATAATATAACTTTACGAATGCTCATAAAATAGAAACAATAATAACAAACATGGAAAAAACTATACAAGTGTAACACAAAGAGAAATTAAGAGGAAAAAGATTCTTACTTTAGATTTTAACATTTTTTATAACGTTATATTGTGAACTCGAAGTCATTGTGATTTGTGAAGTGTGAATTGAAGGCTAAATGACAAAGATAGTAACTATTAAGGTATTGAGATTAATATATATTTATGTACAAGTAAAAGTAATAAATTACTAGTCTTTAATGAGACATCGTTTTATCCAATAACTCAATATTAAAATCAATATCGACTGATAACCCAATAATATTTTTTATAAAACCATTAAAAATTATTAACCTAATAAACCAATAACAATAAATTAATAACTTTTATATGAATTCAATTTATCGATCGATTGGATTTTTTCAAAACTCCAAATTTTTTTATCCCAATAATATGGATCATGACACAATTCACCAGAGAAACGTCAAAGCCCGTGATTGGTTAAATAGATACGCATTTATTGGTATTGGAGTTTTTTAATTTGATAAAAGATGTGGGGACTGGACTAGGGGTTAAATAATATGTTATAAATGATGTCCATTATTGGAGATGTGGATGGGCAAAAACTCCAAAAACTATCTAGACAAAATAAGACCAAAAATATATATTTTATTGTACTTACTCTTTCTATTTAAAGAAAGATAATTTAATTCGATTTGACATATAACATAAGAAAATAAAAATAATAACTTAAATTTTTGTGGTTTAAAATTAAAATTATATTAAATATATATCAATATCTTCTAGTCATATGGTTTTAAATGTATATAAATATGTTCTAGTCATATGGTCTTAAATATGGCAGTAGGACATTCTAAAAATAATTTAAGAAAATAAGGTATTTAGCCAAATTTTATGGAGTAGCATCAAGTGTTCTTCACAAATTAAAAGGAAAAAAAAACAGTTTTCTTGAAATGAATTTTTTTGAAAAAAAAATACACTTAAACATGCTTTGAAAAAATTTAGTTTAAACATTACTTATTATTCAAAAACATATTAAAAATTCATTGATCATATACAATCTACTTTTAATTACCAATTTTTTTTTTTTAAAAAAAACTGTTCTTTTTATTAAAGTGTAATTAAAATAAGGCCAAATGCATAAACAAATCCCTAAACATGTTGGGTTTTTCCCCTTATGTACCTCAACTATGCCATTTCCCTATTAAATCATTGAAGCGCACATAATTTGTTCCTTTTAAACAAATACCGTTGGCTGATGTGGAATCAAATTTTTTAGGGGTATTGATAGAGGATACATATGTTGTTCCAGAACTCATTAGTTCAATTGATAGTGAAATGTTCGAAAATAATTATGTTTTACTTCAAGTCATTGAACACACTAGAAAACAAATGAGACTAACACAGTTTGTCTTCGTTCTTTTATAAAAAACATTAGAATACGAACACAATCGAAGGCATTTACAATAGAAAAATCGATCAAAATCAACTAACGATGTTTAAAAGGAACAAATTATGGGTGGTTCAATGATTCAATAGGAAAATGACGTAGTTGAGGTACCTGAGGGAAAAAACCTAACAAGTTTAGGAATTTGTTTATGAGTTCGGCCATAAAATAAATAGTGTAGCTCCTCCTCCAATTGCTTGCGAGACGAGGAAAGGTGTTTACACTAATCCAATATATGCATGTTATGTGTTTAAATTTATCATATTTTTATTAAATTACATTATAATGAAAAATTGTATTAATTAGATGTAAATACCTGATGGAGGTAAATTTTTTCCCCGATTTTATATATTATAATATGAGTATAGTTTGAATTAAATATTTTATTGTATATCAATAATGGCCAACTTCAAAATGTGCCAAATTTAAGTTCTCCAATCATATCACATCCATTATTTTGAAAATAATTCAAAGAAAAATCTAATATATCCCTATTGTATGAAACATATATAAAGCGATTATCTAGCGAAGTCAAAAATTTTATTAAAAATACTCAAAATTAAATAATTTATATTTCACGACAAGCAACAAAATTTGGGTTCATGACAGCCGCATGCAGCTTCTATTTCTTCGATCGGGAAACAACAAATGAGTCTATTGAATTGAATATAGATTGATTAAAAATAGATATATTAAACAAAAATAAATAAAGTATTTAATCCTTTCATATTCAACATGATAAAAAAAGGAAAAAATTACCTGAATTAGTACATTTTAATAAATAATTACTAATTTTAGCGATATTTTTTATTTATAACATTTATAGCAATACTATGTTAACTCTGCAATATGAATTAAAAGTGAAATATGTATGCAATATATATGAATTATAATTGTTTTTTGAAATATATAATGTTTGTTTGGTAAGAATTTGACACATTGTATTATAAGTGAATTAAAATGTGTGATAAATGTATTATCTATCATTAAAACTTGTATTATATGTGAATAATAAATTGTTCTTTGTAATATGTATTAAACTTGTATTATAAATTAATTATAGTTAAAAAAATATTATTACTATAAATGGTAAATATTTTTTTATTATAATATATTTAAGTAAGTTTCCCAAAAGGAAAAATTGACCGGTGAATATATATAGCTATCCATCTTATTCATAGTCAGATAAAAACAATAGCTAAAATTCAAAATAAACTTAAAACTTCCAAAAAGTAAAAACTCATCAAAAGTTACAAATAAATGAATGGATACTATTCATGATGATATGAATATTTATCTTTTAGTGGACATATATTATCTATCTTTTAGTGTTTGTTCCATTATAATAAACATTTATACAACACGTATTTAATTCATCAGAATAAATGATTATTTACTTTTTTAAAACCATTTTGTCAGCCTTATCTTTTCAACTTTGTTTTCTCTAAGAAAATAAAAAAAAATAAAGAGAGAAAGATAAGAACGTAATGTTACGTCGATATAGAGATTGTTATTGCCTTTGTGCTTTAATCTGGTTTATAGTTATGTATCTGAAATTTATTTTATAATTTAGGAATAGCCTTTTGGTTCTTCGATTTTATAAAAGTTCACAATATATTAAAGTAGATTAGTTTAATTCAGTTTAACTTTTTTATTTTGATTCATTTTAGTTTGGTGTTCTTCAATCGAATTTTCGATGCGAATGCAAAATAAAATGAGGACAATATCAAAGTATAAATATTAACGGATGATGTCTTTCGCCATGGAGCATTTTTTTTGCTAGTAAAAGACTATATTTATCTTTTTAAAGAACATTGTGCCTTCAATTAGTTCTCAAGAAAAATAAGGACGAAGACGGGTTCTTTAACATAACGTACATTGATAAAAACATAGTTTGTCCTCTTAAAAAATAATATTTGAAGTTAACTATTAATTATACACTTGTTTCTACTTTGATTTGTTCATTTATGTTTGATTTTTTAAAAAAAAAATTAATAAAAATTTGGTTCTTTGATGCATTGAAAGTTCTGAGACCCTTACATTAAACACTAAATCGAATTTTAAAAAAAATAATACTGACATCGAACCAAAGAATTGAATTAATCCGATTCAATTCGATATTTTTAACTTTTTGGCACCCCTAACTTATATATATGATACATAATTTATGTATTTCTTTTATATATCGTGTGAAGAAGTGATGTATCTACTAATTCAGAAAAATCCAAAATTAGTATAATTAGGGCTTTTTTTAAGGATAGGATGTAATATGTTGACTTTCAAATGGTTGATGTTTATGTACTTTATGCCTAATTCAAGTTCTTTTTTTCTTTTCACCAAAAATAGTTAGAAATCAAATTGAAATAAAACTTTTGTTCGACAATTCCAAATACGTATGAAGTTGTCACCAAGCTAACTTGACCAAAGAAAAACTTATCCCGTAATCTACGTCAAGTAAGTTTAAATATTTTTTTTTATCATGACGAAATTAATATGCTTTTATTTTGTTAAATCACTTGATCATGACAAGTTGTATTGATTTGAATAAACACATGGTACAAATCAAAGGCGAAGTCAGAATTAAGAGTTTGAAATCCTATAAGAGATAGTGGTTCGGATTAAGGGGTGCGAACTTATAATTATTACAACAAAAATAACTTTTAGCGGCAATAAATAGATACATTGATAAAGAGTGCTTAAGTCTTTACCGGCATTAGTTAAGTGTCATTAGATCCAATGTCGTTAAAGCCTTTAGGGATACATACAAAGAGTGTTAAGTGCCGCTAAAGCTCACTTTTGATGTAGTGGTGTTTCATAGTCACTTTTTTAGCACTGAACCGTGTTCACAAGTTAATATACAAAAAAATTAATTTATTTTTCTAGTAAAAATACAAGGTCTACGGAAAAGCTACTGGGTTCGTTCGAACACACAAATTTCACTTAGCTCCGCTTTTGGTGCAAATTAAATTTAATCTAGAGCTAGTAAAAGCGTTGGCCAACTTGGTTTTGTTCAACTTATATCTAAACTAAAACCAAATCAATTAAATTGATCTTTTTTTAAAAAAAATATACAAATAAACAAAACCAAATTGATAAACTTTTACTTGAACAGCAACAAGTGAAGGTATGTTACTAATTTATATAGTAGAATCGTTTTTATGTGCCATTGATATAAGAAAAGGTGTTGTCATCTAAATATAGTGTACTTAAAAGTATGACATAATTTCAACTAGTTTTCAAATGATGGTTGATTTTCCATCAACAGCCGTTAAAGTGACTATTTGTTAAAATCATCCAAATAATGTAAAACCTAGCAACTAAGATCATTACAACATGAAGTTTACAATCATATAGGCCCAATATCAGGATTGTAATGGGCCACGTGAACTGTGGACAAGCCCAAATAGTTAAGTGTATGTGAATTAACAGAATTCAAATAATTATAGGAAAAATTACGCGGTTAAGCAAATTTATACTATTTAATTACTCATCATAACTATTGTTTGCTATAATTACCACTCACGACTAACATTATACATTAATTATGTGGGCTGACTTCGAGTTTGTATAATTAACCACATTTGTATATGTATAATTCGCCAAAATATACAAATACATATGTATAATATACAATTATCTTATCAATATACATATACAACTCATTTCTCTCCCACTCTCTGCCTCTCTCGCTCGCCTCTCTCCTCCTTCTCCCAATCTCTCTCACCTCTCTCCTCTCTCTCCCAAAACTCGCTTATTTTTTATACAAACACATATGTATAATATATAATTATCTAACCAACATACATATACAATTTACTTCTCTCCCACTCTCTTCCCTCTCTCACTAGCCTCTCTCCAAAACTCGCTCGCTTTCTCCTCCTTTTCCCAATCTCGCTCGCCTCTCTCCTCTCTCTCCAATATCGTTTTCATATATACAAATACATATGTATAATATACAATAATCTAACCAATATACATATACAATTCTCTTCTCTCCCACTTTTTGCCCTTTCTCTTGCCTCTCTCCTCTCTCTCCCAGTCTCGCTCGCCTCTCTCCTACCTATAAAATGTAGGTACAAATTGTAATTATCAAACTATAGCTATGGAGAGTAATTAGGCTATTTTTAGTGGCTATATGTGAAAGTTCCCCATTATTATATTTTAAAAAAAGTACGATACAATATAATACATTACAATATATCCCATGTGGTAGAAATTGATTTCGAATTAAGCAAGTTAATCCTTTCGAGTGTGATATGGTGGGCTTTAAAAAAAATGAGTTAGCTAAAATTTCTAAATCAATTTAAAGAGGGAAGCTTTCACATATACCCACTTTAAAATAATTAATTACTCTCCATAGCTATAGTTTGATAATTATAATTTGTAGCTATATGTTATATGGAGGAGAGAGGCAAGCGAGACTAGGAGAGAGAGGAGAAAGCCGAGAGAGAGAGGGGGAAAAGAGTGGAGAAGGGTGAATTGTATAGGTATATTGGTTAGATAATTATATATTATACATATGCATTTGAGTAAATGACGAGAGATTGGGAGAAGGAGGAGAGAGGCGAGCGAGAGAGGGCAGAGAGGTTAATTGTATATATATATAATTGTATATTATACATATGCATTTGTATATATGGCAAGCGAGATTGGGAGAGGGAGGAGAGGCGAGCGAGATTGAGAGAGGGAGGAGAGAGATGAGCGAGAGAGGGCAGAGAGTGGGAGAGAGGTGAATTGTATATGTATATAGGTTATAATTGTATATTATACATATGTATTTGTATATCCTGGTGAATTATACATATACGAACGTGACTAATTATACAAACTCGAAGTCAGTCCACGTAATTAATGTATAATATTAGTCGAGAGTGGTAATTATAACAAACTATTAAAACTTGATCATGAACTGATCATTCTGCCATTGTTGAGCACAAATTGAAGCTTTATTGATAGTGAAGAAGAAGAAGAGAAAAGAGAGAGTACAATGATACACACAACATCTATTTATAGATGTTCACATCATTCTAGAACCATCTAGTAGATTCTAACAATTCCTAACAAACTCATTCTAATAACTAACTAACAGAATGTTAACTCTGTTATTGACAGAAAAATAACAGATTAATGAAACAGTAAAAAATGTACAGTAAAAATTAAATTGAAACGTCTAGCTATTTCAACATTCCCCCTCAAGCTGGAGGTGCAGGATATTAAGTACACCCAGCTTGGCTAAAAAATGCATGTGTTGATCCTGCCCCAAACCTTTCGTTAGTATATCTGTAACCTGATGTTGAGTAGGCACATACATGGTTTTAACTTCACCAGTCTTCACTTTGTCTCTTATAAAATGACAATCAATCTCTATGTGTTTAGTTCTCTCATGAAATATAGGATTTGCTGCTAATTGAATAACAGACTTGCTATCACTCAATACTGTGATTGGCTTACAAATAGGAACATTCAATTCTGCAAACAGACCTGCTAGCCAAGTAATTTCTGATACAGTTGAGGCCATGCTCCTATATTCTGCCTCAGCTGAACTTCTAGAAACAGTGTGTTGCTTCTTTGACTTCCAAGATACCAGGGATTCACCAAATTTTACCACATATCCTGTAAGAAATCTCCTTGTGTTTGGGCATGCAGCCCAATCAGAATCACACCAACAAACTAGTTCTGTAGCAACCTGAGCCTTCAGCCAAATTCCTTGACCTACAGTGCCTTTCAAGTATCTAACCACCTGTTTGCAGCCTCTAAATGTGACCTCTTTGGTAATTGCATAAATTGACTTAATGTCTGCACAGCATAACTAATATCAAGACTAGTGATTGTTGCATATAGTAGCTTCCCAATTAATCTCCGATAGGAAGTAATATCCTTCAAGACAACATCTCCAGTGATCCCATTTGCTCTGTCATATTCTACTGAAGTCAGTTTGGTGCCAAGCTATAAAGGTGTGGAAGTTGGTTTTGCACAAGTAAGTCCTCTTTCAGAAATGAGCTCAAGAATATATTTTCTTTGATTTAAGATTACTCCTTTTGCAGATCTCAAAATCTCAATGCCCAAGAAATATTTAAGCTCTCCTAAATCCTTGAGCTTAAATTGTTGATGTAAAACTTCTTTTGCCTCTCTGATCATTGACTCATTATCCCCAGTGATAAGTAAATCATCAACATATACCAAAATCACAACCATTCCTTCTGTCCTTTTCAGAGTGAACAATGAATAATCATAAGTACTCTGGACAAATCCTGCAGTCAATAGGGCTGAGGTAAGTTTAATGTTCCATTGTCTAGATGATTGTTTAAGGCCATACAATGACTTGAGTAGCTTACAGACTTTATGTTGTCCTTCTTGTCTGAAATCTTGAGGCATTTCCATATACACTTCTTCTTCTAAATCCCCTTGTAAGAAGGCATTATACACATCCATTTGATACAAACACCAACCTTTTGAGACTGCCAGAGCAATAACACATCTAACAGTCACCATTTTTGCAACAGGTGAAAATGTGTCATAATAATCTAACCCTTCTTGTTGGCTGTACCCTTTTGCAACTAATCTTGCCTTGAACCTTTCCACTTCCCCATTAGCTTTGTACTTAATCTTATACACCCATTTTGAACCAATTACATGCTTTCCTGGAGGTAAGTCAACTACCTTCCAAGTGTTGTTATCTTCAAGTGCTTGAATTTCTAGCTTCATGGCCTGACACCACTTCTCATCTTTAGCAGCTTGAACAAAAGTATGTGGTTCCACCAGTGTAGAGAAATTAGTGAGGTAGCATTGATATGTAGAAGTTGTACTACTATATGACAAATAGTTAGCAATTGGATATCTTGTCCCTTTCCCCTGTTGTGGGGCTGCATAATTCTTCATCCAAATAGGTTGCTGAGGTACTCTTGATGATCTTCGTGCAGGAAGTGGAGTCTGTAACGGTGGTGTCTCACATAATACACTACACCATTTTAAGTCTACGGCCACCCTTGTAAAGTGTAGTCTTAACTAGCAAAAAGTGTGGCCTTTGATAAAAGGTAACACTTTTGGATTTTAAGCAACACTTTTCCAGGGGTGCCCAAAAGAAGCGTAACCTTAGAGTTTAGGCAACACTTTTCAAGTGTTGCCTTATCAGCTACACTTAAAAGCGTAGCCTTAAAGGAAAAATGGCAACGCTTTTATGTACCTCATATAGCAATATTTTTATCTCATACAACTACACTTTCAAGCGTGGCCTTTGCTTCCTTATTGCCAACAATTATAAAGTGTTGTCTTTTTTATCTAATGTATGACAACGATTTTAAAGTGTTGCCTTTTCTATCTAATGTATGACAACACTTTGAAGTGTAGTCCTTGCCCATGTTCATACCACAATTTAAAGCCCTATGACTACACTTTTAAGTGTGGTAATGCTATTTTGACTACCAAATATTTATATGCCACAATTTCTAATTAAAAACACCAATATTGTTTTGCAATAAATAATCTCAAGCATTAAATTTGCTAATAAGTAATTCAAATATATAGATTTACAATAAACTTCAAAAGATAGCATGTCTTGTGTACATACACATACCTATAACGCAATATTCTAATATGTATACACAATAGTTCAAAAGTACTCTTACAATAGTTCAATTTATTCTAGCAATAAATATATTTCACAAAATCAAACATAATGTATTCAAACTTTAACAATAGTTTAAAAACTCTTCATCATCCACTTCAATGAGATCAAATTGACTTGCGGCGACCCTTCAAATTTGATCACCTCCATTTCCCTATACATTTAAATTGTACAACTAATCATATTGCAACAGTATATTATTGAAGAGGCAAGAAGTTCCAGATTGCAAATTGTAGGCTGCAGAGTTTTTGAGTTCCAAATTGCAGTTCCAGATTCTAGAATATTGCCGAGCACATATTACATGATTTCCAGATTGTAGGTTCCTGATTCCAATTTGCACAATGCAGATTATAGTTCAATATTTTAGGTTCTAGATTGCATATTACACATTACAGATTAATGCATATTACATATTACAGTTCCAGATTTCAAATTATTGCAAATTATAGATTGAAAAAATCCTTTACCTTATCTCTAACTAATATTATATAGTAATACGTTAGCAAAAAAAATGTAAACTTGAGATCGAGCCTCTAGTTTGTAAACTTTTCTTGATCCGAAGAAAGGAATCAATCTATCTTTTCTGATAGTCTTTTTCCTTTATAGTATTAAAGTCTGGCTCTTGCATTTTTATTCTATGTGTGGAATGATCGTACCTTGTGTGTGAAACTTTCAATTGCATAATTCCCTAGAAAAGATCCCTTTATGTCATCTCTAATCTTATAGATAATACATTTTAGCAAAAAAATTGTTACTGAAGAGAAAAAAGTTACTTTTGTTAGCGGGAAGAAAACTTCTACCACCAAGAATAATGTTATAATTGTAGCTTTGGTTCATTTCCTTTTATACATTGACAGAAAAATGGGATAACATGAGGACGAAGAATCTGTAATAGCATCAGTAAGTTGGGAATGACAGTAAGCACAACCGCACATTCTCCAACAACATTTTGTACGATGAAGGTTTTACCAGGCACTGAATATCAGAGGAATGAGTTGCTATCCCACTTTCTTTTTTGAATATCTAGTTTAAATTTTTACCAAAAACATTGATTTTAGAGGTATAGTTACATTATCATTCTATCTATTGTTATTAAAGTACTCTGTGTCATACAACAAGCAGGAGAAGTGGTCTGTAGAGAAATTTGTTGAAGGCAACATTGTTAAATAGTCAAAAGACAAAGACAATAATATAAGGTAAAAATCAAAAGTTTCATTCTAAATCTTTTTTATAGTTTACTTTTGATAAGGTCAAAACTATGTATAAAAAATACTTGTAAACTCAGGAAAAATGAAAATTCCATCAAATACCATAAAAGGATAATTACTGGTAATGAATTTCTAAGTAGAAGACATGATTAAGAATCAAGTCGTAGTAATGGACCTACCAAGTAGAACACAAACAATTGATCATTGATGCTGGAGTTTTTCCTCATCCTTTAAGTCTCCTGAAGAGGCACAGACCATCCTCCTGAAACAATAAAAACCAAAATTGTTAGGTTAGTTTATTCTTATCTGGTAACATTGTTATTGAGAATGTACGGAAAAAAGACCTCTTCGTCTTACTTCATCTATATTTTGTGACTATAGCATTGAAGGTGGTATCCCTCTACTTGTTGAGTTGATTGAATTTGTTCATTCAGAGATGCAGAGAGCAGCCGCAGAATGCTTACAAACATTAGAATTCCTTTTTTTCAAATTACATTTCACTTCCAGAAAGTTTTTAGAAGAACTCTGATACTAAGGGAAAATGTGATTATCAAATTGATTATAAACGAGCACCTTGATTCTCAGAAGCAGATAAGACTAATGATCAAAGAACATTACACTCAAGAATAAGCTTCAGAATTTGTCTATGGAGGACATTGACATACTTACGACATTGTCACCACAAGTTAAAAAGCTTGTTGATGCTTTAAGAGAGTTGCAGCGTCAAGAGAGAGTTGCAGCGTCAACATGATGAACTGCAAGCTAAGTTTTTGGAGGAGAGTGCTGCACTTGAAAATAAATAGCAGAAGTTGTATGAACCGCTTTACACAAAGATATATGAAATAGTAAATGGCATTGTTGAAGTGGAAGGTGTCAATGTGGCTCCCCTGCACCCAGGAAGATAATAAAGGGACAGAAGATGCACTACAACATTTTATGTCTACAACCACCCTAGAAAAGTGTGGCCTAAACTATGAAAAAGTGTGGCCTTTGATAAAAGGCCACACTTTTTGACTTTAAGCCACACTTTTTAAGGGGTGGCTGAAAGCCCCGTAACCTTAGAGTTTAGGCAACACTTTAAAAGTGTTGCCTTAGCAGCTGCGCTTAAAAGCGTTGCCAAAAGTCAAAAAGGCCACGCTTTTGCAGGTACGCTTAAAAGTGTTGCCTTATCAGCTACACTTTTAAGCGTAGCCTTAAAGGCAAACAGACCACGCTTTTCAGCTACGCTTAAAAGTGTGGCCTTAGCAGCGACACTTTCAAGCGTAGCCTAATAGGCAAAAAGGCCACACTTTGCAGCTACGCTTAAAAGTGTTGCCTTACCAGCTACACTTTTAATCTTGGCCTTTACTACCATATTGCCCACAATTATGAAGTGTTGCCTTATATCTAATATATGACAACACTTTGAAGTGTAGTCTTTGCCCATATGCATACACAATTTATATGCCACAATTTCTAATTAAAATACACCAATATTGTTTTGCAATAAATAATCTCAAACATTAAATTAGCTAATAAGTAATTCAAATTTATAGATTTTCCATAAACTTCAAAACATAATATGTGTTGTGTACTACACATACTTATAAAGCAATATTTTAAATGTGTACACAATAGTTCAAAAAGTACTCTTACAATAGTTCAATATATTCCACCAATGAATATATTTCACAAAATCAAATATAATGTATTCAAACTTTTACAACAGTTCAAAAACTCTTCATCATCCACTTGAAATTTGTTCACCTCCATTTCCCTACACAAATCAGATTGCGATGGTTATAGAATAGACAAGAAGTTCCATATTGTAACATTTATTGAAGAGGCAAGAAGTCCAGATTGCAGTAGTTTATATTATCATTCTTGGTGATTCAAAGTATGTATATATGGTCCAATAATGAGAATTTTAATTAGTTCTCAAAGAATCAAAAGTATATATAACTATTAATTAATGGAACAAAAACAACATTCTTGGAACTTGGAAGTCAATAGAAGATTGGACTAATTTTTATGATTAAAAATATGCAAGTAGAACAAAGGTGTATGAATATTGTTCATGGCTTCCCATTATCTCACAACCTTAGTGGAATAGCATTAACCAAATAAATGGGAAAATCTCTAATTTCCTAGTTCCTCCATCCTAAAACACATAGCATAAAAGAAAAACAAATAGTCATGTAGCCTTAAGAATCCAAATCTTCTCAATGGGAAGACAAATGAAGAAGCAATTTGCTTATGCTTTGGCATTTTTCTTGATTGTTGTAGTTTATAGAACAAAAATAATTGTTGCTTTAAAGAAGGGGAAGGACCACAAAAGAAAGAGAGAGAAAACATAGATAGTGATGTTGGATTGAAGAAGACAATTGCATTGAAGAAACACACAGTAAAAGTTTTTTTTATTTTTGTTAAGAGGTAATGGTAACTTACTACTACTTAGTCATGTTTGTGGGGTGGGGAGGCCATAAGAAGAACGAAATATGTCTAACAATGAGAGTATACATAAGCACTCTATAAATCTATGTTTTTTGTGAACGTCAAATATAAAATACCTTTTAAGGAGCCAACACATGAGTTGAGTCGGAATAGTGTGGAAGATATCGACCTTCTACGGCTCGTGAACTAGTTGCATCAACAGGTAAAGTAAGGTTAGATCTAGAATACCTGGAAAGTATGTAAGTGTAATGAGAGGCATCTTACTGAGCCAATTGTCATTTATCATAGCTCTGTCAAGCCTTTTTCAAACCACATCAGTCGGACCTCTATCATTGCCCTAGCAGGTTTCAAAAGACAGAAAATCCTTAAGAAATCAACACAACCACATCATACTGCAAGTGAAAACCTTTTGATTATTCAAAGTGCGCATCAGTTCGAGTTCACTAAAGGTAGAGCTACATTAAAATGTGCATCGAGTTCCACAAGCTATAATATAAGCATTAAGTATTTTAGGGGTAGTGTAACAACAACACGTCAACACTATCTTTTTTCTCCCTTTGACAATTTTAATATCTACAATCCTAATGACTATAACTTAGACTTACATATTGTAGCATGTTTTTTCTTTCACAGTAAAAGGAAGAACTTCTCTTTATATTTCCATACATGCAAAGCCATGAAAGTTAAATAGTGAACCAAAAATCGCACTATGATACAAGTAAATAAGATAGTTATTTGTAAAGGGATCTCGAAGAATTTTTTATTACCTACAGATTTACTTGGAGTCATGTAAAAATGCAAAAGAGATTTCTTTACGAGATTCTTCTTCCGTATGGCAATGTAAAGTCGTGGATGAACCTTAAGAATAGCCATGTGTGCCTTCAACCTGCAAGAGAAAAACAAGTAATAATGCAGCAGCAACCATTATCCAAGCATTGAAGGTAACACGATAGTTATACGCTTGTAAAAACTGACAGTCTTTCAATGTTTAAGAGATGAAGTAGCTTACTTTTATCATAGAACAAACAGTTAAGAATTTGGAAACTATAGATTAAGTAGAAACCCCAAAAATACAGTAGAAAATAGTCAAGGAAAAACATGCTAAATTGGGATTAGAACTCAATCATCCTTGTTGGAGTCAAATGGAGCATAGAGAATTGTAGAATGCATCACTAAAGATTGAATATTTCTTTATGTCGATTAGAAGTGGTATAAAATAAGTTCATAAAAAAAAGTTTAGATTTAGCTCAAGATTTTGACTAGACTAACTTGGAAAATGCTCCTCATATACTTATGATCTCGCTTGCTTCGATAAGAGTAAAAAGATAAATGCAAGAGCTAAAAACATAATTACAATTCAAATAGAGAATTTCTCCTGTTAACTTGTTTTAAATAAATAAGAACTCTAGCATCTTGATCAGCGAAGCACTATCAACTTCTGGATCTTCATAACACATTGTGCTTACATATGGTAGAAGTAACTATTGTGATTATGAGACAATAGTATGTCAATATATTCCTTCATAAGATTCAAGCCATATGTGCTTACTTGCTTATAGAGCAGCAAGTCACAGTGGTATAGTAGCAGCAAGAGTTTGTAGAATCATCTACATGATCCATCACATTCTGTTCTAAAAATTTCAATAGAAACTAAGAAGGGGAAAATTTGAAGAGATACAATAACAATGTCTACTTAGCCAATGTAATAGTATACATATGAGCTAAGTGTTATATGAAGGAAATAAAGAATTAGCAAACAATCTAAACACTTCTATAATACATAAAGGTTATTTTTAAAAATGGCATCTAGCAGTTGGAAAGTATATTCTCTGCGTACTCTCAATTAAAATTTTGATCCCTAAGAACAAAATTTGACAAAATATCGAGCATGTAGAGCAACCCCAAAGCACAATAAAAATATCTGCAGAAATTGCTAGAAACAAAATATAATCGACACCACCACAAACAGAGAAGCGGTAAAACGGCTAATAGACACCATCACAAACAAAAGAACCTAAAATACAAGTAAATAGATAACACTAACCTTAACACTGCGAGACCCACATAAGAGAAGACTATTGAACCAAGAAAGCTAAGTAAACGGGAAGCAGGGAAAGCGAGGTACAAATTTTCTAAGATTCATCCGACAATTGGTCAGAAATATTTTGTTACCGGAGCCTACATTTCCCTAGAATAAAATATTTATAAGCAAAAAGTTACAAAAAGATTTAGTACTATTTCCTTTCATGTCCTTCTATTGTATTCTTACCTTCATATAGATTTTAATATCATAGATTGCAAATGTAAATCTACTTGATACAGATTGTAAAATCAGTGCAAATACTTCAAATGTCCAAGCCACTGTCTTTGTTCATACACTTTGAAAATCATACTCTATTGTAAGACATACCTTTTCAAGAAATCTGTCACACCATTAGACAATGGCCTTGATAGACAATGCATACATCCAACAATAAAACTTTGGCATCAAACAAGTTGTAATAGTTTCATCAATGTCAAATGTGCAGAAATACTAGTAATTCAAAAAGTTACTACAGAAAAACTATAAAAACATTGATGGGATACAAATACAAACGAAAGAGGAGAAGAAACGTGCTCGAACTTCATAAGGTACTTTGAGTAGAACCCTTCAAATATAAGTAGATTTACATAGATGATGTAATATTTCAAGTTTCGATTAGATTAATGACAGGCAGTATTTAGCTGCACTCACCTTTAGTTGCTTAATACTCAATATGATATCCAGTAAGGAATAAAAAAATAGATGGATTAATTATTGAAAATTATGTTCAGAATCTTGTCTTTTCTTTGCAAAATATATAATGAATACTCGATATGAGCTTTAGATTTCTCCAAAAATGTCTACAAACAACAAAGCTAAACTCTTTTTGACAAGAAGAACAAGTTCCAGACTTCCAGTAACAGTGAAGGAAGCTACCAACAACAAAGCTAAAACAATATGCATGAACATTCAATTTAATTTTTTCCTTATTTAGTCTCTTTAGTAAGTCCCCGATAGTTATGTTTTCTACTCATAAGTTGACTAATAATGACCACTTCCTTGACTATCTCCCTCAGTTTATCCTATCATATGCTCCACTATCAATATAATTTTTTTCAATCTTCTCGAGATAAATCAGACCATCCTTTTACTAGGTAGATAAAATCATTAAAACAAGGTAACAACCGCTGATACATATGTGCGATGGAAATGCGAGTTTGTCGAAAACCTTACAAGAAGATACAAAGGTTAGAAAAGCACATTAGAGTTCAATGCAGTTTCTAAATTAATGTTTTTCTAGCTTATCACATGGGTTTAAGATGTGAGTCAACAAATGTTAACATTAAACATGATTAAGAGAATGGTGCTTAAAGAAGAATTTACCTTAGACATCTTCTCAATCACTTCTATACTTCCATAACTTTAAGCAAGCACCAGTGCTTATATTTCAATTATCTTATACTCAATGCATCAACTTCTTCTATATGATTCAAGGAATGTAGTTCATGCATTGTCTGAGGCGCTTCTAGGATAGAAACTTTCTCCTACAATTCAAATGGTTATGCGTTAATCTAAGATTAATAATCATGATGCTGCTACTCTAGTTTGTATATCCTAGACTGAAATTCTACACTTCATTGTCATCTATTTAAAGTAAACTCAACTCTCCACAACGTGAACAATAAATGAAGTACAGAACAATATCCAATTAGCTCGAGTCAGTCATAAGAATCCTTGTTTTACCATCCACTCCATTCATGTATCAAATATTCAGGGGATCCATCATATTAGACTATTTTATGCAACCATTAAGCTACCACGGTTTCTTCCTTCTCATGGTCTCATACCGTATATGCGTCACGATGTTCACTGTACAAACAGTTAAGAAGTTAAACTCACATTAATCTTCATGGAAAACAATTTGTTAGTGGAAGGTTGTAGATTATCTAAATCATCACTTAATATTACTCTAATTCCAAAATTGACAATTGTAAATAACATAAAACCTGAATGCAGTTTTTAATAAAGTCAAAATCTACAAAATGTGAAGGTGCTTGATTTTTTTCCCTATGTTTTATACAAGGCAAAGTATAAGCTCGCACACACAAGAAAAAACAGAGAAGACTGAAGTAGATTCATTCTGTACACATCGCTATAGTTCAAACAAAGTTTCACAAAAAAAAGAACTGGACGTTTACTTACCGTCAATGAAAATGTTTCGATTTATGAAAAAAACAAAAAAAAGAGGCTTACTATTAGCGGCAAGTAGTTTCAGAAGTTCCAAAGCTCAAAGACTCATATTCAAATTCACCAATACGAATGCAACTTCGTCCAATATACCAGTGTTAATCGAGAGAACAATTCCTAATTTCCATTTTCACCACAAAATAGAATGAGTCCTCACATTTAGGGCTCAACAAATGCGACCTCGTCCAATATATCAGGGCTTAATTTTGTGTAGATTCTTGAAAAGTCTATCTTGATGATGAAGAAAACAATCCAAAAGGGAAGAGAACCGACGATAATGGTTGAATTGAAAGGTTTTCTTTAAAATGCTTGTGGATGAAATTTAGGGCAAATACGTCTGCTTTTAGTTTTTGGGCATAAAATAGAATTATAGGGGAATGTTATTATTTTTAAAAAAAAATATGAAAATTAATAAGGCACATTTTGAAAGTGTGGTTTTTAGAATTATAAATATACCACACTTAAAAGTGTATCCATATGTATAAATAAGTGTTTCTAATTGGTTTATGATTTGGCAACACTTAAAATGTGTAGTCTATTATTTTAACGAGCACGCTATATAAGCGTTGCCAAAACAATTGTGGCCAAAAGTCAAGTATAAAGGCTACACCATAAAAGTGTGCCCTTAGATATTTTTGGCAACACTTTTCAAGCGTTGTCGAAAATTAGTGTTGTTGTAGGCCTAAAATGGTGTAGTGAATTGATTCGTTCTGTTTTATGTGATATAGTTTGAATTGACCACGATAACGAAACTTACCAAAGAAATGAAGATTTCTAAAAGGAAAAAAGAAGAAGAAAGAATTAGAGTTAACAATGACATGAACTTTCTTTTTCTCTTTATAAGAGTGATCACTTAATAAAAAAAAAATTTGTGTGTGGTAAGAAAAAAAGCTTCCTTTTCAAAAGATAACAAAGCAGTGTCAATGACATGAACTTTTTTATGTACATAGTGAAAAAGAAATTTTAAGTAATTTAAAGATAATAAAGGGGATATGTTCAAGCATGAGCAAATTATCTTTCTTTTTAATAGATTTAATAATTCTTTAATTAATTTCAATATTTTACATAAAAAAATTTTATAATCATAAGATTCAAAGGGCATTTTTGATATATTACCTATATGCATCTTCAATTTAAGACCACCAAATTAAAAGATTTTTTTTTTTAGTTTTCTATAACTTCATGCATAGTCAAACTACAAAGCTTAAATTAACATCGAGAAAGTACTTTTCCTTTAAGAGTTTAAGATATATATGCCGTTCATGTAATGTACAGTGCACCGCCCATCATGTCCTCTTCACTTGTTATAGCAGGTAACCTGTTTTACTTACATGCTAGATTACAAATATCGCACATCTAAAGGATGTCTGCCTAACTATAAATATTCTTTGAATGATCTGACAGGGTAAGAAAATCATTTTTTACAATATGTAGGCCATCACTAGAGAAGCTGAAGAATTTGGATTAGGGCAAAAAAAGTACTATATGATATTAGCATTAACAGCAATATCTCTACAAACTATGATGATTGGAAGTCTTGGGATGATTTTCTGCTCTTCAGCACTATTATTTGGGATAGTAAATGCACTTCTTATTCCAATACAACAAATATTTGCTGTCATTTTCTTGCCTGAAAGTTTCAATTCTGATAAGTGGATGGCTTTAGCTATGTGTCTTTGGGGTTTTGCTTCTTATTTCTATGGAGAATATAAAGATAGCATGACCAAAAAGGTTACAAGAAAATAAACATGCTACCCTGCAAGACCAAGTTTAAGTAACAATAATGCTACTTCTTTCTTGTGTATTCAGTGACGTATACAAAATTTCATGTTAAGTAATGTATTAGTCATCGTGAAGGTGAATTAAAGTCTAAGAGTGTGTTTCCAATTTTCTCATGTTTGGTTGGGACAAAAATTTTGGAAAATGTTTTCCAAATCAACTCATTTTCCTCAAAATTAAGGAAAATGACTTCCCTTCAAAAATTAAGGAAAATATTTTCCAAAACTCTCCTCCAATTTCAAATTACATTTTTTTTTGAGAAAAAACATCAATTTTTAAAAAATAAATTCTATTTCAAAAATTTATTTTTTCACCTGATCCCTGCCCCCCAACCCCAACCCCTTCCCAAAAAAATAATTTTGCTTTTTAAAAATATTTTCAACTTCAAATTTTTATTTTTAAACTAAACTCCTACCCCCCCCCCTGCCCCCTCTCCTACCCCCAACCCCCCAACCCCCAAAAATTCATTTAATTTTAACTTTTTTTCAACCCGCCCCCCCCACCCCCCCCCACCCACTACCCCACCCCACCCCCCCACCATCACCATAAAAAAAAAATATTTTTAAAAAATATTTTCAATTTCATAAATTATTTTTTACTCTAGTAAAAATAAAAGATGTCTCTTAAAAATATTTTTCATTCATAAATCAAACACAAAATCATTTCCGGAAAATATTTTCTACTCACCAACCAAACATAAGAAAATAAGTCCAAAATCTACTTGTTTTCCAGGAAAACATTTTCTAGGAAAACATTTTCCATGGAAAACATTTTCCTCCATACCAAACACACCCTAAAGGATGAAAAAATAAGATATTGAGATTGATATTTAATATTTATATATAAGTAAAAATAGTAAATTACTAGTCTTAATGAATTATTGATTTACCCAATAACCAATATTGAAAATCAATATATAACCGATAATGCAATAATTTATTTTAATAGAAACATTAAAAACTCTTTAACCCAATAAACAGTAACAATTTTCTTCGATCTGTTTATCGATCGATTCCATTTTTTGATCCGTAATCTACATTATAGCGTAAATTTCTTTTTCATATGGCACCTTAGTGCTTGTCCATTTTTTCACAATTGACGAAAAAATAATCCAAATAGAAGTTTATAGGGCAATCCAAAATATCATAACAATAATAGCAATAAGCATTATTGGCTTCATTTTTGCTTTCGACAAAAAGTAGATTCATCATTAAACACTTCTAACTTTAATTAATTTGAAGAATCAATTATGCTTTTGTATATCAATATAGAATTCCTAAGTATAGTTTGAATAACTTTTATTAAAGATGCTAAGTCACACAATCATATGATTTTATAGTGCCTTATTACTCTAGGACTAGCTATACACTCTACTTTTCTTCCTATACAATAATATAATGTTAGTGGCTTGTGCAACAACTAGAATCTCTATTCTACAATAATAATACTCGCTTCGTTTAAAAAAAAATGACCTTCTTTCCTTTTTAATATGTTTAAAAAAAAATGACCTCTTTCTTTTTTTGATAACAATTTTCCACGTGACATGTATAAGGCCACAAGATCAAAAGACAATTTTGTACATTTGACCTAACTTTAATTTAGGACCACAAGATTTAAAAGTCTTTCTTTATACTCTTAAACTACGTGTCAAGTCAAACTAGGTCATTTTTTGTGAAACGGAGGGAATAACAATAATCCTTTTGGACTTCCAATATTGACATCCTCGTTAATTTAATTTATACATATACTATATTATCTACGACGATTGTGAAATGGATAGAATATATTCTACACTTAATTAAAGGAGCTAAATCAGAGGATCTTATACCACCTTGTTCTTCACTATTCTTAATTAATAATCTCAAATTTGTGTCTAAAAATGGAAAAATTATGCTAGAGAGCACTTACCTAAGACATGATTAAAGGTGGAGCAGTTTGATCACGGATTCGGCTCCTCTCCATTTCTTTTCTCTCCATTTCCCCCAAGTTCTAGCTTGGATTGGAGACACATGTAATAATTTAGAATTAATGGTTGAGATCTAATTGATTAAAATAAAGTCCTAACCATAGTTATTTACTTCCATATATTTACTTGTTAAATATTTTTACAATCCATTATATTTTCCTTACATATATTAAAAACTTTTCTTTACTTCCTGCATACATATTTAAAACTTTACTAAATATATTTACTTTTTTTTTTTGAAAAAAATTATAATACAATTAAATGTTTTAATTATTATAATAGAGTATTAAGAGCTATAATTAGTGTCTATAGAGCAATATGGACTCCATTTAGGGAGCAAGAAATAATTTAAAGTTCAGTGACAAAATTTATTTTACTCCTAAAGTGTTAAAAAAAAAAAACTCAGATCATAATTTTTAATTTGGCAAATATATTTGAGAAATGCAAATCGTTAGGAAAAAAAAGTAAAAAATCAGCGAAAAATTACTCAAGTACTCAAGAAAAGAAATTCTTTTAAATATATTTATGAAAAATATAATGTAAATCTAGAATTGTTGAACTGCAAAAATATTTAAGAAATAAATAACTATGGTTAGGACTTTATTTTAATCAATTAGATCTCAACCATGATATATGCAGTGGCGGATCTAGGATTTTAAGGTTGTGGGTGCTCTGAAGTGAAAATGTAAAAAATACGTGTTAACAATGAGATTCGAACCTTGGTAACAACACTAAAAGAGTCTTAGGTACCCATCCAAGAACCATTGGGCCAACTATATCATTTATTCATTGGGTGCTCTATGTTAATTTTATACAAATACCTATCAATTTCTACATAGATATATATATTTCGTAACGAAGTTAATGGGTGCTCGAGCACCCGACGGATACCAATGGGTCCGCCCCTGGATATATGTCTCCAATCTAAACTGGAAAAATGGAGAGAAGAGAAATGGAGAGGAGCCGAATCCGTCTCATCACTGCACCATAACTCATATTGGTTTGTTGAAGTGTTATGAAGTTAAAATTTGAAATAGTTATCAGAAATTAGACTTTCATACAAAAAAATGATTCTCGTCTTACCAAATACTAGAAAACTTTTTCCTTTAAAAACATTTTTCCTCAAAAAGACAAATACACCTCAATCTAAAGTCACTTTAATTTCCTATTTGGTTTATATGTACCACTAATAAATATACCCTCACAAATTAATATCTCTCAAACGCAATTCACAAAAAATTATGGACATGGAAATTGAGCAAGAGGGCACCAACAATAAGCCTAAGAAACTCAAGAATTTCATGTCAATTAAAACACTTCTTATTCTCATTTATTGTATCTTCCTTTCAGTTGGCCAAATATCAGGTATATTACTTGTTAGAATTTATTATTTACATGGTGGAAAAAGAAAATGGTTGCAATCTTTTTTGCTAACAGCAGGATTCCCAATTTTGATTTTACCAATTTCAATTTCTTATGTCAAAAATAAGAAAAAAAATACCAATAACAATAGTAATATTAGACTTTTTGTCACGCCTAAATAAGCAATATTTAGTGCTATTTTAGGTATCCTTCTTGGTATTTGTAGCTACCTCTACACTTTTGGTGTGTCACATCTTCCTGTCTCGATCTCCTCTCTCCTATCTTCGACGTCCCTTGCATTTACAGCGATTTTCGCATATTTCATGGTGAAACATAAGTTCACAGATTATTCCGTGAATGCAGTGGTGTTGATGATGTTAGGGTCGATTATATTAGGGTTAAACATGAATGGAGATCGTCCGATAGGTGAATCGAATCGACAATACACGTTAGGGTTTGTGATGACAATTATTGGTGCGGCTCTTCATGGATTTATAAATGCAGGAGTTGAGTATAGTCATGTTAAAGCTGGAGTTATTGTCACATTTGATCTTGTCATGCAAATACAGTTTCTTATATCAATGTGCTCAGCTTTGTTTTGTATCGTCGCAATGATTATCAACAAAGATTTTCAGGTAATCGTTTAATTCAAAAGTTTAAGCAATTAGAAAGGACGTAACTTTTTTTTTAATTTTACTAAGTTCTCTTTTAAATAATTATGCATGTAGATAGTCATAATAATTACTTACGATATCCATTTCTATTTTAGCATTTATTTACTTATATAACTTAGAAGTAAATATAAACTTTATATAATGATAAGTGAAATTTAATCAATTATAACATGTTATTATGAGTTATTACCGCAACATAAAAAAAATGATCATTAGCGGCAATTAATAGCGGCAATTAACACTCTTTGTATATGTCCCTAAAGTCTTTAGCGACATTGGTTCTAATGACACTAAACTAATGCCGATAAAGACTTTTGCACTCTTTATTAATATCAATATTTATTACCGCTAAAAGTTATTTTTGTTATAATGTACATTACTTCATTTAATTTATAAGAGTGTTCACTTAAAAAAAAACTACTTTTTTTTTTGTTTGGTAAGAAAAAAGGCGTCCTTTTGAAAAGATGATCAAGTAGTATCAATAGTATAGTAAAGCATAAATAGTGGCATCTCTAGTGGAAATATTATGTAGAGCAACATAAAGGGGAAAAATAATAAAATAAAGTTAAAAAATAACTTTTATTTAATTAATTTCAAAGATAATCAAGGGGATATCTTCAATCATAGCATTTTACTTTTTTTATAGTCCATTTTTAAAAAAAAATATCATTCCTTTTCAATACTGAGATATCTCTAATATTCCAATATTTGACATGACTTTTTTAAAATCATAAGATTCAATAAACATTTAATTTTTTTTACACTCTAAAACACTTAAATTAATATTGAGAGTTCAATATGTATATATGTATACGCGTCGTCAATGTATTGAATATTTACATTATCATCAAGTCCTTTATAGCTGGTAACTTGTCTTATTTATAAAATTGCCTATCCCACATATTATGGATATTCACTTATAAATATCGTTTGAATGACCTGACGATTTCTAAAAAATATGCAGGCCATCACTAGAGAAGCTGAAGAATTTGGATTAGGGCAAAGAAACTACTATATGATATTAGGATTATCAGCAATATCTCTACAAACTATGATGATTGGAAGTCTTGGAATGATTTACTGCTCTTCAGCACTATTATTTGGGATAGTAAATGCACTTCTTGTTCCAATACAACAAATATTTGCTGTTATGTTCTTGCCTGAGAGCTTCAATTCTGATAAGTGGATGGCTTTAGCTATGTGTCTTTGGGGTTTTGCTTCTTATTTCTATGGAGAATATAAAGATAGTATGACCAACAAGGTTACAAAAAACAAACATGCTACCCTACCAAACCAAGTTTGAGTGATTTTAATGTTATAATTTTAGTTAGTGATGTACGCAAAATTTTATATAAGTAATTTATTTGTGTTATAACTTTGTCAGTGTGGGAGTTTGGATCGTGGAGTTCTTTTTAAGATGTTTATTTTATTTTATTCATTAATTGATGGGTTTTTTTTTTGTAATTTTTTAAAGTGAAATCAGCATTTTGAGTGTGGGAGTTTGGATCGTAAAGTTCTTTTAAGATGTTTATTTTGTTTTATTCATAAATTGATTCTTTTTTGTATTTTTTTAAAGTGATATCAACATTTTGAATGTGTATGTACAGAGTGACAAAGTCAAAAAAAATTTCATAACATAAAATCTTATGCCAAAGGAAATTAAAATTGATCTTCTTTTTGATTCCTCAAAAAGCAAGTGTCCCTAAGATAAAGAGATTTAAGTTCATTCAACAAAAATAATAGGAAAAATTGACATATATATATATATATATATATATATATATATATATATATATATATATATATATATATATATATATATATATATATATATACATTATAGGTATATAATTATACACTATTAATAAAATATTGATACATTATAACAGTCAGGCGACCATTTTAGTAAAAATAAAATTGACACACCAGTGCAATTGTGTAAGAGTTGTACGCTATTAACTTGACACACATCTTAAGAATAATAAATTTTAGGAATAATATTACTCTATTACCCTTTGAACATATTAAATTCAATGCTTTGCATAAATGTGTTAGATAATCTCTCTATTCACTTTTGTTTGTCACTTATTTCTAAAATCGATTTTTATTTTTAGTTGTAACTTTTGACATAAAAGAAAAGATAACAATTTTTTCCCCATGTTTTACCCTCAACATTAAATATTTATTTTCCAAATCATTTTTCAAGACATCATTTAATAGGGGATAATCTGATAAAATACTTGTATCATTAATTATTGTCTTAAAGAGAAATTAAGCAGATACCCCATAGAAGTAAAATAGTTATAAACAGGTATTTCCTCCGTCACTTTTATTTGTCATGTTGCGCTTCTCGAAAGTCAATTTGACTAATTTTCGAAGCTAAATTAGATTACATAAATTCGATATGTTAAATAAAAAAATTAGATATTTAAAAATTACACCGATAATACTATAAATTATAATTTTTTGCATATTAATAAAATGAAAAAATACATTATTAAATGATAAGTCAAAGTTTTTATAGTTTGACTCTATAAAAGAGAATCATGACAATTAAAAATATATAGAAGTAATAGATGTTTGTAATTATTTATTTTTATAAAATATTTATTTAGTTTCCCCTTAATATAATAAACCAGTAAAATTGAGAGAGAGAGAGTAATTAATAATTGAAGTTGAGTACTCGTTTGTGGGATCCTTTTTCCACCAAAGGTAAATGATATGAATCTATGCCTTATTCACATAAAAATAGAATTTTCAATACTAAAAGGAACAAATGAAACCTACTTTTCCTCCTTCATAACCTTAGCTAGGTTTCATACTTTAAATCTATGATAACTATAGTCTATAAAACTAGGGTGACAAATAAATGAGTTAGGCCAAAATCGAACAAGTTAAAACAAATTAAATTAGTGAATGAATAATAATTCAACCCGTCTAAAATGTACGATTTTTTTAAAGCTATACAGGTGAGAATAAATATTAAATTCGAGTCTCCATCTTATTATCTCCTTTTCTATTTTTTCTACCGTAATAAATAAATAAAAAAGAGACTACATGGGCTGACTCTCGAAAATGATATTAGAAAACTAGAAGTACTTAATTATGTGGAATATAATAAATATATATGAATGAGGCATGCCACTATCAAATTAAAGGAGTAGTTAAGCTTAAAATCGCAATCAAGGAAACATCACCTTTTTCATATGTTTGAAAATGATCCAACATAATTATGTAAAAGAAATATAAAATAAATAAATCCAAATATAAGTTTATTTAAATACTAAAGAAAACAAGACAATCCAAAATATCATAATAATATACACTTTTTAATTTTGACAACAAAGGTAGATTAAACTTTAAATACTTTTATCTTTCATTAAATTCAAAATGAATTATTTAGCAATGCTTTTTGTATATCAATATTGAATTCATAAGCATAGTTTGAATAACTTTTACGAAAGATGCTATATAAGTCACAAAATAGATCATGTGATGTTATATATATGGTGCCTTATTACTAGGACTAGGATTTGGATACTCTACTTTTCTTCTTTTATACTCCCTCCGTTTTAAAAAGATTGACCTAGTTTAATTTGGAACGGAGTTTAAAAAAAGAGAAAAGATTTTTTAATCTTGTGGTTCTAATTTAAAGTTATGTCAAATGTACCAAAATACCCTTTAATCTTGTGGTCTTAAACATGCCACGTGGAAAGTTAAAGTTAAAGTGTTGCCAAAAAAGGAAAAGGGGTCATTCTTTTTTAAACAGACTAAAAAGAAAATAAGGTCATTCTTTTTGAAACGGAGGGAGTACAACATTAGTGACTTGTGCAACTTGTGCACCAACTAGTCTTATTGATACCCAAGTGGATTTAATATATACACGGTATTATTATTCCTGATTGTTATGAAATGGATAAAATTTCACTATTCTTAAATTAATGATCTCGAGTTCGAGCCTGAAATGTTTTAATGAGAACATTTCTCCAAAGAAATTTTTCATCAAAAGACAAATACACCCCATATAAAGTCAAATTAATACTAGTTTTCTGATACGTATGATAATAGTTAAAATCTCTATTAAGGGTTATTTTGTAATTGTATATGTATCAACTCTTATATAAATATCTCTTATATGATTAATGAATGTAGCTTTGGGGTTCTCTTTACATGGTATTAGGGCCAAAAAAAAAAACCTAAGTGGGCCGGAACTTCAACCTACACCAATGCTTTCATTGTGCTTGCTTCTTCAGCGACAATGTTGAGAAGGCGGAGGTCCTAAAATTCAATCTCACTATCACTCATATCAAAAAAACTTCCACGTATTTGGCCCATGAAAAATAATCAGGCTCATTCCTAGTGCTACTACTATAGTTTCATCAGATGAGAGTCTCTCATTTCTTGCAACTTGCTACCTAGTGCTACTACTATAATTAAATATATACCCCCACAAATACCTCTCAAACACATCACACAAAAAATTATGCACATGCAAATGGAGCAAGAGGGCAACTATGATAAGCCTAAGAAACTCAAGAATTTCATGTCAATTAAAACACTTCTTATTCTCATAAATTGTATCTTTATTTCAGTTGGTCAAATATCAGGTGTATTACTTGTTAGAATTTATTACTTACATGGTGGGAAAAGAAAGTGGTTGCAAGCATTTTTGCTATCAGCAGGATTCCCAATCTTGATTTTACCGATTTCAATTTCTTATGTGAAAAAAAGAAAAAAAATTACCAATAATAATAGTAATATTAGACTTTTTGTCACACCTAAATTAGCAATATTTAGTGCTATTTTAGGCATCCTTCTTGGTATTTGTAGCTACCTCTACACTTTTGGCATGTCATATCTTCCTGTCTCGATCTCCTCTCTCCTATCTTCAACGTCCCTAGCATTCACCGCAATTTTCGCGTATATCATGGTGAAACATAAGTTCACAGATTATTCCGTGAACGCGGTCGACTTGATGATGCTAGGTTCGATAATATTAGGGCTACATATGAATTGAGATCGTCCGATAGGTGAATCGAATCGACGATACACATTAGGCACTACACCATTTTCGGCCTACAGCAACACCACGTAAGTGTAGCCTAAACTAGCAAAAAGTGTGGCCTTTGATAAAAGGCTACACTTTTGGACTTTCAGCAACACTTTTTAGGGGCTGCCCAAAAGAAGCGTAACCTTTGACATTAGGCAATACTTTTTAAATGTTGCCATCTTTGGCTACACTTATAAAGCGTTGCCAAATAGGTATAAGGGCACGCTTTGAAGACGTGCATTAGCAACACCTATTTTTTATTAGACTACACTTAAAAGCGTTGCCTTTTCAGATTTATTGGTGACACTTAAAAAGTGTTGCCTTTTATTGATCATCTATAGCAACACTTATAAAGTGTTACTTTATATCTCATATATAGCAACACTTATAAAGTACATGTAGCACAAATATATATATATTTACATACATACAAGTGACCTAAAACACAAAATTAACTAATCATTAAATCGAAGCTATATATTTTAAATAAACTTCGAGAAATATTTCATGTACAACCAAAACTTAGAAAGTGATTGCTTAAAGATCTCTAATATCAACAAGTTCCAAAAAACCAAAAGTGTCATTCAAACGTATATGACAACAGTACAAAAATTCTTCATCTTTCGCCACAATAGATCGAGTTTACTTGTAGCCAAATTCAAATTCAATTACCGGCATTTTCCTGCACATTCAAAATAAAATTATAAGTTTGTGAAATAATTGTGGAAGTGCATAATCAGAGAGAATTCACTGTAAGACAACCAATCCAAATCTAAATACAATTTCAATGTTAAAATTACACATTATCCAAAGATACTCTAATGCATAAATGTAAATCAGGATAGTAGTCGCAACAAACAAAGCATTGAAAATCGCACCAAATAATGTACTGACTCTCTAGTTAAATATGTATCTATGTAGAACAAAAGGAGATGGAATCTAACTTCATTAATCTAACACATCTCAAAATTTGCATAAAAGAAGCTAGAATTATCAAAGCAAAGTTATGAAGTTAAGATATATAAGTTAAATGTGAAAATTCAAACATTGAAAGAAACCATGAAATCCTTTCCTCACAATCTCATTACATAAGAAAATGCCTTTAAGGCCAGGGCAATGAAACCTGTCTTGCCATGTCGCTCCCCCCCCCCCCCCACAAGGAGTAAGGAAATCATTATGCAGTACTTCAACATTAAAACGTCTTATATAGTGAAAATATACTTAAAAATCTATCTCCAAGGTTATCTCTAAATGTTTTTCCATAAAATAATAATTGGATAACTTCTAGAGGACTCTACCATAACTATTTGTACATTGCCTTCTTTACTTAAGCTAAGAGAGTACTAACTAATCACTAATGTTTTTATAGTTGTCTTTATGGTTTGTCAACCAAGGAGAGATCACTGGTATGCCCTACATTTTGTTCTCATTTGCTCTTTTCTCAAAATGTTAATATTCCACTATTTTTATCCTTACTAGCATACCTGAAGATACGAATTTCTTGACTAGCATGATTATGTGATATAAGGGAAGAACAAAATAATGGGGGGAGAAGGCTTACATAGATTAGATGTCAGCCTCCATCCATTTCAACTTCTGGAAATATGATAAATTAACTGAATTGCCAGAAAATTGGAAAACATAGTGTGAAACTATGTTTGATGAAGAGTATGGTAGAGTATATATTTCTCCTTCGAACTTGCTTCTATGCTCACATTTTTTAGACTCTAATGTTTTGTGCAACTGAGCCTACATAGTTATACTTGTGGCATAATCACGAACTCTAACACATTAACCGCTACTATGCATCTCAATTGATTTACATTACGTGATAGTCTAGATGCCTCATTACCGAAAACCATATTAAACAACATAATCTGGTTGAGGAATCATAATTAAACACACTATCTACTTACACGCAACATATCATATGCACAATACTCATTAATAACATTTTCCGACCACTTTCTAAGGAGGACAATATAACCAATCTGATCATTCTGTTATGGAAGAATGTGTAGACGTATCAATTACAACACATACACAGAAAGGTACTAGCATACAAATCATCAGGCAAAATACAAGTACATCTCTTACTATTTCAACAACATACATTAAACATGAACATAAGTTTTGACCGACAATCCATACTCACATATGTGGTTTTAGAACAAAGTTATGTGCTTTAATATACTGTCTAACATAAGACAAAAAGTTAAAGATATAAGATATGGAGTCAACATTCACAAATGAGATGCAACAAGGTGCCCATAAAGGATATTGGTGTCCATCACAGGCCCTCAATGTCTCATACAAATGCATTTTTTCTTTTCAAGGAACAAACAAAACTAGATTAAACATATATGAATAAGAAGTTTTGTACTTTTCTGCTTCGGTAAATTCAGGGAATCACTTAGCTGCTCAATGTCCTATAGCACTTATTCAGAAACACATCGAACAACCAACCAATTATTATACTAATAAAGATAGGTAAGAAATAAACAATTACCTCATTATCAGGTTGTAAACGAGATTGAAATATAATGAGGATTGTCAGCAAGGTCTTAAGTTGAAGACTCTCATCAGTCAGTTCCTCGTGCTGAGAAAAGATATAGAAAAAGATTTGCGTTTAAATAATGCAATTATGGGGACCTTCAATGTTCTTCAATTGAGGTACCATCATCCTGCACTAGTTCTCTGAGTAGATCAACACAAGATTACAAACTAGTATGATCTGTCGAACATCACAAACAAATGAGGTTATATTCACCCAACTAAGCAGATAACCGAAAAACATTACAAGCCATCAAGAGCATGTGTTACTTGAAGCGGAAAAATTATGAATAAGACATCAAATGCTAGGCAGTAACACAAGTTAAGGGACATTTCATGAGCAAGATCAGGAAGAGAAACCACAAAACAAACATTGAATGACAAGTAGGGGAATAACAACAATGAATACAAATTCTCAAATCTTCAAAGCGATATAACATCAGACCCGAGAAAGTAACTAATTAAGAAACAAAAATCTCATATTGAATCAACATCAACTCAAAGATAAATCAAATAAACGAAATAAACTCATCAGAACAACTTTTAAACAATCGTAATATCACTCTTAAAATAGAAAAAGAGGCGAAAAGAGTACTATAAGGAAAACGCAACATTACCTTTCTTCGCGCAGTGAACTCGAAAGGGAAGAGCAGGAAAATAATTTTCACTGCGAAACTCGAACACTAATGACAAATGAGAATTCGAGCAGAATCTTGAACTCGAACAAAGTTTTGAATTTCAGCTATAACAACCCAAACTAATCAATTACTTCTAAACACAAAACAAAAATTCAATCAATTGACTGCTTTTAGTACTAGATGATTAGTATAGAGTACCAAGGAATTACATCTGTACGATATTGGTACTTACTCTTGACGAAATTGGTTCTTCAGCTTATGTTCTTCATCTCAGCAACATTTTGTCAGCAACAACTCAGCTCAGCTCAGCTACTCCGATTTTTAGGTCCTCCGATTTTCAGCTCCTCCAATTTTCAGCTCAGCTCTTCAGTCTTCAGCTTCCTCTCTTCGATCTTCAGTATCTACTCGTCGATTTAAAGTTGTAGAGAAGAGAAATTGTGTGGATTTTTCAGATAGAAAGGACCTGCAGCTACAGTTCTGGAGAAGAGAAATAGCCCCAATTTGTTTTCTAATTCTCAAATAGGAAAGTCTTTAATAATGTTTTATCAATTATTTTTTTGGCCAATAAAAATATGGGAGGAGATTAGAAAATGTTGGAGGGAATCTAATATTTTAGTGAAATTCTTTAGGCCACACTTCTAAAGTGTTGTTTTTACAATTATAAAAATAGGACCCTTTAAAAGTGTGGCCATATATATAAATAATTGTTGCCATTAATTTCATACTATGACAACGCTTATAAAGTGTAGCCTATACCATTAAAGGGTACACTTTACAAGTGTTGCCAATATTATTGTTGCCAAAAGTTAAAAATTTAGGCTACATTTTAAAAGTGTTCCCAAAAATATTTTAGGCAACACTTTTCAAGCGTTGCTCAGATTTAGTGTGGCCATAGACCTAAAATGGTGTAGTGAGGGTTTGTGATGACACTTGTTGGTGCGGCTCTTCATGGATTTGTAAATGCAGGAGTGGCGTATAGTCATGTTAAAGCTGGAGTTGTTGTCACGTTTGATCTTGTCATGCAAATGCAATTTCTTATATCCATGTTTTCAGCTTTGTTTTGTATCGTCGCAATGATTATCAACAAAGATTTTCAGATAACCATCTCAATCAAAAGTTTAAAACGGTTAGAAAGGACCTATCTTTTTTTTTATTACTTTGTTGTATTCTTATCAATTACGCATGTAGATAGTCATAATAATTACGTACGATATCCATTCTATTTTAGCATTTTACCTAAATAAACTAAATTAAAATTATATATAGTTTTATATTATAAGTGTAATTTAATCTATTATAACATGTTTGCTTTATTTCTGAGGCAACTATATGGTTATGCTTATTATGATTTATGGCCTATTATGTGTACTCATTATCTAGTGATCTAATAAAAGTTAAATTATTTATCTTATATTAGGAATTAATTAGTCTGGCAAGGAAATCATCATATTATAATAAAAAAAATTAATTGTTAAAAGAATTTAAATTCATAAAAATCGTGTAAACACCACATAAAGTAATGTTATCCTATCATTCCGATTTATATGATTATGATGTGAATTAGGCACAATTTTTTTTTAAAAAAAAATGAAGATTTCTGAAATTTATGGCATTAAACATGTCATAACACTATATAACGGTCATTTTTGATACATTACATATATACATTTTCAATTTAAAATCACAAAATTAAAAGATTTCTTTTAGTTTTCTCAACTTAATGCATAGTTAAACTAAGACGCTTAATTTAACACTACAGAAGTATTTTTTCTGAGTTAAAGATATATACGTCGTTCATGTAAAGAATATGTACACGACACCATCAGATCTTCTTCACATGTTATATCAGGTAACCTCTCTTATTTGCATGACCTGACAATATAAGATTACAAATCTCTTTACTTATTTAATATCTTTTGAATGACCTGACAATGTAAAAAATTATTTTAAAAATATATGCAGGCCATCACTAGAGAAGCTGAAGAATTTGGATTAGGGCAAAGAAGGTACTATATGATATTAGCATTAACAGCAATATCTCTACAAACTATGATTATTGGAAATCTTGGGATGATTTTTTGCTCCTCAGCACTATTGTTAGGGATAGTAAATGCACTTCTTGTACCAATACAACAAATATTTGCTGTCATTTTCTTGCCTGAAAGTTTCAATTCTGATAAGTGGATGGCATTAGCTATGTGTCTTTGGGGGTTTGCTTCTTATTTCTATGGAGAATATAAAGATAGTATAACCAACAAGGTTACAAAAAACAAACATGATACCCTGCCAGACCAAGTTTAAGTAACAATAATGCTACTTGCTTCTTGTGTATTCAGTAACGTATGCAGAATTTTATGTTAAGTAATGTATTAGTATTACAACTCTATTAGTGTAAGAGTTCGGATTGTTGCATGGGTTCTTTTAGGACATTTATTTTCGATCACAAATTGATGTTTATTTTGCATCACTTTTTAAGAGATGTGGTCGGTTGAATATGTATTTATAGTCGCGGAGCCAGGAATTCAGAAAAATAAAATAAAACGATCTTATTGTTGGGAAAACGCGGACAAGCACAAAAATATATATGGTAAAAGTAATGGAAATAAAATGAAAATAACGACACCAAAACTTTTACGTGGAAACCCTTCTGAATAAGGGGAAAAAACCACGGGCCAAGAGGAGCAACTGATATTACTACAGTAAGGGATTTTACACTGTATATTCACGAATACAATTCTCAAAGTGACTACTACACACTCAAAAGGAACAACACTCTTTTGGTTTCCATCTTACTAAAATATCGCTCACACTCTATTTTTCTTCACAGACTATTTTCTTGTATAGTCTATGGAATACCTCACTTTGCTCTCAAAATGATTTTTCTCTCTAACTTGGTGTACATTAAAAATGAGCTAATGAGCTCCTTTTATAGAAGAAATTTACAACTGCAAATTTCCAACATCCACAACATGTCAAAGTTGTGCCACCGAAAGTTTTTAATTTGTTGTATTTTTCAACATTTGCTGCCGCTGCAAGTTGCCAACCATTGACAATTGCATGCAGCAATTGTTGAAGTCAATAGTGGCATAATGAGGCTGGACCCGACAAATCTCCCCCTCCAGTCCCATTCACTGGAAGGAGGTATCTTCATTTTCTTTAGAGAGAGCTCATACCCACAAGTTCTTTGCATAACTCGAACTTGTCTTTTGGTATCATCTTGGTCAGCATATCTGCAGGATTTTCACTTGTGTGAATCTTTTTGACGTGAAATGATTCACTCTCCACTTCCTCACGAATCCAATGATATCTGACGTCGATGTGTTTTGTTCTTGCATGGTACATGGAGTTCTTGCTCAAGTCTATTGCACTCTGGCTGTCACAATAAACAATATAATCCATCTGATTCAAACCAGGCTCTTGAAGAAATCGCTTTCGCCATATCATCTCCTTGCCGGCTTCAGTAGCCGCAATATACTCAGCTTCAGTTGTAGATAGTGCAACACACTTCTGCAACTTTGACTGCCATGATATAGCTCCTCTTGAAAAAGTAAACAAATATCCAGTAGAGGATTTTCTGTTATCAAGGTCACCTGCCATATCAGAATCTGTATAGCCTTTCAAGACTGGATTTGATGCTCCAAAACACAAACATTCATCTGAGCTTCCTCTAAGATACCTGAGTATTCACTTCACAGCCTCACAATGCTCTTTTCCTGGATTTTCGAGAAATATGCTCACAACACCAACTGTGTGAGCAATATCAGGTCTAATGCACACATTGCATACATTAGACTTCCAACGACGGAGGAATATGGAACTTTGGCCATGCTCTCTTTTTCCTTCCTAGATGTAGGACACATCTTCTTGCTCAACTTCATATGACCAGCAAGAGGTGTACTAACAGGCTTAACATTCTTCATATTGAAGCGCTCTAGTACACGTTCAATGTACTTCTTCTGGGATAAATAAATTTTCCTTTTATCTTTAAGACGAGTAATTCTCATGCCCAAAATTTGCTTGGCATGACCCAAGTCTTTCATAGAAAAAGACTTACACAACTCTTTCTTCAGCTCGTCAATCTTGAAAGTATTCTTGCCCACAATCAACATATCATCCACATACAACAAAAGGATGATAAAATCATTGTCAGAAAATTTTTGTACAAATACGCAATGATCTGAAGAAGTCTTCTTATAGCCTTGCTCCCCCATAACAGATTCAAACTTCTTGTACCACTGTCTAAGAACTTGTTTTAGACCATAAAGACTCTTTTTGAGTTTGCACACAAAATTTTCTTTACCTTCTACTTTGAAGCCCTCAAGTTGTTCCATATAAATCTCTTCTTCTAGGTCACCGTGAAGGAAAGCCGTCTTCACATCTATCTGCTCAATCTCTAAATTAAGACTAGCAGCCAGACCTAGAACTGCGCAAATCGAGGACATTTTCACAACAGGAGAAAATATTTCGTCAAAGTCAATACCTTTCCTTTGACCAAATCCCTTAACAACCAATCTAGCTTTATACCTGGGCTTCAAGTTATGTTCTTCAACTTTAACTTTGAACACCCACTTGTTCTTCAAAGCTCTCATGCCCTTGGGCAATTTTACCAACTCATAAGTGTGGTTCTTATGCAAAGACTTCATCTCATCTTGCATGGCTTCAATCCATTGATCCTTGTGCTCATCTTCCATGGCCTCCTCATAACATTCAGGTTCTCCCCCGTCAGTGAGTAACACATACTCATTGGATGAATAACGGGAGGAAGGAAACCGCTGTCTTGTGGACCTCCGAAGCGGAATATTTGATTCGTCCACAACTTCATGAGCAACAGGATCATCAATAACAATATCATTGTTATTATCAACATCAACATGTTGATTCGATACGTGATTCTGGGCGTCACCATAATTATCAATCCCAACAACATCATGCACATTTGTGTGAGGAACATCTTCATGATGAACTATACCATCAAAAATTGAAGATTCTACCGTTTCCGCTTTGTCAATATCTTCAATTGTTTGATTCTCCATGAAAATAATATCACGGCTTCTCACAAGTTTCTTTTCAATTGGATCATATAGACTGTAACCAAATTCATCTAGGCCATATCCAATGAAGATGCATTGCCTTGTCTTGGCATCTAACTTTGACCTCTCATCTTTTGGCACATGTACAAAAGCTTTGCAACCAAATACTCTCAGATGGTCATAGGAAACATCCTTTCCATAGCAAACACTATTTGGTACATCACTTTGCAAAGCAACAACATGAGATAGATTAATAACATGTACAGCGGTCAATAAAACCTCACCCCAAAATGAGTTCGGCAACTTTGCTTCAGAAAGCAAACATCTAACTCTTTCCATCAAGGTCTTGTTCATCCTCTCAGCCAAACCATTAAGCTGAGGAGTCTTGGGAGGAGTCTTCTGGTGTCTAATACCTTGATGCTTGCAATATTTGTCAAATGGTCCAAAATATTCACCACCATTATCAGTACGAATGCATTTCAGTTTTTTTCCAGTTTCTCTTTCAACTGAAGCCTGAAACTGCTTGAAGACACCTAACACTTGGTCTTTAGTCTTCAAGACATAGACCCAAAGTTTTCTCGAGCAATCATCAATGAAAGTGACAAAGTAGAGTGCACCACCTAATGTCTTTGTCTTCATTGGACCACATAAATCAGAGTGCACCAACTCAAGAAACTCTGTCTTTCTCGAAGGGGGGTAGGACTTAAAGGAAACTCTATTTTGTTTACCAGCCAAGCAGTGCTCACACTTTTCTAATTTAGCACTTTGGAAATTTGACAAGAATTTCTTCTTGGCTAGAACATTAAGTCCTTTCTCGCTGATGTGGCTAAGCCTTTTGTGCCATAATGTTGAAGAGCTATCGCTCTCAACCGCATTCACCATATCAACACAAGCAGAGGCTGTAGTCCAGTATAGACCATAACGTTTGTTACCACGAGCCACGACCAAGAAACCTTTAATGAGCTTCCATTTTTCATCACCGTTGGTACTAACATATCCTTCATCATCTAAAACACCAACAGAAATTAGGTGCATACGAACATCAGGAGCATGTTTCACATTGTTCAAAACTAGTTTAGTTCCAACACTAGTTTCCAAACAAATTGTACCAATACCAACCACCCTAGAAACAGTCTCATTACCCATACTCAAGGTTCCAAAATCACCAGGAGTATAGGAAGAGAAAAAATCCTTCCTTGATGTCACATGAGATGCGGCACCAGTGTCCACAACCCAGCTTGACTCATCACAAGCAATATTTATCATGTCTACATCAAGAACGGTAAGATCTTCGGTGGTGACGGTGGCTAGGCAATTTTCATTGCCATCTTCTTTAGTTTCCTCTTTGTTTTTGTTCTCTCTCTTCAACTTCCTGCAGAACTTCTTCGTGTGCCCTTTCATACCACAATGATAGCACTCAATATCCTTAAGTCTGCCTCTGGATTTGCTCCTATTTTGTTCTCTATTCTGAGAACCACGAGTTTTGTTTCTCCCCCTAGGGCCAGTTCTCAGGACATCCGACGAAGAAGAACCTAGAGATTTTCTTCTCATCTCTTCGTTCAAGACACTACTCTTGACGGAATCCATAGAGATCACACCATCCGGAGCATAATTTAACAATGACGTTCTAAATGTTTCCCTTAGGGAACCAAGTAGAAGCAAGCCTTGAATTTCTTCATCAAATTTGATGCCCATAGCAGATAATTGGTTCATGATCCCCTAAAAATTATTTAGATGGTCTGTCATCGGAGAACCATCATGATACTTCAAAATCAACATCTGCTTTATTAAGAACATTTTGTTGTTGTCAATCTTCCGAGCATACAAACTTTCAAGATGCTCGCATAGGGTTCGAGCATGTGTCTCCCCAGAAATATGATTCAATACATTATCGTCGACCCATTGCCTAATGAATCCACAAACCTATCTGTGCAACAAATTTCACTCTTCATCTGTTTTATTATCAGGCTTTAAAGTGGTAAATACTGATTTGTAAAAATTCTTAACATAAAGCAGATCTTCCATTTTTCCCTTCCAAATGGCATAATTAACACCATTCAAAGTAATCATTCTACTTGTGTTGGCTTCCATTGTTTTCCCCAAAAAATATAGTTATCGCAAATCAAAGTAAATCTTTTCTGATGTGGAAATTCAGACTGTGCTGCAACCACAGAGCATACTCAGATAAAACCTTGGCTCTGATACCAGTTTGTTGGAAAAACGCGGACAAGCACAAAAATATATATGGTAAAAGTAATGGAAATAAAATGAAAATAACGACACCAAAAATTTTACGTGGAGACCCTTCTGAATAAGGGGAAAAAACCACGGGCCAAGAGGAGCAACTGATATTATTACATTAAGGGATTTTACACTGTGTAGTCACGAATACAATACTCAAAGTGACTACTACACACTCAAAAGGAACAACACTCTTTTGGTTTCCGTCTTACTAAAATATCGCTCACACTCTATTTTTCTTTACAGACTATTTTCTTGTATAGTCTATGGAATACCTCACTTTGCTCTCAAAATGATTTTTCTCTCTAACTTGGTGTACATTAAAAATGAGCTAATGAGCTCCTTTTATAGAAGAAATTTACAACTGCAAATTTCCAACATCCACAACATGTCAAAGTTGTGCCACCGAAAGTTTTTAATTTGTTGTATTTTTCAACATTTGCTGCCACTGCAATTTGCCAACCTTGCCAACCATTGACAATTGCATGCAGCAATTGTTGAAGTCAATAGTGGCATAATGGGGCTGGACCCCACACTTATGTCATGGAAATTCAACAACTTCTATTTACTCTCTCAAGTTCATATTAAGTAAATTATTGAGACTTGTTTTCATAGTTCAAATAAATTCTTCAAAGTTCAAAAAAATTGTTAGGACATTTTTCTATATTTTACCCTTTATTTATGAGGGTCTTAACTTTACCTTACCTTACAATATGTGAATATATATTTGTATGTATATACATAATAGAAGGCAGAGCTATAATATTAGGTATTAGAGTTTATGTGATATTTTGAGATGTTTTTTAAAGGGAACATAATATCCATTGTGTAAGAATGAACTAGAGTTTATGGTTGAATACTCTCAGAGAACTCTAATTGAAATTGAACACGTCTTGTAAAATCTAATGAAACTTTGGTCGTTATAGGCTTTAGGGACATTTACAAAGAGAGTTAATTGTCGTTAAAACTACATAATTGATGATAAAAAGTATATTTTTCATTAATTAGTTACTGCAAAAGATTATTATTGATGTAGAATTTCAATAGTGCTTTAGTTCAAGAAACAAATTAAATTCTATACATGCTCCATTTTCTTAAAATCTTGCATAAAGTTTAGGCATATCCTTTTTCTGGCACAATTATAACAATTATGAATCTCCCTTCAAACAAAAAGAATTGATCCATACAGACATGTTGAGCACCAAATCAAATAATTTTCATATTTTTGTATGTCAAAGGTTTTATTTTTATGGTTGATAATGTCTAAAATTTACTTTCTATATTAGTGGTGGTTCCAATTTTGAAATAGGACCAGCATATTGATATGGCGGGGGTGGGGGACTACCTCGAGTGGGTGGGACGCTAAAAATTGTTGGTGAGAATTGCTATCGCAAATCTGTTGAAGTCAACGCTACTTATTGATTATCAAAAAGATTTTAAATAACTTGCTACGTTATGAATTTTCTATTTATTGTCCTTGTCAATATCTTAGACTACAAAATTGTAATTTGAATTTGACTCTCATTTGTTTTATTGAAGTTTAGGTTAAATCCTTCACATTGTGATTTTTAAATATTTTTTTTAATCTTTGAGCCGGAGCGTGTTTCACGTTAAAAATGTGTGTCTATTCTTTTTATTTGCAAAGATTTATAATGATCCAATTCACCCCAACGCAACTCTTATGCCATGCGGGTGTCGTGTGAGTTAATAACTCATCTCTCGTTTTTAGTAACAGTTCAAACACTCTTAGTTAGTGTGCAGAGCGAATATCGACTTGTTATTATCCATATGAACCTACTTCATGGGATCTCCAATCACATAAGCTGAGTTACCATCTCTATTGACTATCAATTGGCATTAAACCACATTTCTATTGGGGTCTAAAGAATTAATTTTCTTTCCACGGGTTTAGTTAGTGAATCGGCCGAATTCAATTTTGACTTCACATAATCAATTGCAATTATTCCATCTTTCAGCATCTACTTAACGACATCATGCCTCAATTTCATGTGACTGCTCTTACAACTGTAAGATTTATTCTTCGCAATATCAATTGCGGCTTCACAATTCTAGTGTATAAATACACGAGACAATTCATGCTTATTAAAGGGATCATCTGGTAATTCATTCTTTATTAAAGGGATCAACAATTAATTCATCCTTTATCAAAGGGATCAACAATTCATCCTTCATCGAAAGGACCAACAATTCATCATTCATCGAAGGTATCAATAATTCATCCTCCATCAAAGGAATCAATAATTAAGCCTTCATCAAAGGGATTAGCTGACAATTCATCATTTATTAAAGGGATATTCGCTAAGAATTTTCTTAGCCATTCATCCTCAGACCAGTCAGCTCCAGAGCTACAAACTCCTATCCATAATTTATCTACCAATGATCATCTATTTAGATGATTTTTAGAATATTTTATGACAGGTGAACACATATCCACTTGGATTTTGTCTCATCTGAATCAGAAATCCAGGCTGCATTATAATACCCCTCTAAAGTAGAAGGATGTCCATTATACACGATACCATAATTCATGTTTTCTCTCAAATATTTCATCAGTCTATTCAATGCAAACAAATGCTCATTATTGGGATTATGAGTATATCTACTCAATCGGATGTGAGCTTGAGAAGAAATTTTCCTTTTTCAAGAACTTTAATTGTCCTTGAGCCACCAAAATAAACAATTTCTTCCCCCTTTTCAGCTTGGGTGTATAACACAAAATCATATCTGTTTATACAAATGTGCCTAGTAGCACCAAAGTCTATCATTCAATTTCTCACATTGGCCACAACATTTATTTCTGAAATGACCGCAATAATCATATCATCCGTTTCAACCATTAGCTTAACGAGATTGTCATTTCTTTTCAATATTCTTTTGCATTGAGGTGCATTTTTCATGAAAGTTTTATTATTAGCATTGGACTTGTAACCATGACTATTAACATACCTGTATTTTTCTTTGCCGTAAGCCTCCGATAGAATATAACAGTACCAGTCAGGGTAGCACCAAATCCAGTATCACCAATAGTTTCAGGACAAATATTATATGCCACAAATTCTTAGATTGTTGGGAAACTAATTGAAATTTCACAATAATAATAATTAATAACTTTATAATTATTTAACAAATAATAGTCCTAAAAATAGATAAAAATTACTACAGAATACAAAAATTTAATTAACATCAGTAAGTTATTAGGAGATAAAAACAATAAAACCAAAATAATTAATCAAAGAAACCACAAGAAGAGATATGATGTAAACGTGAGATTCATCATAAAATAATGGGGTAACTCATTGGTGGTCCCTTAAACTTGGCACCAACTTTCACTTAGACATCTTAACTATACTTTGTTCATTTTAGACACCTTATGTCACTCTCTATTATGTCATGACACGTTTTGCTGATGTGGTAAAGTGAGTGTGCTACACTCATTGCTGGCGCGCGTGTGGCTTTTTTAGTCTATCTTTATTTTATTTTTTCTTATTCTTCCTCATTTTCAGCTAGTACATCTTCTTACATTTACTCTCTCAAAAATTTCCGAAAAATCCATCAAAGACTTCTTTCAAACCTTCTATTATCTGTGTTGGAAAAACATAAGGTTAATATTATTGAACACAATACATACTTGACCTCACCTGTTGATGGCAAGAATGTAATCCGTTTTTCTTAAATTGAGAATAAAATTAACTTTTTAAAAAATCTACAATCATGATTTTAATTAACATATTCACATAGCCATTATAACTTCTCAAATTTCATATTTACAATTCTAAACATCAAATTAAATGAAGAAATAGGAGAAAGGTGTGGTGAAAAAGACGATAAAATCAAGTGAGTATTACCAAAAAGACCATGAAAATGGAGAAATATAGCGGAGAAGATAACTATATATGGTGGAAATAGGTGAAAAGAAAATGAAAAAGGAGAAATTTGAAGAAGATGAATGTGTTTTGATGAGAAATTTTTTATGAGGAAGATGATCGGGGTGGGAGGGGGTAAGAGGGGAAATCTTCAAATTAATTTGTTTTTAATTTATCAAAATCCTTTTTATTTGACCTTTAATTTTTTTTTTCTTTAATTTTTTTGTGTTTAATGAGATGACATGACATAATTGGTCATTTAATCCATGTGGATATGTTTGGTCAACACGCGCGTAGGGTCAACAAAAAATTGTGAAAAAAGTGTCAAATTGACATGACGGGACATGACATGACATGAAGTGTCTAAAATAAAAAAAGTCTAGTTAAGGTGTCTAAGTAAATTGTTGTCAACTCTAGGGGACCACTGATGGGTTACCCCTAAAATAATTAAGCAGAATGTTTGTTCATTTCTAGTCGTCAAAGAGATGGAAAATCATGTCACAATAAAAGTAATTGTCATTTCTCCAAAAAATAATTCCAAAACAATTTAATTATTTGGTTTTATAAATACATTTAATAAAATAATCTTTTGAAATAAAAATATTCGCTTATAAAACGGATTGTGAAGACGAAAAAAAGCAAGACAAACAAATTAAAACGAAACAAGCAGATACTTTGCTAATAAGAAAGAAAAAAATATTAGCAAGAGTTATCTCTTTGAATCTGATTATATTTGGATGACTCAATGATCTATGATTCATAATATCCCTTTGTACATGTTCATCAAACTGAAATATCACATAAAATCATTATCAAAACACAAAGAAATCTTACAAGCTTAGCTACTCCAAAATTACCACAACCCAAATCCTTCACAAACTCATAACCCTCCATCATAATAACAAAAAAAATCAGAAAAAAGGGAGATTTTAAGATTCTTCAGAAATCTCAGTCCACAAAAGGAGCAATTTATTTTCATTGACTTGCAATTTCATACAAAATATTAATTTGGAAAAATTGACACTTAATACTGACTCAAAAGAAAACAAGAAAACGTGTTTTTGGGAGCAGCTAAAGTTTTCACTAATATCACCGTGGAAATTGGAAATTATCCACGTAATAATAAAAAGTAAGGATGTCTATGTCTAAACTAGAAAATAAAATAAAGAGTTTAAATAATACATAAATATTTTTTTTATTTTATCACATAAATTCGGCTAGATTATGAGTTAATTATTTAGGTACATCTAATTTGTAATATTATGAATGTTACTAGATTTTCGTGTGGCCAGATACATCATGTATCTTGGAATACATGGGTCAAAATTAGGATGTAATTTATTCTAGGTACATTATATCGTATGATTCGCACGTATTTGAGATACATAACAAATCTCGCTCATATCTTTCTATTTATTCACGTCTCTCCATATTTTAGTGTATCTGATAACAAAAATACATGTGTTAGATATATTTTTCATGTGTAATATTTTAAAATATAGCTAATAATAATATATATGATCAACACTGAAATATATTATATAGTTTTAAAATTTTATTTGTAAAATTAAATAACACTATCTTATTTTTAAAATATTAAATTGATAAGAGTTGGAATGACGGTATCCACCTCTAGATGATATCAAATGAGTTGACTATTTAAAAGATTCGATGTTATCATTTGAATGATTTGATTACAAGAATGGACGAATGATATATGAAACTTATAAAAAGCTCAAAAATAAAAACAAGATTGAGAGGGACAAAGCACTAAGATAGGATACGTAGGTACGATGTACTTGGTTTAGACATTAAAATTTCGTAGGACTTTACACGTTCAATTCGAATAGAAATTCTATAAATTGTGTTCAACTTAAACTAAAATTCTTGGAGGCTATTCAATCCTAAATCCTAGTTCACTCCTATATAAAGGGTACTAAATCATCCTAGTTTGAGAAATACGCCACCAATGGCCCTCGAATCATGGATAAATCTGAGAGGGGAATCATCCTAGTTCGAGCAATACGCCACAACGGCCCTCGAATCATGGATAAAATCTGAGAGGGGAATCAAGGGAGGAACATAATTGTACTCGCTCACTATCTTGATGAATAAAATTATGTTTCTTCAAATTTTATTTGTGTGATATATTTATTTTCCATATGTCTAAAATTTATTGCAAACACTTGGACATCGGAAATCTTGACAAGAATATCTCCACCTATCAAGTTGGGTTTATAACAATGAAATTAATAAAAAATTATAGGTCAATTAATTATTTTTAAAAATATTTTATATATTATTAATAAAATTTTCTATAAACCATATAAATATTCACAATTAACTCATATAACAAATTATACATTTAATCAAAATACAGACGAAGTCAATGGCTTGATCAGCCATCCTTGATTTCATACACGTATGAAGTTTGAACAGAAGATACGTACTTAATTTGTGAACCTACATTTTACATTATAGTCAAGTGCAAGTGTGCAACCAACTTTATTCCCACCCATCGTAAGCATTTGAATCCTTTTTTGATGTTAAAATAAATAACAATTTGTAAATATCCATTATACCCCTCTTATGCCTATAAAAGGCATTGTAATTTCTATGGAAAACACACCAAAATAAGGAAGATTCAAGTTTTCTATTTTATCTCTCTACTACATTCTTCTCTCCTTAGTTGCTATTAAGTTTAATTTTAGTACTTAGTCTTTATTTTATAACACGTTATCAGCACGAGACTCTGTCATATCAAAGTTTGAAGACTAAATTTAAAGGCTAAGGTATTATTGTTTTTCTTCTTTTTATTATGGCTAATCTTACTAAACTTGAGTTCGTTGCCCTTCAAAGTTCGGACAAGAACTACCTTTCATAGGTATTGAATGCTGAAATCCATTTGGATGCTATGGGTCTTGGAGACACCATTAAAATTAAAAATAAAGCATCAAAATAAGACTGTGCTAAAGCAATGATATTCTTACGTCATCATATTGACGAAATTTTGAAAATTGAATATCTCACAGTCAAAGATCCACTCGTTCTGTGGAATAATCTAAAAGAAAGGTATGACCATTTGAAGATGGTCATTCATCCAAAGGCACGATATGATTGGATTAATTTAAGACTACAAGACTTTAAGTCTATTCATGAATACAATTCTGCCATGTTCAGAATTACTTCTCAATTGAAACTATGTGGAGACACAGTTAATGATGTTGATATGCTGGAAAAAACGTTCTCCACATTGCATGCCTCGAATGTGCTTTTACAGCAACAATATCGAGAAAAGGGTTTCAAGAAGTATTCTGAACTGATTTCTCATCTTCTCGTGGCTGAACAAAATAATGATTTGTTAATGAAAAATCACGAGAATCGTCCCACTGGATCTACACCACTTCCTAAAGTGAATGAGGTGTACGCCCACCACGCTAGGCGTGGAAGAGGCCGTTGCCGTTGCCGTGGCCGTGGCCGTAGTTACGACCAAGAGCGAAATCCTTTTCCCGGTGTTAATCAATCACCAAAGAAAAATAGTCATCAAAGGGGAAAAGGAAAAGATGAGAAACGTGAAACAATTAAAATAAATTGTTTCCGATGTGGTGGAAAGGGTCATTATGCACGTGATTGTTGTATTCCTAAACACTTGGTTGAGCTTTATCAAGCATCACTAAAAAGGAAGGATAAAAATTCCGAAACTAATTTTATCACTGATCATGTTGACATCACACACTTGGATGTGGCAGATTTCTTCACACACCCTGAAGGAAAAATAGATCACTTAATTGGTGACGAATCTGTGGATATGGAAGAATAATCATGGTTGATATTTACTAATGTTATTAATATTTGTTGTTTTATATTGATCATAATTGAGTCCATTTTCTTAGAAACACCAATTGAAAGTGAGTTGGAATGTAATGATTTGAAAAGAAATTGAAAAAATATTAAAATTATACTTTCCTTTAACTTTTGTGGCCATAAAAAGAAAATGTATACGTAAGACCACTACCTAAATTGGTTAGTGGAAAACACCTTTTTCCTTTTTGTCACTCAAATGTCATTTCAAGATAATAAATTATATTAATACTTATTTTAAACATACTAAACTAAATCAAATTTAGTGTTAAAGATTTGAGTGATAAAAATCTTATGCATTATTAATGATTCAAATATCATTTTAACATTTACATTATTTCTTAAATATTTAACAAAAGATAATTAATCATTTAATATAAATTTATTTCATTAGTTTTGAAGATATGGATAATTCTCCAAGCAAATTATCAAATTATGAAGACATTTGCTTGATTGATTCTGGTACAACACACACGATATTCAAAAATGAGAAATATTTTTCTCATTTGAGTATGGGCAATATGAATGTTACTACGATATTTGGTAGTACTAATTTGATTAAGGGCTCCGGAAGAGCCATTATAATTTTTCCCAAGGAAACTAAACTCATAATAAATAATGTCATGTTTTCTCCTCAATATCGGAGAAACTTATTGAGTTTCAAAGATATTCGTGAAAATGGTTATCATATCAAGACAATTGATGAAATGAATCTTGAATATCTTGGTATAACCAAAAATGTCTCCGGGCAGACATATGTTGTAGAAAATTCACGGCCTTATCTTCTGGATTGTATTGGACAAAAATCAATGCAATTGAGGCACATTCTATAGTAAACCGGGGGTTTACTGATTCCAATACTTTCGTACTTCGGCATGATCGTCTGGGACATCCAGGATCTATAATGATGAGACGAATTATAGAAAATTCAAATGGGCATCCATTAAAGAAGTTGAAAATTCTTTTAAATGGTGAATTTTCTTGTGATGCGTGTTATCAAGGCAAGTTAATTGTGAGACCATCACCAACAAAGGTCAAAATTGAGTCCCCTGCGTTTTTGGAACGTATACATGGGGACATTTGTGGGCCAATTCACCCACCGAGTGGGCCATTTAGATATTTTATGGTCCTGATAGATGCTTCCTCTAAATGGTCTCACGTATGCCTATTGTCATCTCGTAATTTGGCATTTACAAAATTGTTGGCACAAATAATACGATTACGGGCACAGTTCTCTGATAATCAGATTAAGTCTATTCGCCTTGATAACGCTACAGAGTTTTCATCCCAAACATTCAATGATTATTGTCTATCGATTGGGATAAGAGTTGAACATCCTGTAGCTCATGTTCACACTCAAAATGGTCTGGCTGAGTCATTAATTAAACGACTGCAGTTGATTGCAAGACCATTACTTATGAAAACTAAGTTGTCCACTTCTGTGTGGGGTCATGCAATTTTGCATGCTGCAGCACTTATTCATCTCAGGCCGACAAATTATCATAATTTTTCTCCATTACAATTGGCTTTGGGTCAACAACCCAATATATCTCATCTGAGAATTTTTGGATGCGCTGTTTATGTGCCGGTTGCACCACCACAGCGCACTAAGATGGATCCCCAAAGAAGGTTAGGAATATATATTGGGTTTGAATCGCCCTCTATTATTCGCTACCTTGAGCCATTAACTGGAGATATGTTCACAGCTCGATTCGCAGATTGTCGGTTTGATGAGACACTTTTCCCAAAATTAGGGGGAGAAAATAGTGAAATTAAAGGAGAAATTTTATGGAAAAATCCATCATTGTCTCATCTTGATCCTCGTACTTCCATTTGTGAGCTAGAAGTACAAAAGATCATTCATTTGGAGAAAATCGCAAATCAAATGCCAGATGCATTTACAGATTTGAAAAGGATTACTAAATCACATGTTCCTGCAAAGAATGTCTCAATTCGAATTGATGTCCCCGTAGGACCATCAACTAGTGTCCTAGCTAATGAGTCAAAAGCATGCCTGAAGCGTGGTAGACCATTAGGATCAAAGAATCAAAATCCTAGAAAAATAAAATTAAAAGATCAAAATGACACTATGAAAAAACCTCACATAGAAAGTCAAGATGTGAGTAATTCTGATATCCTTGGAGGAACCAATGAGCTTGAGACTCAAGGAAATAATGAACTATCCATAAAATCAAGTGATCATGAAACAAATCTGAATCGCTCAGAAATAGCGGTGGATTATGTTTTTGCATACAATGTTGCATCAAAAATTATATAAAATTGTGAGGATCTTGAACCTCAATCAGTTGAAGAATTTCGACAGAGAAATGACTGGCAAAAATGGCAAGAAGCAATTCAATCAGAATTGGATTCACTTGTCAAGCGCGAAGTTTTGGGGTCTATAGTACAAACACCTAATAGTGTTAAACCTGTTGGCTATAATGGGTTTTTATGCGAAAAAGAAATGAGAAAAATGAAATACAAAAGTACAAAGCACGTCTTGTTGCACAAGGATTTTCTCAAAGGCCTGGCGTCGATTATGAAGAGACATACTCACCCGTTATGGATGCAATAACATTGCGTTATCTCATTAGTTTGACGATCCATGAGAAACTTAAAATGTATTTGCTGGATGTGGTTACAGCCTACCTTTATGGATCACTCGATAATGAGATATACATGAAAATTCCTAAAGGATTCAAAATGCCCAAAGCATATAGTTCAAAGCCTCGGGAAATGTACTCAATTAGATTGCAAAGATCATTGTATGGTTTGAAGCAATCTGGACGCATGTGGTATAACCGTCTTAGTGAGTATTTATCTAAGGAAGGTTATATAAATGATGCGATTTGCCCATGTGTGTTTATAAAGAAAACAATATCAGGGTTTGTTATACTTGCTATTTATGTCGATGACATAAACCTTATTGGAACTCCAGTGGAACTTCATAGGGCAATCGATTATTTAAAGAATGAATTTGAGATGAAAGATCTCGAAAAGACAAAATTGTGTCTTGGTTTGCAAATAGAGCATTTGACAAACGGTATTTTTGTTCATCAATCTGCATACGCAAAAAAGGTGTTGAAAAGATTTTATATGGATGAAGCACATTCATTAAGTACTCCAATGGTTGTCCGATCACTTGATGTAAATAAAGATCCATTTCGACCTCAAGAAAATGATGAAAAAATTCTCGGTCCTGAAGTACCATATCTCAGTGCAATTGGTGCACTAATGTACCTTGCTAACACTACAAGACCTGATATAACCTTTTCGGTTAATTTGTTGGCAAGATATAGTTCTGCTCCTACTAAGAGACATTGGAATGGAATCAAACATATATTGCGGTATTTAAAAAGGACTATTGATATGGGTTTATTCTACTCTGACGATTGTAGTCCAAAACTTGTTGGCTATGCTGATGCAGGATATTTATCTGACCCACACAAAGCTAGATCTCAAACAGGTTATGTATTCACATGTGGGGGTACTGCTATATCTTGGAGATCTACGAAACAGTCCATCGTGGCCACTTCATCAAATCATGCTGAGATAATAGCTATTCATGAGGCAAGTCGAGAATGTGTGTGGTTAAGGTCCATTATACACCTTATTCGAGAAAAATGTGGTTTGAAATACGACAAAGTACCCACAACCTTATATGAAGATAATGCAGCATGCATAGCACAACTCAGGGGAGGATTCATAAAAGGCGATAGAACGAAACACATTTCACCAAAGTTTTTCTACACACATGAGCTCCAGAAGAATGGTGATATCAACGTACATCAGATTCGTTCGAGTGATAATGTGGCTGATTTATTCACCAAGTCTTTGCCAACCTCAACTTTCGAGAAGATGGTATACAAGATTGGAATGAGAAAACTTGGGCAGCTAAATCATGATTTTCATCAGGGGGAGTAAAATACGCGCTGTACTCTTTTTTCCTTAATCTAGGTTTTATCCCACTGGGTTTTCCTGATAAGGTTTTTAATGAGGCAGCAAGTAATGCGTATTAGGATCAACTATTTACATTTGTTACTTTACTAAGAATTTATTTTAAATGGATATTCAAGGGGGAGTGTTGTAAATAACAATTTGTAAATGTCCATTATACCCTCTTATGCCTATAAAAGGCATTGTAATCTCTATGGAAAACACACCAAAATAAGGAAGATTCAACTTTCCTATTTTATCTCTCTACTACATTCTTCTTTCCTTAGTTGCTATTAAGTTTAATTTTAGTACTTAGTCTTTATTTTATAACAGTACTTTTTTTTTTAATTTGACTGGTTTATTTCTCTACCCCATTTAAAAAATATTTTTAATTTATATTATAAAATTCAAAAGCTTTCTTTTACTTTCTTGCATTCTATATCAAATTAAAATAGATTAAATAGATGAAAACAAACAAAATAAGTAAAATAAAATTTAAAATTATATTATCGTCGAATAACACAATACGCAAATACCAAGTGGCTTTACCCTTCGGCCACCGTCCGTGGCTCCTTTGTCTAGCATCCAATTTCTATTTTCATTCTCCTAACGCAAATACCAATTGGTCTACATCAATAAGTATAAAAATTTACAAGAAAATAAATTACATATACACGTATATCATACCAATTACATATATAACAAATCTAGCTCACTTTCTTTACTATCTAACTTACTTCTCTAAATTGCGAAGAGAAGTTAGTTAGATAGTAAAGAAAGTGAGCTAGATTTGTTATATATGTAATTGGTATGATATACACGATATATATATATATATATATATATATATATATATATATATATATATATATATATATATATTAAAAAATTTAATTTATAAAGAGATTCATAATATTTCAAAAATACATGCAATAAAAGTATACTACTCTATCTGTTCACTTTTAGTTGTCATGTTACGTTTTTTGATAGTCAATTTAATTTATTTTTGAAGTTAAATTAGATTACATTAATTTAATATTTTAATAAAAAATTAAATATTTAAAAACTATACTAAAATACTATAAATTTCATTTTTTTAAATATTAATATGATAAAAAATATATATATAATAAAATATTAATCAATATATTATCATTTAACTATAAAAAAAAACAACTGTGGAGGTATATTAATTAGTTTTTCGTCCTAAATACACACCTAGATTGGTCAAAACACTGGCCGGACGTGATAACCCACGTAACCAATTTCGATCCAAATACTCCATTCATTCGGAATTATTTGTCATGTTACGCTTATCGAAAGTCAATTTGACTAATTTTTAAAGATAAATTATATCACATTAATTCAATATTTTAAACAAAAAAATTAAATATTCTAAAACTATATAAAAAAGTATTATAAATTACACTTTTTTACATATTAATATAATGAAAATATTTATCTTACCTGGCAATTACTTTCTTTCCAAAAATAATTCCATGATCCCACGGCTCATATTACTTTTTACAATTTTATTTATTTTATTTTTTAAAAAAAAATCCTAAAATTTCTCCCATACCCTAAATTTTAACACCAATAAAAAATTCCAAACAACAAATTCTCACATAGTTTTAAATCCTCTCAAAAACACAAAAAAACTTTTCTCAGATCTCAAAAAAAAAAAAAAAAATTGCATTTCAATACAAGCATAAACAAAAAAGAGATCCCAAATATTGAATCCATTATGGCGCGTGAGGAGAATGTGTACATGGCGAAGCTTGCTGAGCAAGCTGAAAGATACGAAGAAATGGTGCAGTTCATGGAGAAACTTTCGACTTCATTAGGCTCAGAGGAACTTACTGTTGAGGAACGGAATCTTCTTTCCGTTGCTTACAAAAACGTTATCGGGGCTCGTAGAGCCTCGTGGCGTATTATCTCTTCCATTGAACAGAAGGAAGAGTCGAGGGGAAACGAAGAACATGTTAAATGTATAAAGGAGTATAGATCTAAGATTGAATCTGAACTTTCTGATATTTGTGATGGAATTCTCAAGCTACTTGATTCTAATCTGATTCCTTCAGCTTCTAATGGCGATTCTAAGGTGTTTTACCTTAAAATGAAGGGTGATTATCATCGTTATTTGGCTGAATTTAAGACCGGAGCTGAACGTAAGGAAGCTGCTGAGAGCACTCTCTCTGCCTACAAAGCTGCTCAGGTATAGTATACCAAATTTATTCTTATTTGTTTGATATATTAGATGAAATGATGAAGATTCATGGATCTGTTTGCTTGATTTTCATCGAATTTTTTTAAAAAATTGTACATGTAAATAGGTGAGATTGTAGGAAGAAGACTGTGGAAACAATTTCCTGTTTTGAGCTGACACTAATCACAATTGATTTTTTCAAATTTTCCATTCATGATGGTGTCTCCATCTTAATTGGTTTGGACGTAGAGAGGTTGTTTACGATCTTTTGATATATAAGCTTAAATATGTCTTAACAAATCATAATTATCTTTAGGGGTGTGTACCACCTTCTAAAGAAAGTTCAAAATAATTTGAGACGAAGAGAATATATGTTTGTCCAGATCAGGATATATTTTTCAGAACATTTGGAATTGGATACAGAATTATCAAAAGGTCACAAATGATCCTCGATTAATTAGTCGTAAACATTTTAAGCAGCAGTATTGAATATATGTCTTTGTTGATCAGACCATATTTATTGTTTCCATGTTCCCAGAGATCTGATGTTAATTAAGTTTAGATTTAGGTTTGAATTAAGAGTATGTTTATTCGATTCCCTCAACCTTTTGGATCAGAGAGATAATATCCTCTGTTGAATTGGATAAAGAACACTTTCTTACCTCTAAACGAAGGCCAAATGAAATAAACGTTGATGGAATTTCAAAAGGTCAGAGGCGTTCCTCAGATAATTAGTAGTACTATGAATTATGACAAGTACTTGTTTTAAGCAGTAGTATTATATACTTGTAAATTTAAGCTTTATACCTCTTGTTTTTCTCCTTTTAAGTTCACGGGACTTGTTTGTTTCACTCTATCTTACTTGATAAAAGTTAACTGTTATGCTTTCGCGAAAAGTAGCCATGAAAATTTCTATCCCTCTTGATATTTTTTTAGAACGAGTGATGTTAAATGTTGTTGATCTTTCTGTGTTCTCATTTTGGTCTCAATGCCTGCAGGATATTGCAAATACTGAACTTGCCCCAACACATCCAATCCGACTTGGACTGGCTCTCAACTTCTCTGTGTTTTATTATGAGATTTTGAACTCTCCTGACCGTGCTTGCAATCTTGCTAAACAAGTAAGAATTTCTTCGTTTGGTCAAGTCATTTCTTAGTTGCAAATTATGTTTTTCAGTTCAAACAAGGGTGCTTCGCTTTTCATTAGGCATAGATAAATCTGTATCTCTTTTTTTTCATCTCGACTGTGATAAAATACCTTCATTTTCATTTTGTTCTCTTTTGTGTGGCCAGGCATTTGATGAAGCAATTGCCGAGTTGGACACACTGGGAGAAGAATCTTACAAGGATAGCACTTTAATCATGCAACTTCTTCGTGACAATCTCACTCTCTGGACCTCTGATATGCAGGTAAATAACTCAGTTGTTGCTCTAAATAGCTTTTGATTTATGTTGTTTCCTTGTAATCTATCAGTGTTATATACTCGAATTCACGTGTTTGAAACACCTGTGTCTCGATTGCAGGATGATGGTGCTGATGAAATTAAGGAAACCAAACCGGACAATGAACAACAGTGAGGGAACTGGTCCTGAGATTATCATTTGCCTTCTTCTTGGTTGTTTTTATTGGGAGAAGCTGCTTCTTTTTTATTTCCTTTCTCCTGTGTTTCGGGTTTCCCTTTAGCGTGGCAACGAACAACTTTGAATATTGATGTTCAGTTGTTTCATCTTTACTTTAATATGGTTCTTTCTGGTGCTTAGTTTCTATGAAAGCATTTCAGTTGTATTTGTGAACTGGATTTATAAATTGGCATATCCAAGTGATACTCAGCAATCGGGTTTCAGTCAACCTTTCTTGTTACATTTGATCCTTTCTATTGTTCTTCTTCCTTCTCAATTTTGGTTATGATACATCGGTATGATCTACTAGTTAACAAAGTGGGTATAATTTGAAGTCCTAGTAAAGAAAAAAAATTACTCTTTACTTGTGTAGCACTTTATAAAACAAAAGTACAATTTCAGTGTTGAAACACTTCATTGGCAGATGCATTTCCGTTGTCGTCTACAAATTACAGTAGACTCTATCTGACACTATTATTATGTATCGTAATTATTAAAAATATCGCTATGTATGGTATATCAGCATAAGTAGAGCTATTTGTGAAAATTCAGTGTCATAATATTTTGGGTAAATAAGCCCATTTAAAAGAAAAACTAACAAGCCCATTATAGACAGCGAACCAATAAGGCCCATAGGCCACAGTTCCGATATCTCCAACGTGTTTAACGGCTGATAGCATTGTCCCGTAGCTTCTACACACTCACTACTTTCTACCCATAAGCTTAAGGCCATCAGCTATTTTTCTTCGTCAATGGCGGAAGTAGACAACTCAAAATCTCCATCTTTTTCTGAGGTACTTCGTTTTTTCTTTATCTTCTATTGATTTTGTCTATCTGATCTCAATTATGTTTTTTTTTTCTTTATTTGATAGTCGATGATTCATCTCTGCGTTGATTTTTTAATTGAAAGGAACATATGTAGAGTATTCATACATCGGACTGATTTTCATGAATTTGAGTTTTGTTGAATTCGATTTAGATTCATCGGTTTTGCATTTCAAATTAGGCGTCTTTTCAGCAGAAAATGACAGTTTTTTTTTGAGCTCGTGAATGTGCAGCAGTATTTACTGAAAGAGAAAGAAGAGAAATCCACCACAGTGGCTAATCCAGTGGAAGAAACTGAGGTTAAGGCCTCTTCAACTGCTCCACCCGAGGAAGAGACTTCCAAAACTGAGGAAATCCCAGCAGTTGACGGTAGTGAAGCTGTGCCTGCTACATCTGAAGAAAGCAGTGGAGCCTCTGACTCAACGACACCGGAAATTAATGAAGCCTCTCCTCCTGTAGAGGCTGATAGTGAAGAAAGTACTGAAGATGATACTTCTGAGAATGAGAATCAGGAATCTGCTGATGAAACCCCTGAGATTAAGGTTAGATTGACTGGGCAATCAATTTTGATTTTTGTTTATGGTTTATATCTTATCCATTGATTGTGTGTGGTTTTTGTCACGATTGTCGAACTAGCTTGAGACTGCGCCTGCTGACTTCCGCTTCCCTACTACAAATCAGACAAGGCACTGCTTCACAAGATATATTGAATATCATCGGTCAGTAGACATAGGCGCATAGCTGTACTGCCTATTGCTCTTTTGTGTTTGTATCTGATTTCATAATCTATCCTTGAAGTATCAACTATATTTGGTTGGTTTATCTTTCAGATGCATAGCTGCAAAGGGTGAAGGTGCTCCTGAATGTGACAAGTTTGCTAAGTATTACCGATCCCTTTGCCCTGGTGAATGGGTATGTTTTGTATGTGTGTGTGTGTATACCATATACATATTGTGTGTATTTATGTATGTATGTATATGCTTTTAGTTGTACACATGCTGTAATCCCGATGTTCAACTAAACGTTGGGCAAGTATGGGGTAAAGTAGAAGTCACCAGTCCACTTATAATACCAATTCTCCCTTGGATTTGATTGGACAGAAGCCTCCAGGTTCTAAAGTGGAGTAATAGTCTTGATTTATAAATTTGATTAATTGAGAACAGAAATCACGAATTTTAAATGTTGATGTCTCAATTGGTTTAAAAGTATAGTTAATGGTCAAAAACACACCTAAACTATCTTTTTTTCTTGAGTTTCATACCTCAACTATCCATTGCTTCATTTACCTACCTAAACTATCACTCTCTTTGTATTAGAACAGACCTAGATGCTAAGTTGGCCTACACGCAGCTGTTGTCGATTGGGAATAAATATTTGATCAACTCAATATTTAGGTGTGTTCAGTTTAGGTAGATAAATGGAACAATAAATAGTTGTGGTATGAAAAACTAACTCTTAAAAGTATTCTTAATGTAGAACTTGCTTTATTAGCATTCGCAAGTTAGCAGTAAAGATTCTCGGTGCTTTTTTCTCAACAAATAGAACAATCACTAAATGGAGAGCTAAAGAGACCAATAGGGTATTGACTTCTGTGTAGTCGAATATTGTTAATAGTGGTGTTGTAGTGCGGAGTTTAGTTGGTCTAAGAGAAGTCTTGGGATCACTTCTATGTATTGGTATTGATATTGATTATAATTTGCTGACGGGTTGAGAGTTTTAGCAGTGTGGTGTTCCAATTGCATGGAAAAGTTATTACAGATGAGTACCGAAGCTCTTGGATCATCCATACTTGTGCTGTGGTTGTGTTAGATCTGGTTAGCAAGCTGTGTGGTTGCCCTTGCGTGAAAACTGTGATTCAATTTAAAATCCCTGCTCTGACATATTTTGCTAGACTAAACAAGTTTATGACACAGAAGGACGAAGATATGAATCTCTCTATGAGTAAGTGGTTGGGTAATGCTTAAAGGGGCAGTAACGAATGAAACCAATGTGCCTATTCTCTAGAGAGAATAAACAGACCAGTGCAAACAATGTATCTATTATTTTGAGGGAGCAAAAGTAATGGAATGTTTGATATATTCTGGTCAGTGGTCACTGTGTGATATTTGACCTCTAAGTCTCATCTGTCAACAAGAGTTGGCGAAGACTTAAGGGGATAATATGCTTCTTTTGGTTTTTCCTTATGACGATAACATGCTTTGCTTTGATTGTGGGCTGCAGATTGATAGATGGAATGAGCAGAGGGAGAATGACACCTTTCCAGGACCACTGTAAACTGCATATTTTGGTTCCAACGTTGCTGCATCGAAACACTCAAATGAATAGGGAGAGTTCGCTGTGAACAAATTGTGATCAATAATGCTTTAACTTTCTAATGGATTTAGTGTAAGCTTATAATGAGTGAATTGTTAGGATCCTTACTTGTGATAACTTAGAATACAAATATCTCTACTCAACATTAATAAAGCCTTTTTTTTTAATCATAACACTGTTTTATCTTCCTCTTGAAAGAGAGCCTTGGAGCAACATAAAATTGTCTTCATGTGGGTCAATGGGTCATGGGTTCGGTTTTTCCTTTGACCCTACTAACATGAGGTGTTTTGTGTATCGAAACTGTTTTTTTTTTCTATGGTTCATCTTCCTAGTTATACCAACTCCACCCACCTCATCCCAAAAATGAATGCTTGTTGTGTACTCAGATCAATCTTGAAGTCATTTGCAATTTAGCAAACACAAGAGTTTGCACTGTCGAAACATAAAATTAGTTCATGAAAATATGATTCATTTAATTCGTTTCGTCAATATATATTAATGATCAAATTTAAACCTATTTGGGATATGTCATTCAATTTCACCCATGAAAAACGTTTGCAAAATATTTCAATAGATCTCTTGTTTGATATATATATGTGGTATAATAGAAGCTTATTAGTTTTGTTTGGTAAATAAATAAATAAGTCAAAATTTGAAAGAGTTTGACTAGCTATGTTATGATCTAGTATTATTAAGCTTGTTTTAACTCAACCAAGTAACCTTTTGAGTAACAACTCATTTACTGATTCAACCCATTTTATCATAAGCCTAGATTTTGCCAAAACCTCCCTTTGTCACTCCAATGTTTGGACCATATCAATAAGAAACCTTCTAAGTAATGTTATTAGGCTAAAACTTGTATCGATTCGATTCGATTTGAACATGATTACTAGGTTTGTAGCATGAAAAATTGATAATCAAATTAATACAACTTTGATTATCAAATTGGATATCGAGTTATTAATTATCAATCGTTAATAGTTTAGCTATCGAGTTAACCAATAAAAGTGTCTCGATCATTTTACATAAGTTTGCTAAGCTTTGGCAGGCATAACTTATGTTATATTTGTGGAAATGACCAACACTAGGCCCAACTATGAAAGTTGGGAACTCCCTCATAAATTCAAGATTATCATACACGTATAACTATAGTATTTTCTTTGTCTCAATTTATATTATATTTTTTGAATTTTGAGTTTTAAATAATTTATTTTTTATCGTAACTATTTTTATATATCTTTTACTTGTTTTGAATTTGTGACTTATAATACTTTTTTACAAATATATAAATATCATTTCAAAACAACTGATGATTCTACGCGTAAATTTTCTATCAAATTTAAACTATTTGGCTTTCGAAAAACTAAAATATCGCATAAATTGAGATAGCGAGAATTAGTTGAATGCCAAATGTAAAGAAAACACAACTTGGAGAGAAACAAAAGCAAAAGGAGGTATAGCCTACCAAGCTTGCTGGTCAAGTTGAGATCCTTTTCTGTGGGAACAAGTAAACTTTATAATAACAAGAAATAAAGATAATAAGCCAACAAAATCGTGGAATATTTCCCTAATATTATTTTCAATATTTTTAATTTACTATTAATGTACTTTAATATCACATCATTAAGAATAACCCAATATGTTTTTTTGTCTCATCAATTATTTTCAAATGTAAAGTAAGTATGAGAGCCAAATAGAATTTATACCAATAAATTATTAGTCTAATTCTTGTCCCCTTTCTTCTTTGTTAATTTACAACAATTATAACATAGTCGATGAAATCCTACTAACTGAGTTGTAAAATATAGAATATCACATAAATTTTATTATTATCTGCAAAAATAGAAATAAAAATTTCATTAAATAAGAATTATCTATTTTTTCGAACGATCACATTCATAGCTTTTCAAAAGTCACACCATTAAAAATTATTTTTAAATTTTTATAGTAGACGCCTAATAAATATATACATTAAAAACAATTATAATTATTTGTGATGACAATACGCCTGTTATGAAAAAATAATCTCCATAGAAAATGTGCCTACATAATTAATTAATGTTGAAAAACAGAAACACGTGGTTTGGATTATAGAAGACATTGTAGAATAAATAGTACTTAATTAACGAAAAATTCTTTTGGCCAAAAAAATAAAATAACTTATTTCATACTATTTTTATTCTATCTTTTTAAATATTTTTATTCTTTTAATTTTAATATATTTTAATTTAAAAAATAAAAATATATTAATTTATTTTAAAATAAAAAAATATTATAGACTTACCCCTTAATTAATTAGTACTAGTAAACAATTTCATTTTCTGCGTGATTGACATCATGATTTTCTTCTTGTTTCTTTTTCTAGGCGTGCAGAAGTACTCAACTTTAATAGATCTTATAGGAAATTGCTGAGAACTTACCATAATTATAATTGAAAATTTCTTCTAAGCATGCATGGAAAATGTTGAACATTTCATATATAAATAAGTTTAATTTCTGCAGAAAAAGCAAATCATGAAATACTTAAAAGTCCTAGTATATGACTAGGCAAAGTTTTAGTTAGTTAAAAGTGTATTACTAAACTAACCTTAATAATGATATTTTGAAACTCTAAATTTGACTACTACTATTTTATAAATGAGACAAAACAATACATGCTTAGGAGCTAATTGCTTAGATTCACGCAGTTTTAATATTATTATTTTATCAGAATTTGGATATCAAATACATGTATCTCGAATACGTGAAGTTAAAATTAGGAGTAATTTGTTCTAGGTAACTATATTCGAGTAGATTTACATGCACACGACTCTCTCACTCGTCTCTTTCCTATCTCGCTCGTCACTCTCCTCTCTCCCTCACCTCTTTTCCTATGCATCTATATTTCAGAATGTATCAAGTATCTCAGATACATTTGTATATGGAAGACAAACTATCTTGTTCGTCTTTCTCTCAATTTTAGTGTATTTGGTAGCAAAAATACATGTGTAAGGTGTATACGTGTAACAATCCTAAAAAAAAAAAAATGAATAGGATCAAGACTTAGGGTGTCAAGATTTAAGGTTGATAAATTAATTTAATTAATTGATAATTATTAATTTGATTAATAAAAAGGAAAATTAGATTTTCTTTATTTATTTTTAGTTAATTAAAATCCTAACTTTTGACTAAGTCTTAAATTTAGTCTCCTAATCCTAAGACAACTCTCTCCCTCACGTTTCTCAACTCTCTCACGTTCTCAATCTCTTTCACGTTGGTTCTTCCAAAATAACAACAAAAATCAGAAATACATCAAGAGTTCTTCACACTTGAAGAACTCACAAGAATTTTTTTTAGTAAAAGATAAAGTAATCAAAACGTCAAGGCTAGGAGAGGTTCATCGAGTAGGGGTAATTTGAAGTGAATTGATCGTGGTTTGGAGGAGTTTCCGGGCAGCAGCTTCAAGCTTGAACAACGTAAAAAGGTATGGGTTTCTCTCATGGAATTCTTTCTCCAAGATTACTTTCTTTCGAATGTTCTTAAACTCTTGAAACTAAGGTTGTTCCCCTTCGTATGTCCTTGTCCTTAGCTCCCAAACGAATTCGTAGGATGGGTATGTTGTGCTGTTAGAATTAGGCATGATTTACATGTTTATGTTAAATGCGAACGTGTTTATGTGAAGAGGTTACGAAAACTATATTCAAAATACGATTAATAGTTGATGTTGTATGTGCATTGTGGGCAGTGGTTGTAGCCACTGTTTTGGCCTCGAAAATTCGTGGTTTTTGGTGTAGTTTATGCGTATAATGTGATGTTTATTATAATGAAATATGTATGGTTGAATAACACCCTTTTTGCTAGGTAAACGTACGAAAGATGTGACAAAAAAAATGGGTGAAAGACAAAAAAAAAAAAATCCTGAAATCTGGAAAATTTTCACTTTTTAAAGAAGTGAGGCCACCAGGTTTCGAACCTGTGACCTCCTTCTCTAGTGCTGCACTTCGCGAGAAAAAGAAAAAAAATGGGGGCTGGGGGAATCGAACTCGCGACCCAGCCCCTGTCGTCGCAAGAAGAGAAGTGGAAAAAAAAATATGGGGGGAGCGGGGAATCGAACTCGTGACCGCTTGGTCACTGGAGTTCGCGAAAAAATGAAAGAAAATAAGGGGGGGAGCGGGGGATCGAACTCGTGACCCTTGGGTTCCTGAGTTTCGCGAAAAGGAAAAGAAAATTAAAGGGGAGGCGTGGGATTCGAACCCACGACCTCCCAGTGCGCGCAAGAGAGAGGGAGAAGACAGAAAAAAAAATAAAAAAAATAAAAGGGGGCTTTGAGGGTTCGAACCCACCACCTCACAGTCCCCCCCTTTCAGCGAATTTAATAAAAAAATAAGGGGGTTGTGGGGGTTCGAACCCACAACCTCCCCATTGTAGAGAAAATCTTTTTAAATTAAAAATTTAAAGAGGTTGTGGGGGCTTGAACCCTCAACACTTTGATTAATTAAGAGGGAAACTAGAATAGAAAATTTATCCTTCAATATAAATGTTGAGATTTAATTTAAAGTCTAATGTTATGAATATTAGAAAATAAAATTTATGAAGAATATAAATGATATTCAAGTGATTCAAGATTTGGGTTTCCTTGCCCAAAATTCCGTATTGATGCTTAAGTCATACGTGAATAAATTATTCAAAAATAGTGCCATCTACTTAGATCAAAATAATTAAGATCTTGGCATATATATACAAGATACATAAGTCTTGTACTACCAAGTTTTAGGAAAGTAAGAATCACTTAACGAATTATGAATGAACCCATGGCTTGTATGTATAGACACATAAGTCCAACATACGTTCAAAAGTAAGTGAACCTAAGATGTATGTAATGAAATGACGAACCCTAGAAGGGTTAAGTATGAGTGTAAGATACACTAAAAGGCCAAGTGCATTGGCATATGATGAAATGAACATTCACGTAATAAGAGGTGAGTAACTATGAAAAGTAAGGTGCTAATAATGAAGAATGTGGTGACAACATGATGTGAGGCTAATGTAAATGATGAGAGCAATCTCAAATGGGTCTAAGTAAATGTTATTAAAGCGGACTTACCTATGAGAGTGTAAGATAATGAAGAGACCAGTCTCTGTGAACACTCTAATGAAAGTATTGAGCTTAACACACTTAATACTAATTATGAGATGGAAATCATCTAATGAGCTATAATGTCCTTATACTAGAAGTCAGCTTCCATGACGTATGAGACGAATGAAATGGAACTTTATACTGAGCACCGATAGACTAGCTATGAGCGGTGATGCCTTCTTTCGGGAAGGGCGAAGGTTCACGTAACTCTCATGAGATGAGACTGTCAGGCCTGCCGGGTATGGGTCTCCATATATCTCCTAGTCTTTGAACCTATACTGCCAACATAGGGATCTGGCGGGGTTAAATTCCCATGTATGCTAGCATGTTATTGGGTCACTTTGGTCGGTGATTCCACCTCTTTTCGGTGTGGGGGAGACACTAGATTTCATGATGCTCACATGATCTATGTCGGTTAAAGTTAAAGTTCCCAATGAATGAATGAGGTCAGCCTCAAATGAAGCACATAAAGAATTGAATGATACCGAAGGTGTTAGGATAGGATAATCAAGAGGTGAGCTAGACTCAGGTAATGACATTAGGTTATTCCTGATCATTGCACAGCAAACCCGACGAAAGTCTTAAACTACACCCTAGGTATAGCTGGTGTTCACACTGGCCTATGAATGAAATGCAATGAAGTACGTATGAATGAATGAAGCAGACTCTGTGTTTGCTAATGAAGACTCCCTAGTTGAGGTCCTATATGTTGAGCCCTCATTTTGGAAAGTCTTAATATTAAGTCCATGATATGTGCTATATGAAGATGGTATGTGTTGTGTGCAATGCGATATTTAATATGATGCATGTTATTCTCATGGCATGACCTTCCTAATCTCAAATTGGCAAGTCCACTGACTTGACTTCCAAAAATCATGTTGTTAGGAAAGAGCTATTCTTTCTCATGCATGTCCGTGGTGTGTGCTTGCATGTACCCATACTTAGTACAAGTGTGTACTAACCCCTATACATCTATACTATTTTAGGTGCAGGCACATGTGGTCGATAGAGTTGCAGGATCATTGTTGCAGCTATCCGGACGTCAGCCTTCATCCGGAGTTTGGTAGGTCCTCATGCTTTCGAGGATACTACTGTTTTATATTCTAGCGTAGTTTTAGAGTTGAGCTAGTGGAGCATGTTCCACTAGCGTTTCTTTTCTGCTCTTTATTCAGATTTTGTATTTGGGCCATTTTGGCAATTATACAATTAAGACTTATGAACTATTTCTTTCAGTTGTTTATCTCTTTAATGTTAGATGGTTGATGATGAACGATTATAAAATTTTAAGAATGTTTGGCAAGCATGTTTAAAGAACAAAAAGTTTCAAATTTTCCGCTAAAATTAACCTATGTAAATTAAGTATGATGTAAGAAGGCTTGTCTGCGACCTCTGAGAGGTCAACGACGCCGGTCTCGTCTGGGGTCTAGATTCCAGTCGTGACAATACGAATTGAAATTTAGTATGAAATAATTAATTAGTAAAACATGGTATATGTAACTATTTCAAACTATAGGGAGAATTAGTAAATATGCTAGAATTGTTTGATTAATTAGATAGCTTGTCCAAAAAAATAATTCAACTTTCTTAATTTGCTAAAATGGACAAGTAAAATGAAACATATATCTTTTAGTGTAAATTAGGTATATGGCATTTTATATAGTCATATTCTCAAGTTATAGCATAAGAGTTTGATTTTCATTGTACAACATTTAATATATCAAGCTATAGCATTTTTTAAAAAAATATAATGTTAATTTTAAATTATTAAAAAGAGGTAATTAAATTTAAAAAAAAATAAAATTAAAACGGTAAAATTAATAATAGAAAACGGCATACGTGAAAATTTAATTATTAATTAGTGATAACTAATTTGCACTTTTTAAGGGATTTGAATTTTTTTTAAGATTAGATAGTTACCATAAAAATCTCTAATTAGTTTTAAATGATAATAACTGATGATTTAATTGCTTAAAATACTCTAATGTGTGATTTTATTCCTTAAACGTATAGGTCTTGTTGTTTTCCAGAATTTTAGGATTATTTTGATACTTGAAGAATTTTTTTTTGTGTGTTTTATTTGAAATTTCTAAAATTTTGGCGTTGGAAAAGATTATATTTGATTTGATGGAGAATATTGTATCAATATTAATTAAACATGGTGGCAAGTGGAGTTCATCAGGTTAGTTTTAATTATGAATGGTTTATTTTTATTATAAATGATTTGTTGTTGTTATATTTGTTGTATTTGACATGTATAGAAAAATTCATTTTTTTATTACTGTTAGATCTTAAATGCTGATCTCAATTTTTTTTTATGATACAGTTATTATGCGTATAGGATATTATGAAAAACATTAAGTAATGGTAAATGTGTTTGATTTGTAATAAAAATAAATATTTGTGTGTTAATTGATTTAGTAAGAAAATATAAAAATGTACAGATTGTTAATTGATTGGAAAAGGAATAAATTGGTAGAATTCATTGTGCAGTTGAAGTATGAAAAAAATATGAATAATGTCTGAAAATTATATAAATATTGCTTGAAAATTATCTGAAATTTGTATTTAATGGTTAAAAACTGTTCAGATTATATTTAAATTGTCAGGTGATATATTTTGTGTATTAATGAAATATGAAAACTGTACTAATTGTGTATGACATTTTTTAAATAACTTGTAGCAATTATGTTTGAAAGTCCATTTTTTGATTGTATATATCAGTGATTGATGTTTTAAATGTATATGAAAGTTGTATGAATATTGAATTAATTGTGTATGAATGTTTAAAGAAACTTGTATTAATTGTGTATGAAACATGGATTAACTGTGTATGAATTTTGTATGATGTTTTTTTGCAATTTTATAGTGTGGTTCACTAAAAATAATTTTAATGTTGTGAAACAGGAAAATACGTCGACTTTGAGATGGAGGGCATATTATATGATACTTCTACTCTTTATATTGGTTTAGTTAATGCTATAATAACTCAACTTAATATAGAAGAAAATATAAATTCTATTGAGATAAAGTATATTGTTAGCGATATGTGTCCACCAATTAAAATTCATAATGATGTTGGGGTAAAGGTTTTTCTAGGTCAGATGAGGGTGCATTTGGATTTTTTTTACAAAATATCCATTATGCATCACTTTGAAAGATCGTGAGATGTATAACGAAGGTCATGTAGTTGTTATTACTGATAGAGTGAATTCTGATGTTAGATTATCACAGACTAACATTGATTTATACTCTAATAATTCTATTCGTTTGATCGGAATGAATTTAGACGGAGTTGTAAATGATAATAGTGAAATAGATAATGATGTAATATGTGACCATTCCAACTTATTTGTAGCTGATAATCAGATTTATAACAATAGAGAAACACTGAAGGAGGTTATGATGCATGTAGGCCTTGTTGAAAAATTCAGTTTTCGTGTTGCGCGGTGTAATGCATCTAAGTAAGTGTACACAACTTTTTTTAAGTTATTTTTTTTATGTGATTTGTTTCACTGTATATAATTGTAATGTATATTTTCTCAATTTTGAAACAGTTATCACTTGAATTGTATTTCTAAGACTTGTTCTTGGATGATGAGGGCATCTAGTTTGAATAAATCAAATTTATTCAAAGTGAGAAAGTATATAGCTCAGCACACTTGTTCTGTTAGAGAAAGAGTTTATGCCAGACGTCAGGGGATAACTGACGTTGTAGCTGTCTTGATAACGGAGAAGTATATTGATCCATCTACTGTATATACTCCAAAAGATATAGCTGATGATATGTTGAAATTGCATGGCGTTTCATTGACGTACATACAGGCATGGAGAGCTAAAGAAAAAGTGATAAAGTTGGTGCGCGGAGATCCAGCAGATTCATATGCAAGATTACCTGGTAATTTTGAATTTAGAATGAACTTAAAAATTACCTACTGAAATGGACTGTTCTGTTTTCGTGTATACTTTATGTATAAACTATGTATACTTTTGGTATGAATTGGACTGTTATGTTTCAGGTTATTTTTACATTTTGGAGCAAACATATCCAGGATCTGTTTTGAAAATTAAAAGGAAAGAAGGTGATAAATTTTTATACGCATTTGTTGCGTTAGAAGCTTGTATTAGGGGTTGGGAATATTGTAGGCCAATTGTAGTTGTTGATGGGGCGGGATTAAAATGTTCATATGGTGGTACAATGTTAACTGCCAGCACAATGGGTCCGGGAGGTAAATTTTAATCCTATTTAATTTTCTGATTATATAATAAAATAAAATAAGTTATACATTGTATTTCTAATTTGTATGATTTTTTTTAAAAAAAATTTGATCAGGTCATATACTTCCGTTGGCGTATGCGATAGTAGATTCCGAAAATGATGCTTCATGGACTTGGTTCTTTGAACAGTTTAAGGAACCATATGGAGTTAGACAAAACATGTGTTTTATGTCTGATCGAAATGAAAGCATATGGAAAGGGACTGCTACTGTATATCCTGAATCAGAACATTATGCATGCATATGGCATCTGTCAGTCAATGTGTTGAAGAATTTCAATAGAAATACTGAAGATTTGAACATTCTGTTTTTTACATTGGCAAAAGCTTATACAAAACAACAGTTTGAGACAATTATGGGAAGAATAGATCAGATAGATACGCGCATACGATCATACTTGTTTGATATTGGTTATAGCAAATGGTCAAGAGCTTACTCGAATTGTAAGCGCACATGGACCATGACTTCAAACATCGCGGAGTCATTGAACAATGTTAACAGGTTAGCAAGGAGGTTACCGGTAATTTCACTTCTTGAATTTATGAGGGTAACAATTCAGAGGTGGATTCACAAGCACAATGAGGAGGCTGATAAGACAACATCTGATCTGACTAAACAATATGATATTTATCTACAGAAAAGTATTGCGTTGTCTTGCAATATGAGGGTATGTGTTTCACTATATTGTATTTTTCTTCACAATATTTAGTGGTATTTATAACATAAAAATAACATTTTTATTTTTAAAATAGGTGATACCTTCAACTGTTGATCTGCATGCTGTAGCTGAAGGAGCAAAAAAGTACATAGTAAACTTGAACACAAGGATGTGTAGTTGCGGGAGATTCCAACATTATGAGATACCATGTGGTCATACTATTGCAGTTCTCAGATACAGGAAGTTACATGAAGCAGATTTCTGTTCTGCTTTTTATAGCCTCAAGAATTTCAGAGATGCTTATGCCATTTCTGTCGAGCCTATCCCATGCGAGAGTACATGAGATATACCAAGTTATATTTCAGAGCCTAAAATGATGCCACCCGGTCCAAAAAGATCAGCGGGAAGACCCAAATTTGAACGCTGGAAGGGATTTGCTGATGTGAAATTCAAGAGGACAAAAATCACATGCAGTAGATGTCATCAAGTTGGACACAATAGGAAGACATGTTCAAATTATCCTGTGCAAAAACAATGATTTCCTACTGTTACATCTGTGTTTTTGAGTATTACGATTATTATACACATGTTTTTGTTTTATTGAATGAAGCGTAATATTTTTCATACAATGTTCATACAGTGTACATACACATGTTCATACATATATCATTAGTTTATGTTTTTATATATGAAAGTATAAATATACCATTAATAAGTCATATAATCTGCATATAGTATGAATACATAAAAAAATTTATACAAAATTCATACACATTTACTAAGGTATATTTATACATTTGAATGATATTGTCATATTGTAATTTGTATAATAAAGTTTGTTTATGTTATACATATCAAATTATAATACGGTATAATTCATACAATGTTAAGACAGTATTCATCAAAGAAATATATATAACATATGTTTCTGTTTTGTGTATAAAAATATAATATAGAATTCATAAGTCATATAATCTTCATAAAGTATTCATACAGTTTAAAAATTATTGCATATCATATGATAAATTTATACAAAATTTATACACATTTACTAAGGTATAATCATATGACAGTATTTATCTATACAATTTTCATACATTAAAAATACAAAAAATTACATTACATATTGAAAGTGAAATTCATACAGAGATCATATACAATTAATAAGTATAAATATATGGTGAATCAGACTGCCATATATAACATTTGTTTCTGTTGTACATATGAAATTATAATATGATATTCATAATTCAAACAATGTTCATACATTATTCATATAGTTTTCCTATATTAGCATGTACAGTTCAAATTTTATTCAAAAGTGAGACACATTTAATAATTACTAATATTCATTGATAATTTATATAAAACAATTAGTATTAATAATAAAACACTGGAAAAAAACATAACTAGTTCAGAAGTTAAAAAAACATGTCATTCAAAAAAATGTACAAGCTGCAATGAAGATTTCTAATTCCTATTACGGCGTTTTGGAATAGGATAATTGGTGGTGTCCATAACTTGTTCTTTAGGAGTTCGAGGTCCACCCTTCTTGCTAGCAACTGTTCCCGTAACTTCACTTTCACTTATTGCGCCCTCATCATTCTTTGATTTTGCATAATGCCAAAGTAATGTACCATATCTTTGACGATGATATTTTGAATCGATATCAATATCAGATATATCAAAAACACCATTGCTCATGTACTCGGCAAACAGAGATGTGTATAGACCACAATCACTGTAAAAAATTTGAAATTAGAAAAAGAAATTAATGACTATAAAGCAATGTAATTTAAGATAAAGAAAATATAATATAACAAGTGTACATACTTGGAACAGTCTTCTTGTTGAGGAACATCTGTCACATGCTTGATACTGAGAGGTTCGGAATGAGACTTCTGTTGATAATCAGGGAGGTTATTCGCATACAAATCAAGCCTTTTGCCATAAAACCCTGTGCTCGTCAGAAATAATGGAATCATGGTTGCAAGTTTATCAACAGCTTCTTTAACTTTTCTGGAGTGAACAGATCCTCCCATCATCGAATCATATATGTATAGACATCTACGTTTGATCCGGAATACAACAAGGAACCAATGGAACTTGTCGCTGATGTTGACTGGGATGATTACTTCGTCAACTCTATCCCAAGGAATGTTAGCAAGCAGCTTGAATCCTCTAATGCACTGTCCAACATCATGGTTCGGGGAAATGCATCTCATGTCACATTCTGCCTGTCTCCACTGTTTCTCAATGTTATCAATCCACGCTATAAACCAACAATCAACAGTACTGTAAGAAGTGACTGTCTCAGAGTATTTTGCCTTTTTTCGGAGATAATACATTATTGTATTTATATGCTGTTACAAAAAAAAAACATAAAAAAAACATAGTTGATACCTCATACACAAATTATACATTTAAAAATATCCAAATGTTTCGTACACAATTCACACATATTTCATACAACAATAATCATATGTACATCACTGCAAACCCAAATGAGAAAAATTGAGTCAAATTATGTCTTACCCCATCTTCCCAAGGTCTGCCCGGTTGACTCATTTTGTGGAAAAAATCCTTTTCTGCTATTTTGACAACGCCAAAGTCCATTTGAGGATGAAATGTATTTTTAACCTTGGAATATGCTGCTTTCCTGTATATATATAAATAAGTATTATATAAAGTGTTAATTTGTGAAATTAAATAAAATAATTTTGTTTATCAGCGTTTATACCTGCCACGCCTGCTTGACACATCTTTGAAAACCCATTTATTGAACTCCTCAATCATGTCATCTTGAACATCAAAACCATTGTGATTTTGGAATGGATGTTTGATTGGAAAGAATATAGGTACTCTATTTGAACTACTTTCCCCTTCCGACATTCTGATATAAGGAGAAGATTCGTATTTCCCTGGATTCTTATGTCTTGTTTGCACATTTGGAGTCGTGGTAGCATTAAGAATTGGATCAAGTGCGATGATTTGTGTCATATTAAAATCAGGATAATCGTCCAATGTTGGTGGTTTTGATGTTGACGTTCTAGGTACGTCAACGTTGAAACAACCATCAGTTGACTTTTGAGCTTCATGTACATAAAAAATAAATCGTTATATAAAAAAAAATTAAATTAAGATAAATGTGATAATAATGAATATATCGTACCAGATGTGTTTGACATTTGGACTTGTTCTTCAAGTGAAACAGTAGGCATAGCTGTTGGACCTTTATCAGATTGTGCAGCATGTTGATTAGCGTTGTCCTGAAAATTATTTTCAGATAATATGAATATTGTTAGATATTAATGTATTCTGATTTATTTGTATGAAATAAATTAACAGATTTCAAACCAAAAAAACTTGCATGTTTAATACATCATTTTTTCATTAATCATACATATTTTCAAATACAAATTCATACATGATTAATACAAACATTTATACATAATTCAAGCATATATAATAATATCAATTTCATACATATTAGATACAAATATATATACAACTATTATAAAACTTCAACTTATATTGATATCAAACAATATTCATACACAAAATATACATATATTAATACCTCTGGTTGTTCTTCCGGTATTTGTTCTCCTCTTGACAATCTAATCTCTTGAATTATCAGTTTGGTCGAGTTATCGACATAACTCTTTATATCAGCCATGTGCTTGTCAACCTTATCGTTGTGTAAAATAAAATTTAAAAATAAAATAAATTGTATAGTAATTATATTATTTCTTTAAAAATATATTGAAACTTACAGTGAATTTGAGTTCTTTCAATTCTGCTTTAACCTGTTAATTAAAAATAATAAGTTTTTGACACATATATTATAATTTTAAAAAAAAATATTTAAATTTGAAATTTGTACTTGTACCTCTGCAATCTCAGCTTTCAATGCTTCAATTTTTTTTCACTATCAACGCCATGATTTTCTGACGATCTGTGATCTTCCGAATCATGGTGGCTGCTGGACTGATTTAAAATGGTGTCGTCCATGAGATTTAACACTTCTTCAGAAAAAATCATATTTCTGAATTTATGCTGCAGCGAATAAGAAAATTAAAATGTATATTTATTTATAATGATTATAATAACATTCTCTGGAAAATACCTGATTGCCATGTGTTCTGAAAATTGTTTTCTTCAAATCGTCAAAATAAATGACGTCATTAGTTGTCTTCCAGTTCATGATTCTCGGTGTGCGATTTGAAGCATGTATAGCAATTGTGTTGTCAACTGGATGACAACACTCATAAAACCATATCTGCAATGCTATGTGGAACTGACTGAATTTGAATGACGATGGATCTTTTTTAAATTTTTGACTGCATGCTTTGAGTGTTAAATTAAAACACTCATTTGCCCAAGGAAATGTGGCATACTGTCCAGATTCGACCAAATCAAAATACAATTTTGGAATTGTTGTTTTTGAAGGGTCTGATGCAGTCAGAAAAGAAGAAATAAAATACAAGATCTCGATTTTTAAACGGTCATCTTCTTCCCAAAAGTTCTGCAATTTAAACTTATGATAAAATTTTGACTTGGGTACTTTATCAAAATCCCCAAAATTTTCAGCAATAAGTCTGTTTGGAACAGATGGGTCAGATACAAAATCAGAAATAGGTCCACATTTCAGACCGGTTATAGCAACAAACTCTTTTAACCCAAAATGTAAATCTTTACCATTTACATTTATAACAAACATGTCATCCCTGACATTTTCATTTTCAAGAAGAAATATATGTCTTAATAATTGACATTGGATTTTTATGTTATGCAAATTATAAAAAAATCCAAACGGGGTTTGTTGTAAGAATTGTTGAAACTTATCTTGACCTAGAAAGGTCAACAGATCCGCAAATACATTCATGTTGATGCATGAAGACAAATGTTTTTTTGTCTTCTTCTCCTAAAAAATTGTTAAAATTAAATTGATACGTTTATCATACTATATAATATCATATACAATCATAAAATAAACTTTTGTATTGAATGGACATTCAATTCAACTCATACATTAAGCATACAAAAAAATGTACATCAGTTCATACACAATTCATTCAAATATAATACACAAAATCAAAGCATAAAACTATTGAGTTTTAATATGTATGGTAATAGTCATAAAATATACAACATACAACATTGATACAATATTCATATATTGATAGTGTAATAAAACAATATAGCATTTCATACACATATTATACAACTTAATACATTAATGCATACACAATTCATTCAAAATTAATACACAAAATCAAAGCATAAACAATTTATTTTAATATGTATGGTAGTAGTCAAAAATATACAACATACAACATTGATACATTTTTCATACATTGATAGTGTAATAAAACAAAGTAGCATTTCATACAGATATCATACAAACTTCATACATTAAGTCATCCACTCCTACAATTAAAAAAAAAATATTTCATACAAAAAATAACACATCAGAAATCATGTACTATTCTACTGACAAATAAAAATCAAAATTAAAACAAAATTAAACAGAAATTTTTAATTCAAAACCCCAAAAAAATCTTGTACTAACCTTTATAACTTTTTTTGGTTTATTTGTTGCTTGAACATTTGACATACCAATTTCAGTACCTCTTGGTTTTTTTGATTTTGAATTTATGAACTCATCAACAAAATCAGAATCAGGATCTGATGAATATTGAATTTCTTTTCCTTTTCTCTTCTTCCCTCTTTCCTTTTCCTCTTTCTCAGATTCAGAGAATGTTTGTTTTTCTTTTCCTTTTCTCTTCTTCCTGCTTTCCTTTGCCTCTTTGTTTGTTTGTTTTTTCATTTTTGATTTTTCTAACCTAGACTTGACTTTTGCAGTTGATGTTTTTGTTTGAGATTGTGACAAAATGTTGAAAGATGGAGCATGAAAATCCTCAGAACTTAACTCATCGTTCAATCTCCTACTTTTGCGTGGGGTTTCACTACCTCTCTTCGACATTGTACAGATGCTAAGTATGAAGGTTTAATTTTGGGGATGAACTGATATGTGATTGAAAATGTGGAAGATTTTGGTAAAAAAAAACAGTCGATTTTGTGAGGATGTGGGTAGAAGATTTGGGGAAAAATTAGTGTATTTGGGGAAGATGAATCTTTATGCATGTGGCGGTTCCGGCGAGAAAAGCTGTTGATAATATTCAGGCGTATAGGCGTGTGTGGGTTGAGTGTAATGAGGGAATAATTATCTTGTATTGGTTTAGATGGTGGTGGGTAGTTATTAGGGTGTAATCAAATTCCTATTACTTTGTAATTGTCTTCAAAAAGGTAACTACATAATGTTTAATTTAATTAATAATAATTTGTTTTATTTTAAATTGTTAAAACTTTAAAATGTAATTTAAAAGGTAACTGTATCAGTACAAAATTAATGAGTTTGGTTTAAAAAAGGTAACTGAAAAAATTAATGTAATTAAATAGTTTGGTTTTAAAAAGGTAATTGAATAAATAAAGGTAATTATTTAAATAAATTAATTATTTAATTATATTTTATTTTTAAATTTATTTTTTCATGATATGCTATAATTCGAAAATAATATGCTATAAGTAGTTTATTTTGAAAAAGTATGTTTATAACTTGATATATATCATCTTAAATGTGTGTGGAGTGTTATTTTTATTATCTTTTATTTAGGCCCAAGTAAAATGACAAGGATCGACTAAATTATAATATCTACATAGAAGTTTATTTTACTAAATTAAACTAGCCTTATTAATTATTGTCACACCCCTATTCTTTCTCAAAATCGATTATGTTTGTTTTGAAAGAAAGAGTTTTTCCAATTAAAGTGACATTTTAAAAAAGGATTATTTTATTTATTCAGAGTCGTCACTTGGAATTGAGTTTTGCTGTTCTAAGTCACCTTATATAAATCCCTAATCAAAAGGAAGTCGACTCTTTATTTTATGGTCTGCGAAATCAAAAATCAGATAAGGAATTCTGTTGACCGAAGGGAAGGTATTAGGCACCCCTCGATCCCGTGGTTCTAGCTTTATCGCTTTATTGACTTTTATATGACTTGAGTAATTTTGATTATATTATATTTATTAGCTTAAATAAAAATGTTTATCATGTTTTCTTTGATTTATTTTAAACTTATTTTATACTATCTTGTTTTATCATTGTATGACTTTTCATACATTTTTTTTTAATGTTTACAATGTTTTGTTTTGTTTTTCTTTTTTTTTTCTTACTTCTTTATATTTTTTTCTTCTTTTTTTTCTTTTTTCTTTTTAAATTTTTTTTTATTCCCTTTTGAATTAAAAAAAATATTTTATTAAAATAAAATTTACACTCTATACTTTTTGTTCTTTTTATTTTAATTTTTTATTATTATTATCTTTTTTTTAAAAAACACTTTTTCATTTTTTACTTTCAACTTCTGACTCCTTTTTTATATATACATTTCATGTTTTTTTTTACGCCATTAACATGAAAACAAAAATTCACTAACTAAAATTAACATTTTTACATAATGAATCTTTGTCATTAATTATTCTCATCCTTTCAATTTCTTGAGCCATAACTACACATATCATCATAAAAAATATGAAAATAAAAATAAACTTGGACAATAGTGTTATTTAAATGTGAAGTAAACTATAGGTTGTTAAAACAAGAAATAAACTATGGTTTGTTATAATAATTTTGCACTAAATATCACTACATAAAGGATCTGAACATAAATTTAGATGAAAGATTTGAACATACTTCATATTATAACATCAATAAATATTAATGGTTTAAACACATGCGAAATTTAACAATTTCAATATATTGCAATCCATTCTTGTATAATCATGACATAAAACCAATACAAAATAAAATAAAATTTTGCGTTACCTCTTGTGAAAATTATTTCACGAGAAGAAAGGATTCAGAAACCACGAACTTGAAATCACAAATAAAATCCCGAACTCAACTATTATCTGATTGTGTTTTTTTCCTATGCGTGTTTTCTTTTACGTGTTTGTATTCTTTGGTGGTGCTGATTTTCTTTGCAGAGTGTCTGTATGTATATTGATGTCTCCCCTTTTTTTGCTGATTTTCTTTTTTGGTTTGCTCCTTTCTTTCTTTTTGTTTTCTCTTTTTTGATCTTCTTTTTCTTTCCTCTTTCGTTGTGTAGTGTGTAGATATGTGTGTGTGGAGTGTGGGAGTGAAATGGGGTTAGTGGGGAGTAGTGTAGGTGGGTTGGGGTAGTGGGTGAATGGGTTAGTTTTTTTTTTGTTACTAAATAAAAATAATAATAATATTAATTAAGAAAAATTAAATAGCTAGATAAAGAAAATATATATATAAAATTAAAATTACTAATTTATTATTAAAACTTTGAATGAATAAATAAAAATGTACCTTAAAGTGTGATTCTATTTTTTGTAGTTTTCATATCTTTTAAAAATAAACTTAATAAAATAAGATAAAAATCAAAATATTAATAAAAAATACTTAAGTTCTATAAAGAGTATAAAACTTAAATTCCGTCAAAAATTACGTGTTTACAATTATGCTTTAGAAATCTAAATTTGACTATTGATATTTTATGTAGATATTTAATTAGAGAATACATAATTCCCAAGAAATGGGTCAAAAAAATGAAAAGATCAGAACATGAGAATAGATTTGATACCAGCTACATAATATATGTCAAAATCTTGACACTAGCGAATCATAAAACTTTTAAAACTTGTAATTTTAAACTAGTCAAAACATTTATGCAACAAATACTTCCCATTAAGAAAATACTGAAATATGCTAATCATCTTAATAACACTAATAAAAAAAAGTCAAATAAATTAAAATATATTAATCACATTACACCAATAAAAGTATAGTGAATTAGTACGTACTCATTCATTTTAAAAATCAAATATTTTATGTTTAAGTTCTGAATATCGATCAGCAATTTTTATTTGAAAGTATTTTTTTATTTCATATTTTCAATATGTAACATGACTTTTCAATACGAATTTGAATCCGAATATCCAACTAATAATAAACGTGTGGCTATTAAATGAAGTTTCTTGGAGAGTCATTATCGACACTTGATCTGTTCACCAGCATGACAACAACCTAGAGACAGTACATCTATGTTGTGGTGTTAGATCTCAGAATTATAATTATATTTGTCTCATCATTCCGTACAAAAGTACTAAAAGATGCTTCTACAACGTACGTAATAACAAAGGCATAACTATATTATATCGATCTCCAAAGTTGTCATATCGTACTCAATACAATTTGTAGGAATAAAAAATTATTTTTGATAGACCTTTTGTTACTCGGATGTATTTCTTAAAATTCATCAATATAAAAACTAGACATAATAATTTTAATTTGTACGTTGCGTTGTATGCCCTTATATTTGGGATATACATAATACAATGATATATAATGTTATACACAAAAATATTTGAATCATATTGTTAATTATATACTATTAAGAGTCCCTTTGGTTCAAAATAACGTTAGGATTATAATCCTACCTTCTATATGTGATAGATAATACATAATACCAACATTTTTGGTCGTATAAAATTAAAAAAATATACATAGCTAATATAGCTACGAACTTGGTCATTGGTCCGTCACTATTTTGTTCGTGGCTAATGAAAATCTATCGCTAATTTGTTGCTAAGTAAGATTAACAACTAATTTTATTGAAGAGCTACAAAAATTTATATCGCTAAATCTATTTTTTTTTATAGAACCCCAATAACCAAACAATGGATTAATATAATCCCAAACTTAATTTTGAATGTTATATTTATTTAACATGTAAATAAGTATGAAACTTTAATATTTTTAGAGTATGCAAGTTGATCTCTTTGTCTCAAGCATGTCTTGAATTAAGAATATTATAAATAGCCACATAACAATTTCATTACCGAAAATCATAATTCATACATAATATATTTCGAAATTATATCAAGTATTACATGATGAAATTCACAATCTTTTAATAAAAAGAAAATTTCTGAATCTCATGTTCGACGATTCAAGTTGTCACCCTTTCTTTTGTTATGGGTAGACTCTGTATATTTATTAAAAAATATTCACTAAATAAGTATATCAATAATCAATTTTCGAACCCAATAAATGAAATAAATTATGATACAATTAAATTATAAACTCGAATCAATAAAATTCAAATCTAGAATTTGTCACTGTCCCGTCTTTACTAGTTCTTGTTTTTCCTTGGATGAAGCAATTTAGAAAGAAGTCCTCTTTTCTTATCCTTATTCTTCCCATTCCCCTCTACTTCTCCTTCTTTCCTAGTTGTCACAAAAACAAGTGACCTACTCTTTGTAAGCACATTAATATTACCACCACCACCACCATTTCTCAAGGTAGACATAGTCTTCATCCTTCGATACGCGGGGGAAGAACATGATGATACATCAGAAGAAGATGAAGATGATAATGAAGATAACGACGATGAAGAAGAACAAGAAGAAGTTGTATTTATAATACGTGAAGTTTTCGAAAGCTTAGAGAGCTTTTCACTTAGACAAATAGAACAAACTCCGGGTGATTGTTGGTGTTTTGAATGTTTTTTGCATATGATAATTGTTTTAGGCTTTTTTGCTTTGTTGATTTGTTGTTGATTATGATTTTTGAAAATTCTCCATTTGTTTTCCATAATTATTTTTAGTATTTTTTGAGAGGGGATGTGTGTATATATAGAATGAAATGCATTTAAGATGCATGGTGGTTTCGTTGATATTTCATGTGAGTTTCATAGTGTGTTTCGTATAATATGAAAAAATATATTACTTATTAAATGACTTCTTTTGACAAGTCATTTGTTGAGATTTGGAAAGGTGGCCCCAAAATAAAGAGATAGAAAATTGGAATTAAAAATAAAATGGTCAATATTTTTGGTAGGCAAGAAAAGTGGTCTAAGTAGGAATAAGTGGGTTTGTAGGTGCAAAATAATTTACATAATTAGGTTATGACTTATAATTTTGATATATGTCATGATAATATATACAAAAAAAAAATTATGTATATTATCAAATTACTTAAATGAGTAGTTATTTATTGAAAAAGTTATTGTGATATGGGCTAGTTATTTTTCAGTTCAATAATTAAAATTTTTATTGTTGTGGAGTTTCAAATTATGTAGATGCACTTTTTAATTTAAATTTTTATTGTGGTGAGTTTCAAATTATGTAGATGCACTTTTTAATTTTATGTATAAGAGATCTGAAAGAATTATTTTCTTCTATTCATTTCGTAAGTGTTCAAGAGATAAATTTCATGATATTGACTATTTTTACGAGTAGTTATAGATTGAAAAGTTATTGTGGTACGGGTTAATCATTTTTCAGTTCGATAATTGAAATTTTTATTGTTGCGGAGTTTCGAATATTGACTATTTTTATGAGTAGTTATAGATGGAAAAGTTATTGTGGTACGGGCTAATCTCTTTTCAGTTCGATAATTGAAATTTTTATTGTTGTGGAGTTTCGAATTTGGTAAATGCATTTTTATTTTTACACATAAGAGATCTGAAAGAATTATTTTCTTATGTTCATTTTGTAAGTGTTCAAGAGATAAATTTCATGATATTGACTATTTTTTACATTATCGGAACTGCAATGTTTGTTACTGCTATTTGTGAATATTACCACCTAAAATATAAGTAGATGTAAATGACCATAATAACATAAAATAAGGTAAATTACTTACTACACAAAACAAAAATATATTAATGGTGTAAAACTTGTTCACATTATCGGTATATATAAATTAAATAATAAATAATTTGATAAAACTAATAATTATTTTTTTTAGTAGATTATTAATCAAGCAACACTATTAGTAGAGACTTTTTACAGTTTATATCCTATGTTATTACTATTGAATACTTCTACTTCAAGATTTTGTGGAGAAAAAACGCTAGGCAAATAAATAGTTGGTGAAATTTGACGGTGATGATGACTTTGGACCATAACAATTAATTTCATATTTCTTATATATTTTCCATTTTAAAATTATAGGTTCACTGAACGGTTAAAATTCTACCATCCTAATTATTAGAAATTTCAAGGTCATGTAGCAAGCGTCGCACCTAAAAATGAATTCTATAATATACGAATTCAAATTTCGTTAAATTTTAATATAAATATCAGATATCAAATGAAAAACCCCTCTCCGTAAAAGTTTAAATTCTGTATCTAAACTTTTTATTTAAATTTTAAACGAAACGTTTTAAAATCATTGATTTAATTTATTTCCTTTTTAATATTCTCTAAGATATGTTCATTGACTTTATTTTTTAAATTTTAGAAGATGACAAATATATGAAAGTAAGCAAAATTAAGGTGGCGCCCTCTTCTCCCAACAACGGCAACTCATTCAACCACTAAACTTTGTCACCCTTCAAAGTTGGTAAAGCAGTCAATAAAGCCCATACACATAGAAATAGCAACGAAATTGCTTTATTGCTTTGATGAGGGAAATTTAAAAAATTATTTGCTATGAAATTGAAAGAAAAATAAGTTTTTGTTTTGAGTTGTAAATTTGTAATTGAACATGATCTTTACTTCTTTTTTTTTAATCATATGAATGAAAATGTCAATAAATTACAAGTGAAAATAGTATTAAGGTCTGGTATGTAAACCTATTTGGTATTTGGTGTTCATACTGAAGTCTGAATAAATATGAATTTGTGTCGAAAAGTCTCATATTGGGGGGATAAAGTGATCCCACAAAGACGAACAAAACTTGAACCCGAGACCTTTGATTAAGAATGAAGGAGTACTTACCGGCTCTACCACAACTCTTGTTGGTCACTTATATGAATTTGAATTTCAGGACAATTACGTTATAATATTCGAACTTTTATAAATGAAATTTCAGGGATAACTTACAGAATTCTCACTAGTTTAGGAGTAAATTACTTAGATACACGTTAATTTGAGTATTATGAATCTTACCATATTTTGGTGCATCCAGATGCGTCTAAATACATGTATCTCTGCATACCTAAAATCAAAACTATGTATATTTTGTTCTATATACATTGTATCTAAATAGATTCACTATATGTGATACATAGACAAATTTGGCTCGCCTCCTCCCATCTCGCTCCATATGAATCACGCCAGATATATCTGATGTGTATATAGTGAATTTACATGTATCTGATACATAGACAAATCTAACGCTTTCCCCTTTTGTTCTCGCTCGCCTCTCTCCCTATCTAGTGAGAAAAATATGTAGGTAGGTGTATCTGATTTATCAAATAATTAGATAAAATATATATAATTATTTCAAACTATAAAAAAATTAATAAATATAATAAAAATATTTGTGTAATTATATCGGTTCATCAAATTTCAGCGTAGGAATAGAGTATGTTGCACATGAGAAGGATTTCGATTGGCAAGAAGTGGGGGAAGAAGGCTGGAATTTACGTAAATATTGATTAGTATAAGTTCAAGGCATAATACATGAATAATATTCAAATTTAGCCACAATTGGCAAGTAATTATATTCAAAATTGGACCTTTTTAGATCCACCATCCCTTAATCTCATGTAATTAATAACTAAATACTTCAAACTCATCTTCAATGTATTCCGTAGAGGTACACTTGACACTTGTGGCATATAAAAAAAATGTCTAGGTAATCATTTTGGTAAGTCCGAATATTCAACTAACATAGTAAAAACAAGTTTAGATGTCTAAATATAAATTACGAGGTCATAAATATAAATTAAAATAAAAGAAAGAGATAATCGAAATCTTAAAATTGAGTCACGTGAAGTGTTGCATTTATAGCTAACAAAAAAGTTAAAAGATAAAAAAAAAATGTATAGTAATTATTTTTTGAGTTTCGTAACTAAACTAAAGATAAAACAGGCGAATTTTCTACTTTTAACTATTAGTTTTCTACTTAAAATATCACCAAACGTTCACGGAGACGAGATCATCTAATTACATTTTATCGTTATAATCTAACGGCAACTAACGACCACATGGAGCAAAAAGGAAAAGAATGAGTCCCACTTTGGTAAATTCAAAGCCTCCATCCTTCTCTGCTACATCATTCTCGGATCTTTATTGTTTATTTTTTTCTTTTTTGATTTTACAGAATTCTCTAAATTTTTAATTAAAATTTCTGAATATAATCATAATCATTGACTAAGATTTGATGCATTTTTGTGGCGGAATCAGAAATTTATATTGTGTTCACCTCTATTGACAAGTATGTTACACTGTCTTCAATTAATCAGTGGCGAAGTCAGAAATTTATTCTATTATGATCACTACATCAGGATTTTTTCTATGAGTCTGAAAGGGATTCAACAATTCATATATAATAGACAAAATGTTTTATAGCTCTTTTTGCATATTACAATTTAATTTTCCGATGAAGGAGATTCAGTTGAATATATGTTGCAGGTAGTAGTAGGAATTAAAATGATGCACGTATTGGCGAGTGTTGAAGAACAGCTCATAGTAAAATCAATCAAAGAAGAAAACAACTGGGAGGATCTCCCAAAGAGGCTTCAAGCCGCTCTAAATTCCAAAGAAGAATGGCATAAAAGGTTTGTTTTGTTATGTTTTCATAAATAATACTAATTGTGTAATCGTTGAGTTGTATAATGTACAACATAAGGTATATGAAGAGGTCACCACTTCATAGGTACCTTAAGCGTTAGATAACAGCAATAACATACTCAGTATAATATCAACAGGTGGGGTCTGGGAGGTAGAGTGTACGCAGACCTTAAGGTAGAGAGACTATTTTTGATAGACACTCGGTTCAAAAGAGATGAAAAGGGAGCAACATCAATAGCCGTAAGAAGATAAGATAAACGAAATGGAAGAAACTAATAGGTAGTATGGATAGAATAAAATACAAATTCGGCAACATACTAACCCTCTACCCTCATACTCGACCTCCACACCCTCTTGTCAAATGTCATGTCCTCGGTAATTGAAGTTGCATCATGTCATGTCTAATCACCTCCCGTCTTTAGACTTTATATTGGATGCTTAAATTCTTCAGTGATACTAGAACACAACCTATTGCTTTTTTTCTTAATTTCTGGATGGAATCCAGATCAGTACATCAGAAATGAGCTTTAGTGACAATTAATTAGCAATTGCAACTAAATATGTATTTTTAGCGGCAATTAGCACTCTTTGTATATGTCCCTAGCGGCTTTAGCGACATTGGATCTAATTAACATTGCATCATGAATCTTTTCTCCTCTCATGATTATTCATTCTACCACTATATATTTACTAGCTAACGTACGTGTGGTTCTATTTTCCACTAACTAGTGTTTATGCAGGATAATTGAACATTGCATAAAAAAGAGACTACAGTGGAACAATTGTTTTGCTAGTCAAGTTTGCAAAGAAGGTGAATACTATGAAGAAATGTTGCGTTATCTACGAAGGAATTTAGCGGTGTGTATTGCTTGAAAATCATTTCTCATATTTTGTAATACACATGTTTTTATCTGCAAGCAGCATAGTTTGCTTACAATTATGCAGTTATGTTATAAAAAATATTGACAAGGATGAAAGAAAGGTTTTATTGTTGGGAATAAATTCGTAACAGAAATAATATTTGCGGTAATAAAGGCAATAAATGCGGAACACAACAATACGGTTAATCAACGAGAATAAAAGAGAAATAATGACACCAAGATCTTACGTGGAAACCCTCCTAAATAAGGAAAAAAACCACGATCCGAGAGGAGCAACGAATATCACTATAGTAAGGATTTTACACTTGTAGATCCGAGCAAAACTCCAAAGATCACTACACACTCAAAAGAAATAACCCTCTTTTGATTTTTCCACCTCACTATAATATCGCTCACACTCTTTATTTTTCCTCATAGATTATTTTCCTCTGTGATGCCTCACTCTTCTTTTCTCTCCTTTTTAATTTCCTTTTGGTGTATATAGAATGAAGAATTGTCCTCCCTTTTATAGAGAACAAATACACTACCCTCCAAATGTGCTACAGAAGAAAAACAATTTTTCTTCTTCATAGCTTACCTACTCTACCAAACTTTGAAATTGGCAGAAAACAATTTTTTCTTTACCAACTTTGCCAAACTTTGAAATTGAAGAAAAAACAATTTTTTTTTCTTTACCAACTCTGCCAAACTTTGAAATTGGCAGAAAACAATTTAAAGTTTGGTACATGGGGATGGACCTCACATTTATCAACTATGTTAATAACGTACTATGTTTAATTTGTGCCTGCAGCTCTTCCCATATCACCTAGCGGATTATTTTTGCCGTGTCATGAGGATGTCTCCTTTCAAATACTACTGCGACATGTTATTTGAGGTCATGAAAAATGGTAATAGGCTATATTTGTCCATGTTTTTCCTTTTATTGAAAAAGAAAAGTCGTAGCACAGATAGTTCTGATACTATCGCTTGAGTGGATTGTGTTTCTGATGTTCTTAACTTTTCGAGTTTGTTTCACATAAGAAATAAATCTACACCTTTTTCCAAATTGTCCAAATGGTTAAGTTCTCCGTATCTGATCACTGTTTCAGCGTCATAATTTGTATGGATTGCTACATGTCCTCATTTCTTTCTTTCTTCTCTCAATTATGAATGCAGAGCAACCTTATGACAGCATCCCGAATTTTAGTGCTGCTGATGCCTTACGGCTCACTGGAGTTGGAAGAAATGAATTTATCGATATCATGAATAAGTGCAAGTCTAAGGTATTGTACGGAAAAAAGTTCTGCTAACTGCTACGCTGTTCTAATACATGTTATGATATATATAAGATAATAGTTTGTGCAACTCTTTGATCATGGTAACTGGAGTTGGAAGAAATGAATTTATCGATATCAGCATGCTAAGCTCGATTGCTCATGTTGAGACGAGTGAATTCTTTTGTTGTTTGTCTAACTTAATTTTCATAATTTCGGAGCTTGGCAGAAAATTATGTGGAAACTGAACAAATCAATAGCGAAAGAACTGTTGCCTACGCAGCCAGTGGACTTTGTTATTGAGCCATGGTGGGCAGTTTGTCTAGTTAACTTTACTATGGAAGAATTTAAGGCAAGTTGACACAGACATTCCATTCCTCCATAAAACGTAACGTTTCACTTCCTTTGTGATTGACATGTGATATTTATCGCCTGCTCTTTGTTCTTCTTCTCACAGAAATTGACAGAAGAAGAAATGGCAACAATAGATAAAATCTGTGAGGAAGCAAATTCTTTCGTTCTTTTTAATCCTGAAATTATAAGAGGTCTACATCGACATGGACTAGTGTACTTTGATGTTCCTGTCTATGCTGATGACCGCTTTAAAGGTAATCGTAAATTCAGATTTGGTTTAGAAGTGTTTTTGTTACTTGTTTCATCTTTTTTAATTATCAAGTTTTTCTTATCTTGATTAGTCATATTCTCGGCTTGACGATGTTCATTTTCATTTCAATGAAAACTGGTAATCATAATTGATTATCATCATCTAGTAGTTATACTTGGAACATTATGGATATTAGTCTTCATTCTTACGCTTTATCCACGTCTTCATTTTCAACATAACTAGCTAACGTAAAAATTGTCTCGACTATACATACATCAAAAAGATTTCTGGCCTTATTGTACACTTATGCTTTCTGTTTATTTTATTTTATTTGAGACATTAGGGTGTTGATACACACTATTAGTCTATTACAGTTTCCAGGCTTGAAGGATTCGTTTCAAACCGAGAGCAGTCTTATGAAGATCCCATTGAGGAGTAAGGCATCTCTCTTAAACAAAAGAGTTATCATATTATATTTCTTTATTATATAGATTATGGTCAATAGAAGGGAGTCTCGGGGTAACTGGTAAAGTTACTTTCATGTGACTAGGAGATCACGGGTTCGACCTATGCAAACAGTCTCTTGTAGAAATGCAGGGTAAGACTGTGTACAATAGACCCTTGTGGTCCTGCCCTTCCCCGGACCCTGTGCATAGCAGGAGCTTAGTTCACCGGTCTGCCCTTTTCTTGTATCGATTGTGGTCAAGATGTAATATGTAAACCTCATTATCCAGGTTGCTGTATGCTGTTTTTGTGGTTTCAAGTGAGCATTCAACTGTTGCTGAGTTATCGACAACGTTACAAGCTGATCTTTCTCAATTGCAAGCAGCTGCTTCTTTTGCTTGCCGATTAGGATGGGCTATCAAACTAATCGATCCATCTTCTATTCTTCAAGATTCTAATGTCCCGGGGTCACCTAAATGTATCCTCAGCGACGAGGAAGATGGTTCAAATGCTAGCTTGGTCTTTGCAAATGCATCCACTGATGGCAATGCTTTTCAGCATGGAGAAATTCCATGGGCAGAGAATAATATCTCCGGGTCTGGTTATGGTCGAATTGCTTTCCTTGTTGATGCTAATATTACTTCGTATCTTATGATGGGATCTGTATCACCAGGTATAGCTTCTTCTTCTAACTTTTTCAAATCCACTACCAAATGAACATTAAGACTTACTAAGTATCGTGTTATACCGCATATCCCATTCAGCTGTAAGGATATTATGTTATCCTTTCCCCGGTAGTGCTTTGAAGTATCCCTTTTCTTCTTCAGGTCTGAAATCTCACGCGGTGACGTTATATGAAGCTGGAAAACTTGGTCATGCTAGTATTGCAGATCTTTGTAATGATTTGAGCACACTAGAGGGGGCAGTATTTGAAGGCGAACTGCAGGAGTTTGCCAATCATGCATTTAGCCTTCGGCATGTCCTGGAATGTCTAACATCAGGAGGGGTTCAAGCTGAAGAAGTCGAAAAGACCACTACTGTTTCTCGTCCAAGTGATGATACTACTTCCTTGATGGACATTTCTGTTACTGAAAACTCGGGAGATTCTGCTACAAATGATGAGAATTCGGTACATTCTGGAACACCCAAAGAATGCACTGATGAGAGAAAACATCTTTCTGGTAATTCTTCCAGTGATAATATATATTCTAAGACAGATGAGAAGTCGGTATGTACTGAAGATTTAGACATTGCAAAAGGGTTAAAGAAACAGAAGAATCATCGTGTGGATATTCTCCGTATTGAAAGCTTGGCTGCTCTATCACCGGCTACTTTAGATCGTCTATTTCAGCGTGACTATGATATTGTCGTATCCATGGTTCCCATTCCTCCTTCTGTTTTGCCAGGAGCAAAAGGCCCTGCTCATTTTGGACCGCCCTCGCCCTTGTCTATGACGCCTTGGATGAAGTTGGTGCTATATTCTGCTATGACTAGTGGACCTCTCTCTGTTGTTCTAATGAAAGGTCAATGTTTAAGAATGCTTCCTGCGCCGTTAGCTGGTTGTGAGAAAGCACTTGTTTGGTCATGGGATGGATCTTCTATTGGAGGTTCGGGGAAGATGTCGGAAGGGAACTTAGTGAAAGGAAGTATACTTTTACATTGTGTAAATTCACTACTCAATCATTCAGCTGTTCTTGTACAGCCACTTAGCAGATATGATCTTGATGAGGCTGGAAGAGTTGTTACTTTGGATGTCCCCTTGCCCTTGAAAAACTCGGACGGTTCAACGCCTCAGATAGGGGAGGAATTAGGATTGTCCAACAAAGAGATGTTGAATTTGAACTCATTATTATCTGGTTTAGGAAACAAAATTAGCTTTTGGACCGTTGGTTATATTCGTCTATTAAGACTTCACAAAGGTAGACTCTTGGAAAACCTTGCACCTGATGATCATGAGATGTATGAATGGGTTCCACTAAGCGTAGAATTCGGTATCCCACTGTTTAGTCCAAAATTGTGCAACAATATATGTAAGAGAGTAGTCTCGTCGCAGCTACTCCAAACAGACTTACTCACAGAGCATCATAATGAAATGCAAGACTTAAGAAGGAGACTACGAGACGTTTGTGCTGAGTATCAAGCCAATGGTCCAACCGCGAAACTCCTTTACCAGAAAGAACAATCTAAAGATGCAGCATCCCGGCATCTTATGACCTATGCGAGTAGAAGGTGGAACCCCCTGGCTAATCCTTCTTCTCCCATCTCTTGTCCCACTAGCAAAAGCCAGAGGCTGAAACTTGCTAATCGACAAAGATGTCGTACAGAAGTTCTCAGTTTTGATGGCAACATTCTGAGGTATGTCCTGGTCAAACTCTTTCACATTTTCACAAAAACAAGTTTTCTTTGCTAATTGCTACCTCCCTCCCAATTTACGTGTCTTAGTCAAGTCGAGCTAGCCTTTTGGGAGACAACAGGCTAGCTCGACTTAACTAATTTATAGATTATATTGTTACCGTGGTGTCCACCAGTCACTCATCTAATAGTTATTATCTCAGAAAGTTTCTGTTTTCTAAATTAATGTATATCATGGTTTCTAAAATGAACTTGCAGATCATATGCCCTGCCTTCTATTTACGAGGCAGAGGAATTGCCTTCAAAAACTAGTAAAGTTGATCAAGATGATACTGACAGTAAAGAATTGATTCATCCTGGTGCAAATCTTTTGTATGATGGATCTGAACTACGCCCTTTTGAGATAGGTGCTTGCCTGCAGGCTCGTCAACCTGTTTATTTAATCGCGGAGGCCTCTGCAGCCTCTGCATTTTTTTCAGTTAAATAGGAATATTTTTCAGGTGCATTATGGAAACTGGGATTTTTTTTTTCAACCATGCTAATTGTTGATGGTTCGTCGACTATATAGAGTCCTTTTTGTTGTTTTGATCACAACTTGGGAAGATTTTGAGGTAAATAAAGGAGATTTTTCGCCCTCCTCTCTTCTAATTCATGTACAATTTTTCTATATTGAAGCTAAAAAAGGTCCAGCATATCGAAGTTCTTACTTCGTGCTCTTCAACTTGACATAGGTTGGCATCTATAGATACAGGCGCTTTAACTTGTATAAAATTGAACAAATATACACACGTCTTACATGATATAATATAAATAAGGTCATATGTATCTCACATAGGACGTGTGTGTCTACTTATTCAAACTTTATAAAACTTAACGAGGTAGGGTTCTCTGAGTTGAGGAAACCTTACAAGTAAAGGGAAAGCAAATACAAGTCAAGCCAAAAAAGTTGAATGAAGCTTACTTAGCTGTGTTTCGACTTTCGCGTGGAAAATGGGGAAATGTTAAACTTGAAGTAGTAGAAAAAAGGTTTCTTGAAAGCATTGACTTTTTTTAAAAAACAACAAACATTAGAAGGTAGTTAGGGTGGATTCAGGTTCTCACGAATTCAATAACTTTTACATGTATTTTGTGTTTGTATAATTGAAAAATCTGATAAATATATAAGGAAAAAAGGATTTAGAAACGATTAAATAGAGTTTATTGTTGGTGAAATAAAAATAGAGTTGTTCAAAATCGAATCGAAATCGATAACCTGAATCGGAAAAAAGCTATTAATTTATCGATATAATAGGTTATTGGTTTAGTAGTTCCAATAACGATTTTGGTTTTTATTATTATTGAGTTATCGATTTTTAATGGTTAAAAGTATTTTCTTTAACAAGTTAACCAATAACCCGATAGTCATTAAAATAATTATATTTATATAATTTTGGATATAATGATGTCCTTGACTTATAGTTTAGTTTCAAACTTTTATTTCTAATTGTCTCAAACTCTAGGTTATTCTATGATGTGACAATATTTAACAAAATACAATCGCTCAACTCATAAACTTCAAAATCAAACTAAATCGACTGATACTTAGCCCTAACAAAAAACGAACTAACATAAGGTTAGGAAAAATGGACAACAGATTATAAGGCGAAGAATTGAGTATTCTTCGATAAATAATACTCCCTCCGTTTCAAAAAGAATGTCCCTATTTCTTTTTTAGTTTATTTCAAAAGGAATGACCCCTTTCCTTTTTTTGGCAACACTTTAACTTTAACTTTCCACGTGGCATGTTTAAGACCACAAGATTAAAGGGGATTTTGTTATATTTGACATAACTTTAATTTAGAACCACAAGATTAAAAAGTCTTCTTTCTTTTCTTAAACTCCGTTTCAAATCAAACTAGGTCAATCTTTTTTAAACGGAGAGAGTAATTGTTAATCGATCTAATAAAACACGTCGGACCCCACGCCGACTAAGATGTTTGTTAACCAAACTTAGTTATATGTTGAATCGTACACTTGAAAGGTTGTTAAATTCAACATTCAACATTTAAATATTTACATATTGAATTTTTCTTAATCCGCGTTTTCTTATAACTCATGAAAGCACGTCTATACATTTTGATTTCTAGCAAATACAATTTTAAAATATTAAATTAAATATATTATTTTTTCAATACTTTGAAAATATTTTTCACTGGAAAAAAAAATTCTTTAAAATAAAGGAAATAACTTATCAAATGAAGGTAGAAAAAACAACTTTCATTAATTACACTCCACATTAATTGTGTCTATATTCCATGTCTACCTCCCAGCCCCACCTCACATAATATTTATTTAAAGGGAAACTTTCACATATAGCCACTTAAAAATAATTAATTACTCTTCATAGCTATAGTTTGATAATTACAATTTGTAGCTACATGTCATATAGAGGAGAGAGGAGAGCGAGACTGGGAGAGAGAGGAGAGAGGCGAGAGAGAGGGGGAAAAGAGTGGGAGAGAGGTGAATTATATATGTATATTGGTTAGATAATTGTATATTATACATATATAATTGTATATATGACAAGAGAGATTGGGAGAGGGAGGAGAGAGGCGAGCGAGACTGGGAGAGAGTGGAGAGAGGCGAGCGAGAGAGGGCAGAGAGTGAGAGAGAGGTGAATTGTATATGTATATAATTGTATATAACTATATATTATACATATATATTTGTACAAATGACAGCGAGATTGGGAGAGGGAGGAGAGAGGCGAGCGAGATTGAGAGTGGGAGGAGAGAGGCGAGAGAGAGAGAGAGAAGAGAGTGGGAGAGAGGTGAATTGCATATGTATATAGGCTAAAAATTGTATATTATACATATTTATTTGTATATCTTGGCGAATTATACATATACAAACATGACTAATTATACAAACTCGAAGTCAGCCCATGTAATTAATGTATAATGTTAGCCGTGAGTGATAATTATAGCAAACTATAGCTATGATGAATAATTAAATAGTATAAGTTTGCTTATCCGCGTAATTTTCCCTTATTTAAATTATATATAAATATTTTTAAAAATTCTTTTTAATTAGTCATATCCAGTATAAATTTAAAAATAAAATCTTTATTTTATTTAGCTTAAATATGTTGTTTATGTATTAGTATTTTAAAATATTTTTTTCCTTATTTAGCTTAAAAATAGAACTTCCTTTTTAAATTTGTTAAATAGAAATTTTTTATGAGAAATCAAAATATAAATAAACATAAGAATTGGTCAAATAAAGTCATAATAAAAATTCTATTTATATATTGTGTAATATTTTAATAGAAAAATATGAATTACTATCATAAAAATAAGGAGTAGTGAATATTATTATACATGATATTAAAAATAATGTAAATATACATAAATATGAAAAATAATATATAAAAAAAGTTTAAAGAATATTTTGTCATTGACCTATTTTATCCCCGACTAAGTTATCTCGTAATTACTGTACCACTTAATATGACGAATGACTTATTCCGATCAACTTATCCCAAAATTTTAGAACCGAATAAAAAATTAATATTTATCTTAAAATGAACTCCTTTTCTCCATTACACCAAACGAGCCCCAAGACTTATCACAAAAGTTAGAAAAAGAAAATATTTAAACGTTAAATAGTTAAATAACGTCGTACTAATAAATTTAAAAAAAATTATATTTGTACAACGGAAAAATAGAGTTTGTATGCAACTTTGATAATCACACATGTAAATGCGTGGGAGCTTATAATAATAAGAGAGAAGTAAAGACAAAATGGTAGGTACTGTGAACCTGACAATGTCAATCCACAAGTGTTTATTTATTTTGTCGAGGTGATTTATAATTAATATTTATAATTTATTTTAATATTTAGATTATAAAATTTCAAAAATAATTTTTTTTTAAAAAAATTCAAGTTAAATCAGACAATATAACATAAACGACGAATATTGTTAAGGTATATAACATTATCAACCAAAAACAAAATCTCTTACGCTTTATTTCATTTTTTCAAAAGAAAATGATCAGTTCACTAGCTCCCTAAAGATGGACAATTTATTGTATTTATTTTTTATATTCAGAAAAAAGGAAAGACAGAAAGAAAATGAAAAAATTAGGCAAAAAAAAAAGAAGATAATGTAACCCAATATATTTTCTTCTCTGGCCATGTGATGGAGGAGTATAATTTAAAGTATGAATGAAGTTGAGTAGATATAATTTTGCTATTAATTATTTTATTTCTAGTTTTCTTACCATTTAAGATTTAATTTCTGTGTTGTAATTTACGAAAACACTTATTCAAGTTAAATGTTAAGAACAAATTATAATTATAATTAATTATTCAGACGATGAATTGTAATTTAAAAACTAAATTCATCTCTTACTTTCGAACATAAGTATATATACATAGAGAGAGAATATTATTTACCTAATCACGTTACAGGAAAATATAATTCATGATGTATGATATAAAAACGTTAATTTTTCAAAGGCTGGCAATCAAAATTACAACCTATGTTAGCTGTTCAACAATTGAAAAAAGTCTTAAAATGTCACTTGAATTTGGAAAAGCAAAGCTAGAACAACCCCACAATAAATTATTAATTACATTTTTAAAAATAGGTTATCATAATAATTAGGTTTAATTAAAAAAAAAGACTAATTTATACAGCACATGAATCAATGTTCTGTAGTTTCCCGTTGGAAGTCATCATTGGTGAGAGTGAGTCTCTTTCTCAAATTAAGAAAAAACTTAAATATTCAACAATTATATGAGAAATATTATAACTGTGATTCTTTATATTAATATAGCGGAAAATACATGTTAAATGTTAATCAAAACTCTGAATTTTTAAAAGCAAAAACTAAAAAATAATATATATTTTGTCACATATTAATTGTTAACTCTATTCGAAATGTTTATTTTGAAATACTTGTCAAATTTATAAAATCTAAAACAATATTAATTAGTTTTTTTATTTATTTTAACCTTTAAAATTAATTGTTTAATAGTAAATAATATTGATAGCATTAAGAGGATTGAGAATAAATTAGTTAAAATACTTTTTAAATATTTTTTATGATTTCTTAAAGAGCGTTGAATGTAAATAAAAAATGACAATTAATACGAAACGAATGAGGAATAAATTGATACTTCCTCTAATCTGAAATAAGTGGAATTTTAATCTTTTGCATTTTATTTCGAGATAAATGGTATTTTAGGTTTTCAAGAAGGAATTAATCTTGTTTTTTTTCAATATTATTCTTGTTTTAATTTATGAATTTTACATTATTGAAGTACTACTTTTATCAAGACATTTCATTTGAAGAAAGTTAGCAAAAATACTTATTAACTTTTTAGGAATGAGTAATTTCTTAAAAATGGTCAAATTAAAAATACCATTTATTATGAAATGAAGACAGTATAATTAAGTGCAAACACATACTTAATTTTCGTTTTAATTTGTTTATTTTATTTTTCTTTTAAATTTATTTGTTTTACTTTCTTTTTTAATCTGTCTAAAAATATATTTTTTATAACTCTTTAGTTCTAACTTTTTACCTAAAATATTTAAAATTAAAAATATTTTGATATATTATATGTATTTTTTTAGATTACATGATTCAATAAACTTTACATTGAGTCAAAATTAAATAAATAAATAAATAAAATATTTTTCCATTCTCTAAAATCCAGGGTACCTCTGCTTTTTAGGTGGCCAACACATAAACGAATTTTTAAATCCCCAGTAGCTAGACCAGAACGTGCCAATCATAACGGTAACCATAGTGTTTGCCAATAATTAAAATTCTGTCTTCATTTTTATATTATAATCTTTTTTATATTTTCTAAATTATATCATATTAAATTACATTACATAAAATTAAAATAACGAGAAAAAGATATAATTATTAAAAAGTAATACTGAGAAACATTCAAACAAAAGTAACCAAACCAGCTGGGACTCTGGACTTAGTCGTATCCCCTCTTTTCTTATTATTCAGTTGTTGAGTTGCCAACTAATTGTTAAGTCCACACTCTTATTTTAAATTAATCTTTATTTTTATTTTTAAATCAATTTTTTTACTATTCTCATATGATATCTAATATTTAAATTAAAGTTCGATCAAATTTAAATTAATCTTAAAATATTTTATGTTGAAGGGTAAATCTTCCGTAATAGAAGTGATCCTGTACTCTTGAGGACTAGAATATAAGATCTTTAATTAAGGAGGAAAAAATATTTATCACTCCATCACTTGGTTTAAACCGACTTCACTAAAATTAAAATTAACTTGATCTCTAATTAAGGAGGAAAAAATATTTATCATTCCGTCACTTGATTTAAACTAAATTCACTAAAATAAAATAAAAATAAAATAAAATCTCACATTTGCTTCCTATAAATACACTCTTTTCCTTTACTAATTCTCAAAAATCAAAAGTAATCACAACTCATATTTCCATTTGCTCATTGTGCTTCTTCCACTTTCCTTTCTCCTAAAAGCTATAATGGCATACTCAAAGGTGATTATTGCTCTAATGTTGGCGTTTATCGCCGGATCTGCTTTTGCACAGGCACCAGGAGCATCTCCGGCAGCTTCTCCAAAGAGTTCTCCGGCACCGGTCGCATCACCACCGGTGGCGACTCCTTCTCCTACTACATCAACACCGCCTATCGTTGCCCCTGCAAATCCTCCTACTACTGCATCTTCTCCATCTGATTCTCCATTAGCATCTCCACCAGCTCCACCAACTGCCGAGACTCCGTCCTCGTCGTCTCCTTCCGGTGCTGCTTCTCCTCCAACCATCGCCGCCGCTCCCGGAGATTCTCCTACCGCATCTCCTAACTCTGCTTCCTTGAACAGAGTCGCCGTCGCCGGATCTGCCGTTGCAGCTGTGTTTGCTGCTGCTTTGATGCTCTAAATCTCTGATCTGTGAGATGTTTTGCATTTTCATTCGCCCTGAATTGATTAGTTAGGGTTTGATTTTCCACGTTTTTGTTTACCAATTCTTTTTTGAGTTTTGAGTTCCGCGGTTGATTTATTTGTACTATATATTTTTATTGTTAAATATATTACGGGATTTTTTTTAATTTCAGTATTGAAAGTTCACAAATTTCGATTTTATTTTTATTTTGAAAATAAAAAGCATATAACATTTATTCCGAGAATGACTTTATGAAATTTGACCACACTCTCGCTTTTGGTTCGATTAGAAATATATGAACTTTTGGTTCAATGATATTAATGAATATCAAGCTCAATAATTTTTATATAGCTTGATTCGATTGGTTTAAACATGTTTTGATAAACCATAGATAATCATGCACGGATTTATTAAATCCATAACTTTCAATTGCGTAAAAGAATTATTAAAATTTAACAAAATAATAGACATGAACCATCTATAAGGTTAAAAGGGGTTTGTAAATTTAACAAAATAATAGACATGAACCATCTATAAGGTTAAAAGGGGTTTGTAAACAAGTTTTAGATTAGTTATACTGGGATTAGTTGTGTGGGATTGATTTTTATTTCTTTGTTTGATTTGTCATATTCAAACTTATATTCATTGCATAATTTCTAAGAATAAGTTGTTTGTTTATAAAAATACTCTCCATCTTATTTAGTTTTTTTATATATATATATTTTTTGAAAATTTTATTTATTCATTCTTAGAAATAATTTTTTTTCATCCTATAGCTTAAGTTTTTTTTGTGTGTGTATTTTCATGATTGTGCCATGTGTTTTTAAAAATTATATTTTCATCTTGTTTAACTTTAAAGTAAAACTTCCATTTTATTTAGCTTGAAAATAAAATTCTCATTTTTTCAAATTTTAAAATAAAACTTTCATCTTATTTAACTTAAAAATAAAACTTCCATCTTATTTAGCTTAAAAATAAAACTTTTATTTTAAGTTTATTTTGTAAAAGAGATTTTTATCTACATTTTAATTGATATATAAAATAGAAAAAATTGTATATAATGACAAACAAATAAATTAAATTAAAAATTGTATATAATGGCAAACAAATAAATTAAATTAAATGTTGTAACCACACTTTGATTTAATTGTGCCCTGTAACAAATTGTTTGACAGTTGGCTCTCTTTCGCAAACTCCGCTCGCCACTCTCCCTCTCTCGCTCGCTTCCCTCTCGCTTTTATACAAACACAAATGTAGAAAATGCGTTTGTGTTTGTATAAAGCGTGAGAAAATTATATATATATATACATTTATTTTTCGTTCCTCTCTCTCCCCTCTCCCAGATCTCGCTCATCACTTTTCTAGATCTCGCTCGCCACTCTCGCTTATACAAACAGAAACGAAATGTATAAATTGTGTTTCTGGTTGTATAAAGCGAAAGAAAATTGTATATACCCATGCAAATACATATATTTTCGCCCTTACACTTGTGATTATATAATACAAACATTTTCGTGTCCAATTTTGTTTTGTCTTTCTCTCTTTCTCGTTTTATACATACACAAATTATACAATTGATTTTTTTGTATAAAATTGCTTTCTTTTGTATATGTATATCGAATTATACAACTGCTTTCTTTTTATATGTATAGCGAAATATACATATTTATGTTTGCTATGGAGTGCAATTATGCGAAGTATAACTATAACATATAAATATGATTTTTATGTTTGTTATATGTGAAAGTTACTCTATAAAATATAAATTTGAAGTGATTAATAAATTATTTAATTAAAAATATGTAATTTAGTAATGGAGTGAACATTATAAGAGAAATTAAAATAAAAATAAACATAAGAACTGGGCAAATAAATTCAACTTGTAATATATTCATAAATAAAAATCATATTTATAAATATAATTTTTAATAGAAAATATATTAGTATAAGAATAATGACTAATTAAAGTTGTGAATGTTGTTCTAAATATTATTAAAAATTATGTTAATGTACATGAAAGTGGTGTATAAAATAGAGTTAAGGAGATATTTTTGTTATTTCACATACTTTTATGTATAAATTATCTTTGGATTACTGTTCTACCCCAATGATGTATAATTTATCTCGAAATAAAATTATTAACCCTGAGATAAATTATTCTAGCCTTTGCAATATTAAAAGCCACTTAAATATTCATCCCAAAATTATTTTCTTTTATCCACCCATCAAACGATCTCTAATAGTATAGTGAATTCAATATCAAAAGACTAAATTCACAAAAACAGTATTTCCTAATATTTATCTTCAACTTTTTATCATGATAAATTAATGTTTCCTTTGTTCATATGATTTATCTTAACGCGTTAATTAAATTGAATCTTAAAATTAAACTAGAAATATACATCAAAATATTTTTTGATAAATAGTTTACATATTTTACAAGCTAGCTATTTGAACATCTTCCATTTCCCTTTTTAGGTGGCCAACACATAAACGAATAGCCGCTAGCCATACTAGAACGTGCCAATCATAACGGTAACCATAATGTTTGCCAATAATTAAAATTCTGTCCTTTAGATTCTTTTTCTTTCTGTTGAACGCATTCTAAAATTTAAATAAGTTTATTTTTTATTATAATTATTTTATAAAGAATTTACATTACTAATTATTATAATTTAATATATTTTTTACTTAATCACAAAAATATGATTCTCCTAAAAAAAGAAAATATAAATGGAAACAGAGTTTTAAAAGGTAGGGTTACTTGTAAAAGAAACATTCAAACAAATTATAATTTTTCTAGAAAAATTATATGTTACACGCTAACAAAAATATATCTATAACCAGCTGGAAACTCAGTCACATTTCCTGTTTTCTTCCTCCATTCTTGAGTTGTCAACTAATTATTATTAAATCACTGTATAATTATTTTTTTTAATTTATTTTTTTTGCTAAACCGACTCTATATTTCACTTCCTATAAATACATTGTTTTCCTTCTGAATTTTTCACAATCAACTCAACTCAACTCATATTTCAATTTCCTCTGTTTGTGCTTCTTCCACTTTTTTCTTACTTCAAAATGGCATACTCAAAGGTGATTATTGCGCTAATGTTGGCATTTATCGCCGGATCTGCTTTCGCACAGTCACCGGGAGCATCTCCGGCCGCTTCGCCGAAGAATTCTCCGGCGCCGATAGCATCACCACCGGTGGCGACTCCTCCTCCTACGACATCAACACCACCTATCGTTGCCCCTGCAAATCCTCCTACTACTGCATCTTCTCCGTTGGCATCTCCACCAGCTCCACCAACTGCTGAGACTCCGGCTTCGTCTCCTTCCGGTGCTGCTTCTCCTCCATCTATTGCCGCTGCTCCCGGAGGTTCTCCTACTGAATCTCCTAACTCTGCTTCCTTGAACAGAGTCGCCGTTGCCGGATCTGCTATTGTAGCCGTCTTTGCTGCTGCTTTGATGCTCTAAATCTCTGATCTGTGAAGTATTTTGCATTTTTTTTTAATTCGCCGGAATCGATGGAGTTAGTGTAGTTGATTTATTTGTATTATATTGTTATTATTGAATACTATTACGGAATTCTTTATTTATTTATGGAGAATTTTATGATTTCTTCTTTGGACTTTGTTTTGCTTTAAATTAAGCAAAGCATATAATGCTACCATACGAGTGATCTTCTCTGTTTATTCCTCTTTCAGCTACCAGGAATTTATTAACAACAACAATTAATATAGACACAATGCATAAATATATCTTATAACTTAGATTTCATTTTATATTTGTATCCTCCAACTTTGATGACTTTAAATACACACATGTAAATATTTAAATTTGTATAAAATTAAATAAATAAACACAAATGTGTTATATGTATCTTACATAAAATTTGTATCCTATGTATTGTGACATGTAAGAATCGTATAGCTATTTGTTCAATTTTATATAAATTTAAATGTATATTTGTACACACTCAAAGTTGAAGGGCATAAATATAAAATAAGATTACATTAAAGAATATATTTATATAGGGAAAATGGTATTTTTAGTTCCTATATATAGGGTAATTTCTTATTGTAGTCCTTGTGTTATCTAACTTAGCACTATTGACCTTCAATTATATCAAGTGCGTGATTTCCTTCAACTAACAAATTTGAAAAAGTTAACATAGAGTGCACTGCTAAAAGGAGTAATTTAGAGTATTATAAAGTTATTGCTTTAGAAAATAATTTTTTTTTTAAGAAAATCGTTCGCTGCAAATCTCTCGTTCGTCGAGGTAAGAGGGAGGGTTAACGCCTATCAAGTTGGTTTTGTTGAAATTGTAGCTCAGATTGATGGCTTGTTCTTCAAAAAGTGAGAATTAAAATGAAATATCTAACTATCCCTTTTAGCAGTGAACTCTCTGTTAATCTTTTTTGAATCTGTTAGTTGAAGAATCAAAATCACTCACTTGATATAATTGAAGGTTAATAGTGCTAAGTTAGATTACATAAGGACTAAAATAAGAATATAACCTTAACAAAGGGACTAAAAATATCGTTTTCCCTATTTATATATTATGCCAGTAATACAATTATAAAAGAACTTATGCTGACAAAAATAAAATAGTATGATAATGAAATATCATACACAATATATGAGTATGACAATAGATAGCAAAAGAAAGACGAAACATACTCTAGTCTACATGTCTCTATTCATTTTTATCAAGATATGGTTGATAATATGAAGTTGTATCATGTCTCGTCTAATTATCTTTTTCTTTTCAATATGTTTTAGGTTTATCTCTAATCCTCTTTGTATCTCCTACATCAATCTCTTGCATCGCCTTATTCGGAGGGTGTTTGCGCACCCTCCTCTTTATATGTCTATATTTGTAATAAATTTTAAAGCGACAGAAAATTAATTACAATCACAAAAACAAAATGAAGAAATATAATTTTATTCATTAAGACTGAGCATATAATTATGTTGAACTCTTGATTTTTTTCCTCATAAGATATTTATCTATTAATTTGAATATCGTTTGTGACGCATTTCTCGATCTACGGTGATTTGGACTGATCTACATAATTTGAGGGTCATTAGTGCATATTTCATAAATAAGATGATTTGGACTTAATCAACATAATTTGAAAGCCGTTAGTGACTTTTTCTCACACTAGGATGATTTGAACTTAATATTCATAATTTGAGATCCATTAAATTAAGATGATTTGGATTTGATTTCTTTATGAATATTTCAGGAGTTTGTGAAATATTTGAGATATTCGAGATGTCTTTCAAGGGAATATAGACGTGAACTAGAGTTAATTAAGGTTGAGTAGCCTCATAGAATTCTAATTTGAAATTGAACACACCTTGTAGAATCCCAACTCAAATTGGACATGTTTTGTAGAGTCCTACAAATTTTCAATGTTATGATATAATTTATCTTAGTTTTGCTTTTCACATCTTGTCTCCACATAGGCTATTCTCACTTTTTTTCTGATAACATTATTACTAATCTTGTTCTCCTAGTATATCATACATTTATCTTAACATTCTCATGTCCATAAATGCATCTTCTAGACATGTAATTTTGATTGGTAAGCATTCCACCCTATACGAAAAGGACTGTTTAGTCATTACTTTGTAACACGATTCAGAGAAAAGCTATTTTTTCAGAGACAAGCTATCATCCAACTGATTCATTATCGATGTCTCTACTTTCTTGAATACGAACCCAAGATACTTTAAAACTTTCCCTCTTAGAAATAGTCCTTATGGCAAGTCTTACTTCTATGTCAGATTCATCCACTGAATTTGTTTTTCATATTTCATTTTGTTCAGGCTCAACTTGAATATTTTGGACTCCAAAAATTTTCTCCGAACCTCCAACCTATCATGAACTTCGTTCTCGTGTCTCATCAATATGTGTTATGTCGTCCACTAATACGTAACATATATATACCATTTTAATTCTTTTAAATTGCGTTATCTAATTATGAGTGATATTTCATGTGTGTTTCTCACTATCTATACATTGATCGTGATTGGTGGTGTGAAACTCAAAAACACAGATAATAAAAGTGTATGTATGAATTTTAACTTTATAAATTATAAGTAAAATTTGAATAAGATAATATGCACACAACTTTATTCCTTTAATTTTGAAAGAAAAAAAAACCCAATCATAACGGTAACCATAATTTTGTTTGCTAATAATATAGATTCAAAATTTTATAAGAAATCAAATTTGAAAAGTAGTTGTACAAAGAAATATTCAAAACAATTTTTTGTTAGAATAATTCATCTCTTTACGCGCAAACAAAAATGTAACCAGCTTGGACTCAGTCACATCTTCTGTCGTTGAGTTGTCGTCAACTACTAATTACGACTTTACGAGTACTAATTTCCAATTCTAAACCGACTTACTACTAATCTAAACCTTCATTTTCCCACCTATAAATATAATTATCAAAATCAAAAGAGTATTCACAAATCCTATTTAACATTTCTTCCTCTGTTTGTACTTCTTCTACTTTTTCTGTTAAAAGCTAAAATGGCATACTCAAAGATGATCATTGCTCTAATGTTGGCATTAATCGCCGGATCTGCTTTGGCACAAGCACCAGGAGCATCTCCTGCAGCTTCGCCAAAGAGTTCTCCGGCACCGGTAGCATCACCACCGGTGGCGACTCCTCCTCCTACGACATCAACACCACCTATCGTTGCCCCTGCAAATTCTCCTACTACTGCATCTTCTCCATTGGCATCTCCACCAGCTCCACCAACTGCCGAGACTCCGGCTTCGTCTCCTTTCGGTGCTGCTTCTCCTCCATCTATTGCCGCTGCTCCCGGAGGATCTCCTACTGAATCTCCAAACTCTGCTTCCTTGAACAGAGTCGCCGTTGCCGGATCTGCTGTTGTAGCCGTCTTTGCTGCTGCTTTGATGCTCTAAATCTCTGATCTGTGAAGTATTTTGCATTTTTTTTTAATTCGCCGGAATCGATGGAGTTAGTGTAGTTGATTTATTTGTATTATATTGTTATTATTGAATACTACTTACGGAATTCTTTATTTATTTATGGAGAACATTATGATTATGATTATTATTTCCTCTCTGGACTTTGTTTTGTTTGAATTATGCAAGCATCATCTCCGCAACATGTCTCTTCTAAACATGTAAATTCATGATTGGTAAGCATTTCATTCTATACGGAAAAAAGTCCATTTAATCATCATTCTGTAAAACTTATCTTTAGGTAGTATCTTATTATGACACAAAGACTTAGGCAAGCTTCCATTTCATCCATGTCACTCAATGCAAGTGTGATATCATTGTCAATGTCCGCTACTTTTTTGAATTACGAATTCAAGATACTTAAAACTTTCTCCCTTAGAAATATAGAAATAGTTTGTGTGACAAAGTCTTACTTCTATGCCAGCTTTATCTAATTATCTGTATTCCATATTTCATTTTGATCCAGTGACGGATTCAGGATTTAATGATCGTGAGTGCTCATTCATTTTCTTTAACATAAAGTAGCTAGTCAAGATTTTTTTTTTAATAGATGCTTACTAATATTTTTTAGTTAGTTAATGAAATACAAAAAAGAATAAGAAAAATGAAAAAACTAGAAAGAAATATAAGAAAAGGTCTGTGAAAAGATATAAAAAGAAGACAAAAACTATGAAAGAAGTTTCATTTTTGTCAACAACAATTAAGGGATTACACCAGTGTTCGTGACGCTTTGAGAAACTGTGCATTCAACTCCACGACCAACGCATCCACAGGCCATTTCGTTTAATGGGTGCTGAAGGATATATTATACAACTTTTTCAGAAGTTTTTATATAGATATATAAAATTTTCGTCGAGGTCAATGGGTGCTCGAGCATCCATAACTCAATACATGGGTCCGCCCCTGTTTTGGTCATGCTCAACTTGAATGTTTTGCACTCTAAAATTTGTCCCCAAACCTCCAAACTATTATAAGTTTTGTCCCGTGTCTCATCAAGAAGCCTTATGTCGTACACTAATAAGTAATATTATCTTCCAATTTATGTGACACATTATGAATTTAGAGATTCAAACAAGTCTATTTTTATCATAATTTTTTCATATATCTTTTAATTATTTTGAATCATCAATTATTAAGACTTATAGTAGTTTTTATGTAGTTCACAAATATATAAATTTTATTAGCAAATTCTTAACCAAATTTAAACTGTTTGACTCTCGAAAAATTAAATCTGTTACATAAATTAACAAAGAGGAAATAACATATATGCATCATGTTAACTCTTTTAGTTTTGAAGTAATTGTGTTAACTCATTATGAGTAATATTTCATGTGTGTTTCTCACGATCCAAACATTGGTGGTGTGAAACTCAAAATACAGATGACATAAATGAATTTTTAACTTTTTGCTCTATGATTTATAAGTAAAATTTGAAGAAGATAATATGTACATAATTTTATTCCTTCTATTTTAAAGAAAAGAATACCAATCATAACCGAAACCATATTTTTTTTGCTAATAATATTGATTCAGAATTTTATACTTTCTCCGTTCTATTTTATTTGACACTTTTCACATTTCGAGATGCAAACAAGTCTATCTTTGATCGTAAGTTTTTCATAGGTCCTTTTAACATTTTGAATTATCAATTATTGTGATTTATAGTACTTTTTACGTAGTTTATACATATATAAATTTCATTTCAAAAAATTTAAATATTTCATATGTAAATATTTGATCAAAATTAAATTATTTAATTTTTAAAAAATAAAATATATCATATAAAATGGAATAGAGGGAGTAAGAAATGAAATTTGAAAAGTAGTTGTACAAAGAAATATTCAAACAATATTTTGTTAGAATAATTCATCTCTTCACACGCAAACAAAAATGTAACCAGCTTGGATTCAGTCACATCTTCTGTCGTTGAGTTGTCAACTACTAATTACGAGTACTAATTTTCAATTATAAAATCATTTTCCCACCTATAAATACATTCTTCTCCTCTGTTTTTTTTCAAAATCAAAAGTATTCACAACTCATATTTTTATTTCCTCTGTTTGTGCTTCTTCCACTTTTCTCACTCAAATCTCATTCATAAAAACTATAATGGCATACTCAAAGGCGATTATTGCTCTAATGTTGGTGTTTATCACCGGATCTGCTTTCGCACAAGCACCGGGAGCATCTCCGGCAGCTTCTCCGAAGATTTCACCGGCACCGGTAGCATCACCACCGGTGGCTACTCCTCCGTCAACATCACCTGTCTCTGCTCCTGCAAATGCTCCTCCTACTACATCTTCTCCATTGGCATCTCCTCCAGCTCCACCAACTGCCGAGACTCCGGCGTCGTCTCCTTCCGGTGCTGCTTCTCCTCCATCTATTGCCGCCGCTCCAGGAGGTTCTCCTACTGAATCTCCTAACTCTGCTTCATTGAACAGAGTCGCCGTTGCCGGATCTGCTGTTGTAGCCGTCTTTGCTGCTGCTTTGATGCTCTAAATCTCTGATCTGTGAAATATTTTGCATTGTTTTCATTCGCCGGAATTGATGGAGTTTGGGTAGTTGATTTATTTGTATTATAAAATTGTTATTGTTGAATATAATTACGGAATTCTTTATTTATTTATGAAGGACATTATGAATATGATTATGATTTACTCGTTGTACTTTGTTTTGTGTGGTCGTCTCTGTTTATTCCTCTTTGAGCTACCAGGAATTTATTAACATATAACCAAAATAAAGTAAAATTAACAATACAAATATATCTGACCTTTACTCGTTTCTATCTAGATGTCTTTGATAATATAAAGTTATATCATATCTCGTTTAAATACTATTTTTAAATATTTTTTCCGGTCTACCTCTAATCCTATGTATGTCTCCCATATCAACCTCTTGCACCACTACTTTGAGCATTTGCACACTTTATGTTCATATGTCTATTTCATCTCAATTTTGCTTTTCGCATGTTGTCGCGCCATTAAAGTTATTTCTACCTTCTCCTAAATAGCCTTATTTTTAATTTTATCGCTCTTAGTATATCCACACATTATCTCAACATTTTCATCTCCGCAATATGCATTTCCTGAACATGTAAATTCTTTATTATTAAGCATTTCAGAGGATAGTTTAACCATCATTCTGTATACTTATCTTTCAGTTTAGGTAGTATCTTATTGTCATACAAGACTCAGAGGCAAGCCTCTATTTCATCCATGTCATCCCAATGCAATGTGTAATATCATCATCAATGTCCATATGTCAAATCCAATGCAATGTGTAATATCATCATCAATATCCCTACTTACTTGAGTTATGAATTCAAGATACTTAAAATTTTCTTTCTTAGAAATAGTTTGTATGACAAGTCTTACTTCTATGTCAGCTTCATCCAACATAACCAGTGGCGGACCTAAAATTTTCGTTTAAGAGGTTCGGAAAATAAAAATATAAACATGTAAATAAGCCAACAAAATAAAATAAATAAAACGTCAATCGAGGAATTCAAATCCGGGACGTTGCACATAACTTTGAGCTTAGCTGTCACTGGACTATCTCATTTATTTGTGATTGAGGGTGTTCAAAATATATATATCCAAACAAATCTAGAAAATTCACTTTGAATATACAGTGTATTTTTTTATCGAGGGTATTCAGGTGAACACCCTGGACGACACGTGAGTCCGCCCCTGAACATAACATTGAATTTATACTCCATATTTCATTTTGGTCATGCTCAACTTAAATGTATTGGACTCTAAAATTTGTCTCAAAACCTTCAACCTATCATAAACTTTGCCTCGTGTCACATAGATAAGTGTTATACTGTCCACTAATAAGTAATAACATATACTTCTTTGTTTAAAAATATAATGACTTTATTTTTTTTTAGTTTATTTAAAAAAATAAATTTTTTTTATAATATTCTTTAATTTTTCATATGGCATGTCTAAGACTATAAGATTAAAAAATTTTTTTTTTTTTTTAAACTTCGTTTTAAGTCAAACAAGATCATTTTTTTTAAATAGAGGGAATATGCATCATGTTAACTCATTATGTGTTTCTCACCCTTCAAATAATATAGCTGTAAAACTAAAAAATACGAATAGTTTATGTATTTTTATGAATTTGAACTTTATAATTTATAAGTAAAATATGTAGAAGATAATATATCTTATCCCTCTTTCTCTCAATGGTGAAATTTTGAAGAAAAAGAAAACCAATCATAACGGAAACCATTTTTTGTTTGCTAATAATTTAGATTCAAAATTTTATAAGAAATGAAATTTGAAAAGTAGTTGTACAAAGAAATATTCAAAACAATTTTTGGTTATAATAATTTATCTCTTCACACGCAAACAAAAATGTAACCAGCTTGGACTCCGTCATATCTTCTATCGTTGAGTTGTCAACTACTAATTACGAGTACTAATTTTCAATTATAAACCGACTTACTACTAATCTAAACCTTCATTTTTTTTCACCTATAAATAAATACACTCTTCTTCTCTCCTTTACTTCAAAATCAAAAGTATTCTCAATTCATATTTCCATTTCCTCCTTTTATAACTCTTCTTACTCGAAAAATGGCATACTCAAAAGTGATTATTGCTCTAATGTTGGTGTTTATCGCCGGATCTGCTTTCGCACAGGCACCGGGAGCATCTCCGGCAGCTTCCCCGAACAGTTCGCCGGCACCGGTAGCATCACCACCGGTAGCGACTCCTCCTTCAACTACATCAACACCACCTGTCTCTGCTCCTACTACTGCATCTTCTCCATTGGCATCTCCACCAGCTCCACCAACTGCCGAGACTCCGGCGTCGTCTCCTTTCGGTGCTGCTTCTCCTCCATCAATCGGCGCTGCTCCCGGAGGTTCTCCTACTGAATCTCCAAATTCTGCTTCCTTGAACAGAGTCACCGTCGCCGGATCTGCTGTTGTAGCTGTCTTTGCTGCTGCTTTGATGCTCTAAATCTCTGATCTGTGAGATATTTCGCATCTTTTTTATTCGCCGGAATTTGATGAGTTCACGTTTTTATTTTTGGTTTAGATTTATATTCACTATCGCTATTGATTGATTTATTTGTACTATATATTTTTATTATTAAACGTTATTACGGGATTCTTTGTTTATTTATGGAGAACATTATGTTTCTCTATTTCCATTATTTAACTTTGTGTTGTTTGAATAAGCAAAACATACAAATTACAATACAAGGAAAAAATATTTACTCCAATGAATTATTATAAAATGGAAAATTTTATCTGTACAAGTGTTTACACTAAATCAATATAAATTTTGAAGTAAAATATCTTATAAATTTAAACACATGACATATATGTATTGATTTTGTGTAAATCTTCGGTACGGATAAGTTTTATCGTTGTAAAATTACACCCCTAAACCAAAAGACATACTTGATTTCTAAAATCTTATTTTAAAAGGGGAAATCATATATATATATATATATATATATATATATATATATATATATATATATATATATATATATATATAAATAACTTACCTAAATTTTATAGTGTAATGACTTATAGCCTCATTGTCATGGGAGCCCTTTCTTTACTCCTCAATATAGTCGTTCTATACATTAAGATTTGCAGCACCTATTCAGGAGCTGGGGAATCGGCTTGCAAGGAAAATCTTGATTGAAAGTCCATATCTTTCTATTTTCCTCTATCTCCGGCTAGAAAAGAATGTATCGAGTCTTGGCAGTTCAAGTGAAAGTTTTTTAGACTAGTCCCACTAAGGTGGTGAGGAAACTTACTTCCGAGAGAGCAGCTTTCGCCTCGGTAATTACCTAACGAGAGAGAGCCGATGCAAAAGTAGTCCTTTACGCGAGGAAACGCGGACCTGAAAGACCGAAAAGAACTATTTAAAAGTCTCTTGCAAGACTTTTTTAAAATAAAGACCGGGCCATGAACTGGACGATAGAGGGTAATAGACTCTAACTTTTACTTAATTAAATATGAATTTGAACCGTTCAATCATTTAATTTACAAAAAATACATATATAAAATGTATAGGTATTATACTATTAACTAGATAGCCAAATATATAATATATTGATAATCGTCGTATACATTGTGTGTATATCAATTATGTTGATAGTAAATAATAGAGTACTATTTACAGTAGTTAACTTTAATTTAATTTTTAAATAATAAGCTCAATATTTTGGGAGTGAAATTCATATACTGGAGAAGCTTAATTACTATAAAATGTAAATAGTATTTACAAATACTGAACAATTGATAGTTAAAACATAATACCTTGTAAATTGTAATTCACTAGCTTGGAGTTTCATGATCAGGTAATATCTCTGACTCTTTGTATAAATGCATAATGAATTGGTTGAGAAACATGATATATGTTACGCGCAACGGTATACGTAAAATTTCTTAATAAATGTAATTTAATTTAGATTATAATTAATAATATGTAAAGGTATATTACAATTCATTACCCGATCATACAATTTACACCTTACATAGAGTCTTACAATTACTTACACTTAGATTAAACAACATATGTTTGTATTGAACTTCAGGAAGTTAAAATTTCTTTCAATATTATTTTTTAGAGGAAAAAAGTTTAAAATCTATTCGAATTTTGATCGAAATTGTTGTAACAATCTCAATTTTGGGCAGGACCTATCGCTCCCTGCATTATTTAATAATGTACTTTAAAGATATGTAAGTGTCAAGCTGGATAAATTACTATTTATAATGATCCAATATTTAGATGTCCACGTGAGTGTCTATATATCTTTAAAATATAATATTAAATAGTGCAACACCCAAAATTTAAAATTATTATAGTAATTTCAATCAAAATTCAAATATATTTCTAGACTCTTTTCCCCTTTTAAACCTTTTCCTCCCAGCCACCATAGAATTTTTCCATTTCTTTATTATATATATCTTTTTAAGTATATATAATATGATATATAGTAGTGTATATACATTTTGATACATAATATGCAACAATACATATACAAACGTTGTATATACAACGAGTGACTCTGATATTAATTTTTTGGGAGATAATTATTTTTGTTATGTACTTAGAATAACTTCTTCTCTTTCAATTTTTTTTAATTATAAGAAAATATTTTTTTGGTCTCTATTATAAGGAAATATATATATATATATATATATATATATATATATATATATATATATATATATATATATATATATATATAATCGCAAGCAACAAACATGGAGAGGCTTTATTAAGTGGCGAAGTCAGAACTTCGACTAAGGAGTGTTAAAATATAAAGAAGTAAAATTCTGTAGAAGTCAAAGAGTGTCAATATGTAATATATATACATAAAAAACATTTTTACTCCAGCTACATATAGTGTAATTTTCAGAAGAAGTGTCGATCGACACCCATAGTGGCTTGCCAAGTTTGTAACGACCCGGATTCTTGAATCCGAATCGCCACCGGTGTCGTTGACCTCTCAGAGGTCGCAGACAAGCCTCATCTTGCATTCATCACATTCATCTAGTTAAATTTGCGGAAAATTTAAAACTTTTTACATGTATGAAGTTTACTTAGACTTCATATAGTCATTACATATTTACATCATATACTAAACTCAACATAAGAGAACAACCATCTATCATAAAGAATCAATTCGAAACTGAAGATGAATATATCATAAATGTATTAGACAAATTTAGAATTTAATGTAAGCTTTAATTTTTAAATGTTGTTTGGTAGAATATATTAACAAAAATAATATATGCATTAATTTTGTGTATTAGCAATATTTTATTTGGTCACACTAGTAAATAATTATACACTCTATTATATATTAAGACGTGTATTAATAACATCATTGCGCTGCACTCTACATGCGACTCTTTCATTATACCTAATATTTGATTGTATGAAAGGTACAAAACAAAAAACGATCATGTTTTTTTGTTTTTTTTTTACAATTTTGAGTTGATTTTATGGTAAAATATGGTATACATATTTTATTTATATTTTTATGAATTAAAAATATAGATTGAAACTCATCTAAAAGTTAGCTTTACTCAGCCTAAATAGCCTCTAAGCAAATTAATTAAGTCAGACGATTTACCCTTCAAATTTAACCTATATAGATTCAAAACAACTCTATTTCATTCAAATAATAAAGTTTTGTAGTATTTTATAAATAATACATTGGTAATCAAGCTTTAATTTGCAATAGTTATTCTAGTTTTGTATGTGAAATTATGATCAAATACTACTTTTTTAATACTCACAATATGTTTATTTTTTAAAAAACTAAATAAATAGGAAACTACTATGTACGAATTAACATTGACAGTTTGTGTCTACGTAGTTGTTACGTGGCACATACTATAGTAGTCAACTATTCGAAATTTCAAATCACTAAAAATTGTTATAGAGTGATAAATATTTTTTTATTTTAAAATAAAATTTCTAAAATCAAAACTCAAAATATGAAATTCATTTGTAATAAGGAATTACTTTATTTTAAAATAAAAATTTTTATACGAATTTATTAGTTAAACTTCAATACAAATAACGATACTAGAATAAAAAGGAAAAGAAGATAGTTTTCCTCGATGTACGTAGTTGCGACGTGGTGTTTTGTGTTGGTTTCTTTTTTTTGTCCAAAGGTGCACGCCGAAGGCCAAACACTTGTTTCTTTCTTAATTTATTCATCCATTTATTATTGCATTTATGAACTATCTAGAGTATATCTCTTAAAATAAATAAATTAATATTTTTAAATTTTAATGATGTATTTTTACATGATAAGAATTATAATTCACCACATTTTAATTTGATTTTAGATTAATGACAATTAATAGAATAGATAAATTTCACTTAAATATCATATACTCTCTCAGTGCATTTTACTTATCACATTTGAATTTAACGAGTCCATTAAGAAAATAATGCTTGATCTAACTATTTTACTACATTATTTTTACTACTCTCTTCATTTCAAAAAGAATAATCTCTTTTTTTTTTACAACACTTTAGTTTTAACTTTCCACGTAGCATGTTTAAGACCGCAAGACTAAAGGGCATTTTGGTACATTTGATATAACTTTAATTTAGAACCACAAGATTAAAAGTCTTCTTTCTTTTTTTAAACTCCGTTTCAAATCAAACTAGGCTATTCTTTTTGAAACGGAGGAAGTAATTGATAATTAGTACTAGCCTTTTTAAAAAAATAATTTGATGCATAAGTAATTAATGCGAAAATAAAATATGAAAAAATTATACTTCCTTCGTTTCAAAAAGGATGGCCTAATTTGACTTGAAATGGAGTTTAAGAAAAGAAAGGACTTTTTAATCTTGTGGTTTTAAATTAAAGTTATGTCAAATGTACCAAAATATCCTTTAATCTTGTGGTCTTAAACATGTCACGTGAAAAGTTAAAGTTAAAGTGTTGCCAAAAAAAGAAAAGGATTATTCTTTTTTAAACAAACTAAAAAGAAAATAAGGATATTTTTTTTGAAACGAAGGGAGTACTGTACTGCTGTTTTTATATGTTAAGCGTGACAAGTAAATAGTGTATTTGATAACTATTTACACCAAAAACACAATTACATTTAATCATGATTAATATATATATATATATATATATATATATATATATATATATATATATATATATATATATATATTTAAATATTTTTAATTATAATAAAGTATATTATTATTTAATGTAAAAAAATCTTCACCTTTTACCTATATATATATGTGGCACATGAATAAGTGTGTTATGGTTTCTCAATAAGAAAAAAAAACCGTATTTTGTACGGAAAACCCACAGTGAGAGGAAAGTCTAAATTAGTGGAAAAATCATTTGAGAAGAAAATCTGCATTACATTTCTTCATCAAATTATATGTAAGTTCAACCAACTCATTTTACTCTTTTTCTTTTTATAAAGTTTTGAATTTTTTCAAGTAGAGTCGAAATTTAAAATTTATCCATTTAAGATTTTAGTTATTGAGTTTAAAGTTCTAAATTAATAATTTATCTTATATATTGCAAATAAAATTCGATTAAAATTATTGATTTTGATCGAACACGTAGTTTGGCCTCTACCTCTCCACCATTACCTCAGGTTATAAGTCCGTCCATCAAAGTCTCCATTCCAGTTTGTATGTATTGCTCACTACTTCCAATTTGCAAATTTTAATATAGATATTAGGGGTGTATAAAACTGAATTGAAAATCGAATCAAATCGTAAATCGAGTCATTTCGAAAAAAATTCAACTACTGTATTGGAAAAAAAATGTCGACTATATTTGGGTTGGTTTGGTTAAAAAAAAACTAATTCGAGATCAAATCAACCCGACATTATATATGTTATTTTAAAATTTATTTTATACATAAAAATATTTAATTTGATATAATTTTAAAATATTTCTTATATTATTTCATAGTTTTATCTTTTAATATATTATTTCAAGTTTAAAATTTAGAATTCGGAATGGTCCAATAAAAATTATAGTTTATAGATGTTGATAATTATAATTAAATTTAAATCAAAATCAAATTAATAGTAATACAAAAAGAAAATAAATTCAACACTAAGAATGACAATAATAGTGAATATTTGTTTTTTAATTTTACATTGGTTTAGATAATTAAAGTACATAATTTAATTTTAATTTTCTTTAAAATTTAGTAATATAATTAATACTTATTAAATTTATATTAGCATGATTTAGTACTTTTAAATTATGATTATTTTCGTTATGACTTTACAATATTTATTTTATATGATGATTTTATTATTATGTTTAATTGAATATTTTTGTGTCATCAATACTCATCTCATATTTTGTGTTATTTTTTTAAAGAAACACCTTAGATAATTGCATTTTGATTGGACTAAAGAAATATTTGAAGCACAAGTTAATTACATGTTTGTATGCAAACTTTATCGAAAATTTCCAAAAATCTGAAAAAAATTTGAGGTTTATTATTTGGTTGTACACAATGGTTTAGTTTGGTATTTGAAAAACTCTAACCAACTCGAGATTGAAAACCCCGAAAAAATTCGATATTTATTAATTTGATTTAGTTTATTAATTTAAATTTTTTATACAAATGATTTGTTTTGATATTTGAAAAATCCAAACCAACCCGATCATGTACACCCCTAATAGATATATAGCGAGATATATTTTTTCGAAAAATATTTTCTAGAAAAACAAATTTCACAAAATAATAATAGAAGAGACTTTTCTAATAACTGTAAGAAAAAAGTAAGTTTCACGACCTATGTAACCTCCACTCTTACCTCGTATTTGCATATAGTGATTTGCTAAATTTCATATTATATATTATATTGTGCGTACACTCAAAAGTTCAATAGTACTGATATACTTGATCAAGTATCACTATAAATATATTTTATATATATATATATGAAGGATTTCAAATTTTGAATTCATTTTGCAGTATTTGCTCTTTAAGTTTTTAAAAAGCCTTTAATATTATAGCATGAAATTTTCTTCTTTACTCTTCAAGCCAAGTCCTTGCACATTTTTGCCTGAAATTAAACTTGTCAAAGCCAAACTAAATACATTTGTTATATTTTTTCACTTTGAAGACAGTAAGTTTACTCCTTCCCTACCGACCGTGTTGATCGCGATGAAAGAGTATTTCTTCAGAAAAAGGAGGAAAACCTTTATTTTTGCTGATGTTAGGCTTGTCAAAGCCAATTTCCGATATTTTTGTTTGAAGTTTAAGACAAACAAGGAAATCTAAATGTTCCCAACAAAGTGATTGTACAAATCTAAATGTTCATCATCCAAATAGAAACAATAATTAGTTCTATAGAAGCTGCACAATATTAGTTATCTCCAGATACATCTTGACTCTGGCTCATTTCGCAGGTTATTCCCCTGGGGCTATTCGACAAGTACTAGAGGAAATTCAGGGTTATTCTCTGTTGTCCACAAATCATATGGGGTGCTGGAAAGTCAGCGAAATCCGTAGACATCTCATTCACTTTTGTGTTTTTCTTGATACTAGCTATCTGCATTATGGACATAATGCATGTTGTTAGTTAGAATGAGGTCTAAACAAGAACTGAAGAGCAAATTTTGTGAGGTAATATTTACATTGTCCTCCAGATGTTTCTTTTCCTCTTGCAGCAGTTTTTCCTGCGGATAATTAAAGGGTATTATCTTCAGTCTATTGGAAAAATTAACGATATCTGTGAGTCGAAGTTCAGGGAATCAATGCTGCCCTGAAGATGCCAGTGGAAATGAAATGTACCTTCTCATGAAGACCCTTAGCAGATTCAAGCAACAAATGTGTCTGCAGAAAATAAAACTAGTAAGAGTTGCTTCATTCTGAGGTTACTAACAACAAACCAGATTATAATACTGAAGTCGAAAATTATTTAACAAAGCAAAAGTAGGCGAAAATAAGAGGTATAGCCAGTGGCAGAGCAAAGATTTGTATTAAAAATGTGAAGTGAACACACGAACTAGCTGAAGGAGGTTCACATCTACTTATATACAGAGAAAATAAATAGTAAAAACATTTGCCATAGGGGGTTGGGATGAACCTCATAGGCCCAAGCTGGCTCCGCCCCTGGATATAGCCAGAGGAATTCACAAACAATTATGGTTTCATACTATTTGGATTAGAAAATAAACCATGAAACAAAGCATTAGAACACATGACGTTGTGACAAGTTTCCAGAGTTCCAAATGATGCAATTCCAATAGGGGCGACCGGGCGATGTACAGAGGAAAGTAGAAATACCTTTCTAGATCTGAGTTGTATTAGAGCAGTTTGAAGTTCGTTCTCCAAATGGATAAGGTCAGTCACAGTGAGAACATCATCATTAGTTTCCTCGAGTTGCCTGTTAAATTGAGACACAAAATCAATGGTATATAAGCTTTAAGAAACAAAAGTGAAGAATAATATCAGTACCTTTCTGTTTTTTGTAGCAGTTCTCCCATTGTTATGAACCCTGAGTATTTAGAGTGCTATTTCCACCTCAAAATTATTGGAAAACTTTCAGCACAAAAGATGTAAGTATGATTATCCAAGATAACATTAATAACACAGAAATGATTATTGTTGATACATTGCAAAATACGCAATGAATTGATGATAAATTACTAATCAACCGTATTAGCTACATCAATGAACAACCAGTCAGAGCATGCTTCACGATATGATGAAATACTATTGAGTGTTATTAGTAGGTACATTTCAATCAAACAGCAGCATGACTTTGATGAAGAGTAAGCATTATTATAATTTGGACCTTCCAGTCCGGGAGGTGGCACATCAAAGCTAATATGTATATATAGCTTCCGTATGTCCATAGACTTTGGAGTAGATTTTCGAAAAAGAAAAAATTGAAACATTGTTTGTTCCTGAAATTTGGTCAGTTTTAGAAAATCTATCTTCATTCAAGTTCCAAAAACTGGTCTTGAGCAATTCTAGGGTGAAATTTCATTTTCACTCACGGAATTTCAATTTTTTCCCAAAAAAAATAAAAATGCATCTTAAAATCTTTCTATATCCAAATACAAATCCAAGTTCCAAAACTATTTTTCAACAAACTTTAAAAACTCATTTCTTTTCAAGTTTCAATGAAATCTATGGACAATCACTAGTTTAGAGCTTGTTTAGATTGACTTATTTTAATAGCTTTTAAAGCACTTGTTCTTAGACAAAATAACAAAAATAAGTCAATAATCATAAGTTAAGATTCCTAACTTATGGCTTATGCTTATGAGTCATAAGTTATAAAACTCTTAGTATCTACAGCCCTTTTAACAAAGCAAGAATTACATGTATTTCAAAGTTTATCCAGAATAGTTCCGTCTAGATATTGATCAGTTCAAGGCTGCTCCCTCTTTTCAACGATGCAAGTTCAAAGTTACTTAACATCAGAAGGAGGCAAAGAGTAACCAAATTAATTGATAACTTAGATTATGGACACACAGTGCAGTTATTGCATGTATTAAGAGAGGATTCTAGTTCACTAGTATATAAGTTGATAGCAGTCAACTAATCAACTACCTCTGCCCCCTGGATTTCTGTAGAGATCTCTTTTTCTGCTTCGACGTGGCTTTCGTATCGTTGAAGCATTTCTGTCAGACTGGAAAAGATATTATCAGATATAATTGTTAGTGGGTAAGTGTAAGGAAAATATTATCGGGAACAAATCAATTTGTATAGGTTTAAACTTAAGAGTGCACCAGAAACCAAACATATTTAATACTGTCCAATCTCTTTGGGCATTAGGCACTAAACCATCGAAAATATCTTTTACATGGATAACAAATGTGAAGCCCTCTTCTAATTAATAAGGTATAGGTTGGAGGGGAGAGAGGATCCAAAACTAGGCTTTCTAAGGGGTAGTTTGGTTGGGAACAAGTTATCCTGGGGTTAATTATCCAATGTATACAAGGTAACTTATCCCATCACTAAGGTACAAATGGTGGAACAAATAATCCCATAAATGCATAATACCTCAAACCAAACGCAGGATAAAACAGTCATGCATTTTATCACTGGAATTATTATATCTTATACCTCACACCAAACGACTACTAAAAGTATACCCTAAGTCATAGAAAAGTTTGAGAAATGGCAACCCAACTATATGGCTAAACTACATGTTAGTGCAACGGCCAAAAAGACGTTCCATCTTATGGCTTGTAGGCTCGAAATCTCTCTCCGCTTTCCATACGTGTCTCAAATTAGATTTGATTAGTTTCTCCCTTTGAGCAAGCACTTGGTTCGCCCTTGTTTGTGTTGCATTTTGTTATCTTTTACTTCATTCTGCATTTTTCAGATAGCGGAAGCATGATGTTGATAATTTCATTTTGTTAAATATGATATAATTAGATAATGCAACTATGAGAATATTTAAATATGATATAATTAGTTAGTGTAGATATGAGAATATTCTCTAATTCCTATAATTAGGCCGTTAGGAGATTGTGTAATATTTATTAGCTTCTTTCCTTATGTATATCATCTTATAACAACTATTATATCCTCTATTAACTTGACGGAATAATCAATTACTCATTTCCCAGTGTCTCCTCTTTTGCTTCTTCTAATTTCTCATGGTATTAGAGCATTGAGTTTTGGCCCTCTCTCTGAATGTTACATTTCTTTTTCGATAAAAGTTGCTGAAACCAAAAAAAAGGAAGGGATCGATCAATTGATTGCTAAAACAACCATATCAAAACATTGTCGAGTCACACTTCTCTCTTTTTTCGTCATTTAAATTTTGATCTAAATTCCTTTTTTTTCTTTTCTCCTCTTATTTTGGTTAATTGGTTCTCTTTGTTTTCTCTGAATCTTCTTATGGAGAAAAAAAGTCATTCTTACGTCCGGTTCTTTACTTCTTTGCTTCCCACATATCACTCTCTCATATCAGTTAAGAGAGTTTTACTTCTTTGCTTCATTCATACTTCCTTTTGTGGTTGAATTTGCTTTTGCTTTAGTTGTTGTCGCAGAGCGACCTTCTGTTCTTTCAGTTGTGTAAGCCTTCCGCCTCTCTCTTAGCTTTGCATCTTTTCCATTCGGTCCAAGAACTAAGAGCGGTCGAAGTCCTGTCTCAGGGAATGGGCTTGAAGGCTAGTAGTGGTCATATTAGTCGTCTAAGGGGAAATGCCTTTTCCGGGCCTATCCCCATTCGCCTATCGCTTTCTTGAGTTGATGTTTAACTTGCACCTAGGGGATTCAATCTTCCTCTTCCTTGAGGTTTTAATGGGAGTTCCTTTTTTATGCCCATTCGCGAGTGGCTAAAGGGAAATTTGCTTGTTCCGATAGTTAGTCTAACCCCTTTCCCACAGCTCATTGTTAAAGTGTGTGACCATCTCATCTAAAAACATAAGTTGTTAGAGAGAACACACTTTTTATTATTTAGTTGTATTCTCAATAGACCCCCTCACAAGTGGGCCTGACTCCTTTCTTCAAATTCTAAGCATGTGAAAATTCTTTTTGATATAGGTGGCGGTGAGATTTGATCTCAGGACTTTTGTTAGCTCTGATATCATAAAAGGTAAAGGCTGATTTTATTGAGCATGCGTACCCAAGTCGTATCTTTTCTTAATATTTCATTATTTTGTGACTTTTATGACTATTCTCGATTCATATGGTTATTTTTACTGAAAACTAGATCTAAGTTATTCTGTATCTTTCAAAAAAATTGTGCTGAAATTCACTATCAATCTGGTATTTTCCATTTAGAAGTTAATCAATGATAATGCCTGAGAATGCTTCTATACTTCTTTCTCTTCTTTATGTTATCCGAGGGCATATTACACTTGTCTTTGTGCACATATTCCTAAAAAATATGGAGTTGTTGAGCGAATGAACACACGTCTAATTGAAACAAATTAGACATTGCTCATTAGAATCATGTTGTATTGTGTTTTTGGGGTGACGACATTATTACCTCTTTGTTATTCAATCAATCATATGCCTTCATCTATTTTCTAGTACAAGAGTCCACACTCAATCCTCTATCCAGACCAAAATTTGTTTCCCATTCTTCTATGTGTATTTGTTGCACCTGTTTTGTACATAACCTTACCCCTAAAAAGGATGGACTTCAACACAACACCTTTTAAATGTGTCCTTGGGTATTCTCATCTACAAAAAAGTTATAAATTCTTTGATCCCTCTACCAATAAGTACTTGATCTCTAATTTTTTTTCTTTTTTGAGACTTCTCCGTATTATCTCCTAATTATAAATGCTTCCAACCCCTACTCCACCTTTATCTCTTAAGGTCTATCCCCGACGACCTCAACATCTTTCTAAGCTTGCTAACCTAGTTAGTATTTATAACTCTGATACATGTACACAAAGTACTCCTGGTGGCTCATTACTTGCTCTAACCAATGTCTTCTACTTTGATCGAGTACTTATCAGTTGATCTTCCCATTACTCTTCGCAAAGGTACTAAAACAACTATCAATCATACTCTCATATATGCTTATTTAAGTTATCATTGTACGTCACCTTCATATCAGGCATTTATTACTAACTTATAAACAAAGTTTCCAATACTCTGACAGAAACATTGGCTTATCCAGGTTAGCGTCAAACTATGACTGCAAAGATGACTGCTTTGTATGATAACGATGCTTGGGAACTTGTTCCTTTACCTAAAGGCAAAACTACAGTTAGTTATCATTAGGTATTCACAATTGAGCTAGGTTGAGATAAAACTATTGATCATTCCAAAGCGAGACTAGTTGCTAAGGGATAAAATCAGATTTATGGCATTGATAAAGGAGATACTTTCACCGATTGCCAAGATGGCTTTTATCCATTTTCTTATCTCTATGCCCCTTTTTCTAGTAGACTCTAGACATCAAAAATGCATTCCTTCATAGAGAACTTGCTGAAGAGGTATATATGGAGAAGCCTTCAAAGTTTGTTGCTCAGTTTAGGCAAGTTTGTAGACTTCGTCGATTCCTTTACGGTCTCGAGCAATCTCTCAGAGCATGGTTTCTTCGTTTTCGAGTTGTTGTTCAACAACTAAAATGATCCGAATAGAAGCTAATCACTATGTATTCTATAGACATTCATGTAACGACACATATATCTTTTTAATTGTTTATGCTAATGATATTGTTATTGCAAGAGTTGATCATGAAGATATTGCTCGACTCAAACACCTCTCAAGTCACTTTTAGACTAAGGATTTGGGCAAAGCTGAAATACTTTCTAGGCATTGAAGTGGCATAGTCTGGCCATGGATTGCTATTATACAAAGGAAATATGCCTTGGACACTTTGGAAGATGCTGGTATGTTAGATTGCAAACATGTGGGCACTCTCATGAATCCAAACACTAACTAAGCTTATTCAAGGATAGAGGGAGCCTCTTCAAAGATACTTGCAAATATCAAAGACTTATTGGCAAACTCAACTACCTAACAATCACGCGACTAGATATCTCACTTGTTTTTAGTGTATTTAAGCCATCTTTTGCAATCACCTTGTGATACTCATTGGAATGCAGTGATTTGCATCCAGCGATATCAAGCTCTCCATGACAAGGTTTATTGTATGAAGACAAGGGACGCGCCAACATTTTTGGGTATTTTGATGCAAATTGGGCAGAATCTCCTTCTGACAGGTCGTTCACTTTAGATTATTGTGTTCAAACTAGAGGCAATCTAATATTATGGAAAAGTAAAAAAGCAAGTTGTCATAGCTACATCAAGCGCAATGACAGAGTATCGAGCTATGAGATTAGCTATATGTGAACTTATATGGTTAAGACAACTTCTCCAAAAATTGAAGATGGGGGGAGTTGAGCTGATGAAACTTATTTGTGATAACCAAGCTACACTACATACCGCTTCCAATGTCGTGTTTCAAGAAAGAACAAAGCACATTGAAATCGATTTTCAGTTCATTTGATACATCGCTACGCGTTTTGTCAACTCAAAAGATCAACCAACAAGTTTAACAAAATGATTCCTAGGATAAAACATTGACTATATTTGTGACAAACTAGGAGACTTATATGCTCTAGCTTGAGATTTGAGAATATTTAAATATGGTATAATTAGATAGTGTTGATATGAGATTATTCCCTAATCCCTATAATTAAGCAGTTAGGAGATTGTGTAATATTATTTTTTTTTCTCCTTATTTTAATTTTCTAGTAACAACTATTTAATCCCATTAACTTGAAAGAATAACAATCAATTCAACTCATAATATGTCTTATCTTCTTCTAACTTCTAAAAATAATAACTCTTATTTATTCATCCATATGAGATATCTTTGTGTTAATTTGGCACTATTTGCAATAAAGTTGATCATTATGTTGTTTTATATACATTTACAATGATAAACACATACTCTTGGTTGCAATAACAAGTAATCATTATTACTAGACTTGACTTGAGTAGTATCGTAGATCAAAGATTTGTGAAAAAGAAAATACTTTGTAGGCAATCAGGAGAAGCAATCTAGCAATAGAATTGTCATTTTCCATAATAGACCATGAAAAAATGGTATGTTAAACTGGAAACCCGTTGATACTCATATGAGTGTAGATGCATGTCAAGAATTTTCTCGACAAAAAAAGGCTTCAAAGCTAAGTTGCTTAGACTCTCCAAAAAAATTGTCGCACCCGTGTCGGATCAATCTTTCAAAAATACACTATTTTGGAGGACCCAACACGCACGCATCGACATTTTTGAAGAATCTGAGCAACATAGCTTTTTAAAGATCTGTTGACAAATTCATTTCACGATCACACAACCAAACATCTCACACTTGTTAGTCAATTTTTTCCAAGTGCCTTGTGACAATTAGGAGTGACAATATTAACTCATGAAAATATGTCGTTCAATTTGTTAACCTAGCCTACTTTTACTTGTCTAAATCAAGCTTAAGTGAAGTTAGGTTGGGTTTACATGTAGGCCATATTGACCCATGAGAAGTCTTTTTACAATATTTTTATAAGAATGTTGGTGTTTAATATAGGTGTGGATCTAGAGATGTTAGATCCTTCATGATTTAAATTTTAAATTTGAGGGTACGGATCGAAGTGTGGAGATGCAGCTAAAAGTAATTCTAATATCTAAAAACAGAATTAAAAATATGTAAATTGTAATGGACTAATTGTGGGGAAAGGAATGCACAAATGTTTGAGAGGAAGTCTAAATCCGTGATTGCTAAGTACATATGCATCTCTTTATTCTATTGGTGTAACATGACGATTGCAAATGATATAAAGGTCATGATATCATTACTAAGTACATATGCACCTCATTCATTCATTTAAGTCAGTCATATGAGATATCTTTGGGTGTAACATGACCATTGCAAATCATATAGAGGTCAGGGCACTATGACATTATCGGAGGAAATTTAGTATGTTGGAGAAGTTAAAAAGAAACAAAATCTAGTGACTATATCAAGTGCAAACCCAAAATATTGAGCAATAAATTAGACTATAAGTCCATATGTGTGAAGAAGCTTCTCAAAGAGTTCAGATGGGGAGGGATGCATCAATATAATCAAATTTCAATTCTCTAAGAAAATGTTATGATTCGAACTAGCTCACATGTTGTTATAGCCATTACTTGATATATTCTACTTCTACACTAGATCGAGCAACTATATCCCATTGCAAGATCTTCAAAGACACCACATTGTTTCCTATTAAAACACAATATTCAAACGTAAAATATCTATCAAAAGATAATCCTACCCACGTTAGTGTATCTTATGCCCCCAATCCTATATTAGTCGTCTTTTGCCTTGGGCTTGAATTTATATATCAAAAAATATGGATTTCGTGTTTTATTTATCTAGAAAAAAATGAAATGAAGTGATAGAGGAGAAGACCGCTAGCAGGAAATCCTTATTCATGCAACCCTCTCAGGGAAGAGAGCGCATTTTGTGGTAACTAATGGATATTTTAAGATGACTCACTTCATACCATGTCATAAAAGTTAGATTCTACTGATGTTGTTTGACTTATTCATTGACTTTCTGCTTAAATTGCATGGGGTTCGGAGAACTATTAGTAGTGATAGGGATGTTTCTTAGCTCTTTCTCGAAAAGGTTATAGGAAAAGCTTGGCACTAAATTGATGTTTATTCTTCTTATTTCCTTCAAATCAATGGACAAATTGAAGTGATCAATGCTACACTAGGTAACACCTGGAGCCATGGCCAGGGGTAAGCTTAGCTCATACGAGGACCACTTATCTTTGGTTAAGTTTCCTTACCATTGTACTATTCGTTCTTCTATTAATATCTTCACTTGAATGTGTTCACCCTTTTTTTTTTATCTAATTGCATTGTCTCAATAAGTTGTGAGTTTGGATGCCAAGAAAAAAAATGAAGCCATGAAGACAATTCATGAAAATGCTAGAAAGCGGCAACAACATACCCAATGTAATCCTACAAAGTGAGGTCATGGAAGGTAGAATGTACGCAAATCTTATCCCTACCTCAGAGGTAGCGAGATTTTTTTTTGATGAGTCCTTAGCTCAAGAAAACCAGTCCAAAGCAATCTCAAAGAAAAAGTAACAAAAGTACAAAAACAATCGACAATAACAAAAATAATAGATAGTTACAAAACAGAAACTACAAAAACTAAAACAATAATCGAGATACAAGAAAAAATAGATTAATAATTGGTGTAAAAGAGACTACCCAAGGAGTACTATGACTACTAATGTAAACAAACAACAAGACAACACACTGCTACTCCGTGACCTCCACACTATCTTGTCTAAGATAATATTCTCGATAAACTTAAATTGTGTCCTTTCATGTCTTATCACCTCTCCCAATACTTTTTTGATCTACCTCTACATATCCTCAACACCATCTATAGCCAACCTCTCAAACCTCTGCACTAATCCGTGCATCTCCTCTTCACATGTCGAACCATCTCATTCTTGTTTTGTGCAATCAAAACTGCTCCCCTGTCCCACCTTATCCTGAATATCCTCATTTCTAATCCTATCCCTTCTTATATGCCCACATATCCATCACAACATTCTCAATTCCGCAACTTGAGAAAATAAATACCGAAGAAAGCAAACAAAAGGGATTATTGTTTAACCTCAAGATTGGATTTTAGGTTTACTTGAGTGAAAGGTTCCCACAAAGATGAAGAAAAAAAAGCTTCTACGATCTCCTAGCCGATGAAGGAACCTTATAAGCTATTGAGCACATTAATGATAATGCTTGTAATTAAGACAAATCTTCTAATGATTCTCTTGTGCATGACGTCTGATGTTAGTGCTTTATCTCATTTTGTTGTATAATTGAAGAATTTTCTGAAGGGGGGTCTATAAACATACATTGCTACACCTACAACACAATTGACTTGTAGCCAAGCAAAGAAGTTACAAGCACTTGGATTACCTTTTATGAAGTGGGAAGCACTCAATAAGCCTTTGGAGGATTTTATCTCATGCTACACCATTGTTGGACTCGTAGCACGATCTAGAAACGAAGCTTGGAGTTGACCTAAAAGCCTCGAATTATAATCTGATATGTATTTGGTTCATTATAATGCTTGAGAATTGGATTCCTTGAACATCTAAGAAGTGTTATCAAAAACAAAAAGTGCAAAAAAACTCCAAGTTTTGTTGGGCTTTTTGTGCAAACAAAGTGTGAATTTTAATGAAAAAAGACACAGAGAGAGAAAAAATACAAATATATTAATTCATTCTAAATTTTTCGACATGAATGACAAATAATATGAACAAAGAAATTGAATTTTTTTCCAAAGAAAGTGAAATATCAATTGCTTAGTGGCCTATTCAGAAGAGGCTCATTGGAAGAGAAAGGTATGTCTTACAATCTTGATGAGGACAATGAAGCACACACTAAGTGAGATAATGTGCTCAACACGTTTTGAACCTTACTTTGGGGCTTAAGCACGCCTTTGAAAACACTGTGTCTAAGGTATTTGTAGAAGTAATGTATAATATTCTTATGTCGCATGTGGATGACTTCATTATCTTAGATAATGATTATATCTCAATAGTTATTGATGGTAACTATCTAAATTTAAGTGTAAAAAAGGCTAATGTGTATTATTTCATCTTATTTCAACAAGGGATTCTGGTTTAGCCTTCAATATGATTTGCCTAATGTTTTGGTATTTTTCTTTTGATGTAGATATGTTGAGCTTGTGGACGAATCCTTTTCATCATAAAGAATGATACAATTTCATAAGGTCAACAATGGACGAAAGAAACATTGACTCGTGCTAAAATCAAAAGTATTCATGGACTGTTGCATGTTGAAGTGACTTCAAGATATGGTTAAAAGAAGCTTGGAGGGCCATATTGAATGATGTTGCGATCTCAACGACCCAACTAGAGATGGGTTGGGGGAAGGGGCTCCATGCGATTGCCTAGACTTTGAGTAAAAACTCAAGTCTATTGCATTGCACTGGCCTTGGTTGCTCCCTTCTACAACGTTGGCGAAGCATCGATGAGCTGCTTGAAAAACCAACGTATATGAGACACAATACTCAAAGTTGACTAGAATTAATGATCCTACTTGACGCGCTGGGGAAATTTATTGAGCACATGTCTCATGCTAGAATGTTGGCAAAGCACGACGAGTAACTTGAAGTAATGCAGACATTGTGCCACCTAAATTGAAGTTTCCTAAAGTTATCAATTCAACCTGATGCATTGGGGAAATTTTATCAAACCAGCATGGTGTGATAGTCTACCAAAAAGGATTTAGTTTGGAAAATTTCATTTGTTCTTTGAATAATTAGGGTGTTATATATTGGGGGTGGGGGCTCATATTTAGGAGGAAATAATAAGATATTGAAAATTATGAAGCCCTTTTCGGGGAAGAAAATATTTATTGCTCGAATTGGACTTTGAGTGTACTTTTTTTAATGACGAATCCTTTCACTTTACATCTTTATATATTTTGTGTTTTCTTATAATTCTCCTGAATGATTGGCTTTATTAGGATAAACTCGTGTTTATTAGTTTTTATTTAGTTGTTACTCAATTGCTACAAGTAAATTTAGTTTGTTCCATTGTTCATCTAATTTTATCCTTAAAGATTAGATTATGCTGGTTCCTTAAGTTCAGGAGAGTTAGATACATTCTCTTAATATTTAGGTGATAGACATCATTGAATAAAATTCATAATGTGTGCTTATATTCTAAAATTCTTTAGGTTAAGCCTATCTATTAATTACTCATATTACCATAGACATTCAATTGAGGTTATGAATCTTTATGTTCACTAGTATGGATTGGAATTCTATCACATTATTTAGAGATAATGATTAAAAAAAACATCCAAATCAACACTTTTTCTTGAGTTTCACATCGAACTCTCAATTATTCCCTATTCCTACTTTAATTTTTCGAGAATCCATATATTAAAAGACACATCTACTATGAGTTGTTTCCTCTACTATTAGTTGTTTCCTTTTCCTTCATTAATGATGGTGATAGTTTAGGTAAAAAAAGGAAACATCGAAGAATTGAGGTGTATTTTAATGCATAATGGTGATAATTCAGGTAGAAAAATGGAACAACTAATAGTTGAGGCCTAAATACCGTGAAGTGCCAGTACTTTAAGTGTATTTTTTTAATATTATCTCTTTTATTTTTATTAATTGATTAGCGTGGATTCTATATTAGATAACTTTACCTCAACTAAAGTCCCTCGTCAATTGTGGCAAACTTAACTACTTCTTGGAGATTGAGGTTACGTATGTTCCACATTGGATTGTCTAATCATAGTCAGGATACATCCTTGAGATACAATTAGAACTAGATATGATTGAGGCAAAGGGATCAGCACACCCATATGTTCAAGTTCACCATCTAAAGCGGCTGATGGTTCACCCCACCGATGCAATGCTATATCGGTGCACACTTGGTATGTTGCAATACACAACTTTCAACATGTCTTGATATTTCATGTGCACCTAACGAACTATCCTAATTCATGCATTGCCCAAGCATGTAGCATCGAAAGGCGATTAAAAGGGTTATTCAAGATCTAATAAGGCAGGCAAACGGACCGGTTTTGATCCGGTCCGGTCCGGTTCCTGGCCGGTTCCCGTACCGGTCCGTCCGGTACCGGTTGAACCGGTAAGGAACCGATCTTCTTGTATACCGGACCGGTTACCGAATCGGTTCCCAGTTTTTTATCCGGTTGAACCGGTTCGGTAAGAACCGGTTTCGGACCGGTCCGATCCGGTAAGGTCCGGTTTAGCCGTTTTTTAATTTTTTTTTTTTTTTTAATTTATGTATCCGTTTTATGATCGTTGGGCCCTTCTAGCCGTTGGGCTGGGGCCCAAAACGGTCTAGTAGCACCCCCCACCCCTTTCTAATCCATTTATACTATAAATATACCCTTTTTCTTCATTTTAAATCACAAATTCACTACTTATACAATCTTATACAATCTCTCAAAGTCTCAATTTTAAATCTCTCATAAATTATTAATTATTATATTGTGATATTGAGTTGGAGTTTGAATTTCGGAAGCTACAATAGGCATCTACCAAATCCGGCTTTGTTATACGTCTACTTATACGTAGACGTTTGGTACATTCGTTCCAACTTTCAACTTTAATTTTTATTTGTTTATTAATTTAGTTGTTTTATCTCTTTTATTATATTATTTTGCTTGTTTTCTCATAATATTTAATTATTTTAAATTTTAACATGAATTCCGAAAGAAATAGTGGTAAAAGACCAATGTCGAAATTAAAAAATAACAAGGGAGGAGTAAGTAGTTCTTGTTCTAAAAATTTGCCACCTAGATATTTAGTTAATACTAATGATTATACTCGTGTTAATGAAACTTTTTTTACGTCACCAAGACCTATTGAATTTAATTCCGAAAATGAAGTAGATCACGAGTCTTTAAATAGACATTATACTAATTTTGAGGAAGAATTAGAAGAAGAAGTAGAAATAAATGAGGAAGATGAAAAGACACCTACCCCGACTAGTCCGGTTACCGAAGTCTCCCCTTTACCTACTTTTTCAAATGTCGCCGCCGTACGTGTTAAAAGATCGTTAGTATGGAAATTTTTGATACAAAATGAGGCAAAAACTACTGTTACTTGCACTAAATGTAAATTGGTAATGAAACATGTAACTACGGGTACACAAGGGGGAACGGGACGACTAAGAACACATTTACGAAAGTGTAATAAAGAATTTACTCGCCTAGATGATAAAGAAAGAGCTAATAGAAATGGAACACCCATACCCGAAAGTTCTATGGGTGTTGGAGGTTCTAATATGGTTCAAGGTGTATTAAATATGTCTAACCCGGCTAGTCGAAGCACACACCGCACGTATAGTAAAGAAAAAGATCGTAGAGAATTAGCTAAAATGGTTGCTGTTTGTGGTTTACCTTTTTCACATCCTGGTTTTGTTCATTATATTCGAGAATTATATAACCCAGATTATGAAGGTATTCCAAGAAATACAATTAAAAGTGATCTTTTTAAATATCAAAAAGAATATTCTCATTTTCTTTGTTGTTTATTTGCTTATTATGATGGTAGATTATCTATTACTTCTGATATGGGACGTAGTCCTAATGGTAACGATTATTTTACACTTACTGTCCATTGGATTGACCATGAATGGAACATGCAAAAACGAATATTAGCGTATAAATATGTTGAAGAAACTAAAACCGGTTCTTATATAGCATCAAAAGTAGCCTTTATTTTACAATATTATGAAATATGTGATAAAATAATGAGTGTCACTTTAGATAATGCTTCTAATAATTTAAGAGCCGTTGATTATTTAAAAATTAGACTTTGTCCAATTGATAATGATTGTTTTCATATTAAGTGTGCCGCACATGTTTTATAATTTAATAGTAAAAGATGGTATTTCTCAATTTGGAGTTTCTTGTGAAAAAATTAGACTTGCTTGTAATTGAATTTTTAAAGCTAAAGTAAAAGCTAGAATTACAGAATTTAAAAATCGTTGTAATGAATGTGGACTTGCATATAGAAAAGTTCCAAAAGAAGTATGCACTAGATGGAATTCTTTATTTGAAATGCTTCAAGTTGCTTATGTTTATCAAGAACCGCTACAATTAGTTTTTAATGCTCATAATGCGGATCCTAGTTTAAGAATTGGCTTTGAAGATTGGCAAAATACAAAAGAACTGATTGATTTTTTAAGTGTTTTTTATAGAGCAACAAATGCATGTTCTGGTCAATATTATCCTACTATTTCTTCTGTTTTAGTAAATATTTGTGCTATTTCATCTGAATTTGCAAAATATAAAGGAAAAGATCATTTTAAAGATTCACTTGCTTTTATGATTGAAAAATTCAAAAAATATTTTTTCCCTATTCCTCAAATCTATTTGACTGCTACTACTTTCAACCCAAATTATAAATTAAGAGGTGTTGAAAGAATGGTTGAAAAGATTTATGTAAATTTAGAAATTAAAGATGATGAAACTCCTAGTGTTGAACAATGTAAAGGTAGCATTTATGCAAAAGTTAGAGATTTATATAATGCATATAAAGTTATGGAAAAAAATATTTCAATAGTTGAACCTTCATATTCTAAGCCTAAAAGTGATGATACGGATGATTGGATGGATGAATATCTTGAGCTTGAATCTTCTACTAATAATGATTTTGATTTATATTTTAATCAGGCACGGGAAAAGATTAGGCATGAAGAAGGACAACTTCAACCTCCAATATTAATATGGTGGAAGAATCGTGAAAATCAATTTCCGACCCTTGCTAGGATTGTTCGAGATGTGCTAGCGATTCAAGCATCATCGGTCGCTTCGGAGCAAGCCTTTAGTGCGGCGAGATTTATGATTGGAGATCATCGATATTCATTAGCAAAGGACAGTTTGGAAATATCGGTGTTGTTTCGAGATTGGGTCAATGCCGAAAGAAGAAACACCGGACTACCACTATTAAGTAGCCAAATAGAAGACCAAATAGATGAAATATTTGGTGAGAATAGTGATGATGGCATGGAAGCAATGGAAGAAGAACGACAAATGCCAATTCCAAAAAATCTTTCTTTTCAAATGATACTAAATTTACAAAAAGAATTTAAAAAAAATTGCAATTGTTAGTATATTAATTAATATTCAATTCCTCCTAAATTATGTACTCTTATTCTCTTTCTAATATTTGTATTGTATAATTTATTTATTTGAATAAATATACGGCTATTCGCCTTGATTTTCTTTTATAATAGTCTCTTCTATTTATCATGTCATTTTATAAATTTAATTTTTAATTATTTTAATATAAGTTTAAATTAAAACTTTAAATTCAATATAAACTTTAAAATTTAAATTCAATTTCAAACTTTAAATTCAATATAAAGTTTAAACTTTAAATTCAATATAAAACTTAAGTTCAATATAAAACTTTAAATTCAATTTGAAACTTTAAATTCAATATAAACTTTAAAGTATAAATTCAATTTCAAACTTATATAAACTTTAAAGTTTTCAATTGAAGTTTTAATATAAATATATAATATTTATATAATAATTAAAATAATTAAAATTTATAAAAAAAAAAAAAAAAAAAAGTACCGGATGAACCGGTAAGACCCGGTTCCAAACCGGTCCAAACCGGTTACTACCGGACCGGGCGGAACAGTTCGGTTTTTCCGGTAAAATCCGGTACCGATAAGAAAATCCGATAAGAAAAATCCGATACCGGTACCGATTCCGGTAAAACCGGTCCTGTTGACCCGGTCCTGTCCGTTTGCCAGTCTTAATATCTAAAATTGTTAGTAACCTCTTGCCTACTGATTCTTTGTCATTCTAACATGAACTTATATATGTATGTCATTGTTGACCACTTGACGATTCACATGATGATATCTCGACTTTAATGTGGCTTAGGCAATCCTCACTTCTTGAGTTAGTTTTGAGGTTGATCTTAATACAAGATCCATTTTTTTAACATGACATCTGAGCAAGACGCATCTCTATTCTCATTTCTAATAACGGTCCCCCATATTAAATTGTCCATGCACCAGATGTTCAGCTCGAGGCATTAAAGGGTGTGAAGAGTAGAGTTCCACATCGATTCTTTACAAGACGAGTGGTCTCTTTAATATGGTTTGGGCAATCCTCATCTCTTGAGTTAGATTTTGGGCGTTGAGTTACGCAACCCAAGATCCATTTTTTAACAACTATTATCACTTTTCTTTATTTGCTGAATTCTCTTCATTCCCTCCTTCTTTATACGGAGTTTTAAAGTACTTAAGCCAAGGATCTTTCGAAAACAGTCTCTACATCCACGATATAGTGATAAGGTCTGGTTATTTGCTTATATTCTCAAGCTCTTTTATACTCTTATCAATTACTTATTACTCCTAAAAGAGTTTATTATATTCTATGAGGTATCTCATTATTTTCCCAATTTTATAATATTGACATCCTGCATATCACATGCAAAAAAAAGTAAACCCTCTTATGCATATCACTAAGATCAACACCAAAATCTACACCACTAGAAAACTCATAGTTAATACACGTGTCAATCTAAAAACTATTCATCTTCCTAACAACTCAACACGTCACCATAATCTAAGTCTTAACGAAAATTATACAATACTAAATCAGAAATTAAAAAAAAATAAAAAACCTGTTATTGCTGGAGAATTCATGGAGCCTGCCTCGATTTGAGATGATAACGACAGCAACATCGACATCGCAGAGAACGGAAATTTCTTTAGCTTTCTTCAATAAACCTTTCCTCCGTTTACAGAACGCAACTTGCCTGCAATTTTTATCTTGAATTCGCTTAATTTCTACCTTCCTTCGCCCCATTTTTTTCGCCGATGAAAAGCCCTAATCCACAAATTTCAGATTTCTAGAAGTTTCTTGTATCATCGCCGTTACACCTACCCACCTCTTTTTTGTGTGTGTTGTTACAGAGTTACCATTTTTGTTGTTTTACTCTCTTCACTCCAATTAAATCTCTTGGGTCCCTTTTCGTCCTTCTGCTCTCTGTTTTTTACTTGGCATAATTTGGTGCAAATACAACAGGGACTGGATATTATTATTATTTTATATTATGATTAACTTCGATAAAAATAAAATAAAAATTATTTTAAATAATAAATAAAAATAAAATAAAAAAATAATATCAAAATAACAACATGATATTTAATCGAATACAATTAAATAATAATAAAAATAAATATTATATTTAAATGAAAAAAAGCTCAAATATATTATCGAACTTTCAGAAAACACTCATTTATGCTATCAATTAAAAGTTTAAATGAGTTTTTTCTTTAACAATAATAGCATAAATAATTTAAATTTTTAATTAATAACATAAATAAGTCTTTTCTAAAAATTTAATTACATATTTGAGTTATATCCTTGTTTAAATTAACATTACAAAACAAATAAGGGGTTAAAGAAGATAACAAAAGTTACCTCAATACGTGGCAATAAATAGAGAGAGCGACATTTGGCTATGATGCGGCCGCTCAAATCGGTGGTCGATAAACAAATGATCAAAATATATTGCAAGCTAAAATTTATATTTTATATTATTATAACAATAAAACTAATTTTGTTGTTTAATTTCTGACGTATATTATGTCTGAAGGTACTATTTGGATCATTCTTATTCATTATATATAAGTTATTATTATATTTTATTATATTTTATTATATGATAGATATAATAATGTTTGAATAGATTTATTGTTTGTTGTTATTTAATAATATTTTAATTATTTAATTTTATTGTATCATATTATATTATAATTTATAAATTTATTAAAATATTTTTAATTAATTTAGGATGAGAGGTTTGATTAAAATTAAATTATATAAGATAAGGATTAAATAGTATTTTAAAATATTTTATAAAGATATAATTGAATAGGCAATAATGGGAACACACCAAATCAGTTATTTCATAAAATAAGGATTTTCATTGTTACGTAACAACGAAATTGAATAACATAATACAAGCATTTTAAGTAACAATCAAAATATACATGATCGATACAATATATGTACAATACAATATAATGATCCAAACATAATGTAAATATCTAACTTGCGAATTAAATCATTAAAAATAGTTTGGTACATTAATTTTTATTTAATAAATTAATAAAATAACAACATATCACTCCAAAATAAATATTTTTCCACAGACTTGAAGGATAAGTACTGCAGAAGCGACACTAATTCCCTGAATTTGCTTATTGGCCAAAGTTTGGTCCAAAGAGGTCTAGGAAAAATACTTATATGCTTTCAAATTATTTGCCAATGTGCAAAAATCTTAATATTATCCTGATTATTTTTCAATAAAAAAAAATTATAGAGTAATACTCTTCCATAAATTGAAACCTATAGTCCAGATTAATATTTAACGATAAATCATCTTATTAAATGTTAAATAAATTTTTTTAAAAATAAATTATGATTAACTATAAAAAAAAGAAATATTTGTTAAATGATATCATTATAAATAATTTTTTAGGAGAATATAGTGGAAATGAAATGAAGAGCGATAAAACTCTAACTTAAAGAAAAATATTTTTACTCATTAAATATCTTCTCTTATTTTATTTTTTACTTACTATAACCATATAATTATTTTATTGTAACTCTGTCTTTTCGAAATGAAAATTTGAACTAGTTTCTCAACATATTTATATTGTCATTGTCATGTTGTGTGACTAAATTATAGTATTTATTAAAGATACTTTAAAAAAATAGAATTATAATATCTATTTTTTGAAAGTACGACTAATAAATTATACGAAGTATACATTAAATTTTTAGAGAGTAAAATTTCATGAAAAATCACTTTGAATATAAATTTATATAATAAGGCTTTTTTTCACCACATAAAACTCATTTAATTATATTCATTCCAACTTAATATTTTCTCTTTTTTTATTATATAAAAATGACGTAATTATACTCCTATCGATTTAAAAATCACTTTGACAATCTGATGAAAACTCATTAATTAGAATTGTTTAACTTGTTTTGCATATCTAACTATATACGTAGACTAATTTATATTGAAAATCAAATACTTTCTTGAATTAATATTTCATTATTCTTAAGATGAAAAATAATTTTCTTTGGACCAGATTCCATCCAATAAGCTGAAATTCAGAGAAGTACTATCTGTTTTTCTTCAGTACAAAACTAACGTCACCCCTAACATACTTATCCTTTAAGTTTGTGAACGGATTTATCCATTTCGGGTGATGTTTAATTATTAATATAATACATAAACATGATTCTTAACTTAACGTCAATTGATAATTATGATATTTAATTTTAGGTGTGCACAAGTAGACATCTATATTTGTTTGAAATTGAACAAATAAATACATTCGTTCTATATGACAACCTGCATGACAATTTTGTATCCTACATGGCCTCTTACATGTATTATGTCATGTAAAACAAGTGTCTCTACTTGTTCAATTTTATACAAGTTTATATTTCTATTTGTGCACACCCAAAATTAAAGGTCATAGTTGTTAACTAACGCCAAGTTAAGGGTCATATTTATGTATTATACCTTAATTTTTATATTCAAAATATTATCATACTATTAATTAAAAATTTTAATTATAATTTATATATTAATATTGGAAAAGATACCCTTAGAAGATGTATGTAATTTTGCTATTAAATATACTAAAACAAAGAGAGAGACAAACGAAATTTGTTATATATCTCATATACACGTATATCATTAGTCCATATTCCACACTAAGTACATGTATCGATAGGCCGAGATTTTTTATAGAATATAATACCATCAATATGCAAATCTATGTGAATACAATGTCTCTAAAATAAATTACATCTAATTTTGATTCGATATATCTCGAGACACATGTGATCTAAACACATTAAAATCTGATAAAATTTCTAAAGTATATCTAAACAATTAATTCTTACCAGTGTTTTCAAAAACGTTTTTGAGACGAGTCCCAGGACGAGTTTCGTGGCGAGGCATACCAAAAACGCTTTGGGACGTAAATTAAAAACGTAGATCCATAAGGCGTAAGTCCTAAAATTTGAGGCGTAAGCCCTGAACATAAAAACGTAAGTCCTGGACATAAAAACGTACGCCGCGACGTTTTTAACTTATTTTTTTAATTTTTTTTTTGCTTTAATCATATTTTTATTATTGGTTAATGATATTTCTCAAATAATAATTTTAATCATTTTTTCTTCATTATTAAATATTAATTTTTATCTCACATAAAAATCATAATTCATTAAAAAGTTTACTTTTACTTATTTTATTTGTAATAATACTATAAAATTGAATATACATGTGACTACGCCCCGTAGATCCATGGAACTTAGCCCCTTGTCTCGAGGCTTACGCCTCGCCCCATATCGTATAAAACGCCTCGTCTCACGCCCTCGACTTTTAAAACACTGATTCTTACACTAATGAGATTTACGTAAATTAAAAAAACAAACATGTCAAAGATATTTCTCACTATTTTTCAATCACAAGCTTAAATTAAAACTGCTCATTTTGCCATTTAATTTCCCCTTTGTCTTGCACCAAATTATCTCAATTAGTAATAATATAATTGATATAAGTAAAAAGAAAAACAGAGAGAATAGGAAAAAAATTGAGGACTGAAAGGGACCCAAGAGATTTAATTGGAGTGCAGAGAGAAAAAGAACAAAAATGGTAACTGTAACAACACACACACACACAAAAAAAAAAAAGAGCTGGATCGGAGTAACGGTGATGATTCGAGAATCTTCTAGACATATGAAATTTGTGGATTAGGGCTTTTCATCGGCGAAAAAAATCAAAATGGGGCGAAGGAAGGTAGAAATTAAGCGAATCCAAGATAAAAATTGCAGGGAAGTTGCTTTTTGTAAACGGAGGAAAGGTTTATTGAAGAAAGCTAAAGAAATTTCGGTTCTCTGCGATGTCGATGTTGCAGTCGTTATCATCTCCAATCGTGGCAGACTCCATGAATTCTCCAGCAATAACAGGTCAGATATGCATATCAATTTTCCCTCGATTATCGTGTTGATCTGTTAGGAAGACGAATAGTTTGTTGATTGACACGTTTATTTACTAGCGGTGCAGTTTTTGGTAGTGATCTTTACTGATAGGCATAAGAGAGTTTACATTTTTTTGCATGTGATATGAAGAATGTCAACATAATACTATTGGGAAAACAATGAGTTCATTTCAGTTGAATGAGTTTTATCACTTTAACTAACTCACTTGAAATTAGTGCTTGTTTGGATCAACTTATTGCGTGCGTCCTTTAAGCACTTTTGTAGGTGTTTGGGAAGGTTATGAAGTGTTTTTTAAGTACTTACTTTTAGGCTAATTTTTTTAAAAATAAGTCAAAAATGAAAAGTAGGGTAGCATTACTTATAGACTTCTAAGTTTTTGTAAATTACTTTTTATAAGCCAATCCAAACAGGCACTTAAGGATCTAACCTAATATAATCTTATGGATAATTAAGCTTAGATTTAAAAAAATTCAAATAATCAAACTAAATATAATCCTAATAACAATGGTTAAAGGAACAAATTTTGGGTTGCCTAACTCAACCTCCAAAGTTAGATCAAAAGATGAGGATTGTCCAAACTATGTTGAAGTACCACCCACCCCTAAAGTTAAGGACTGATGTGGAACTATACACCTTCTTACGTTCAAGGTTGAACATTTGGTTGGTGCATGGACAATTTAATATTGTGGGCCGATATCAAAAATGAGAATTGAGATACATCTTGCTCAGGTGCATATTGACCAAGTCACATTAAAGTGGAGAATCTATCAATTGGATCGCCCGCGTAGTTAACATTGGCATACATATATAAGTTCATGTCAGAATGATGAAGTATTAGTAGGCAAAAGGTTGTTGGCGATTTGAGTTTTGAACAACGCTTTTATCACCTTCCAATGCTGCAAGCTCGAGACATGGATGAATTGGGATAACTTGTTTAGTGCAAATGTAATATCAAAACGTGTTGGAAGATAAGTATTGCAATATATCAAGTGTGCACCGATTTAACATTGCATCCGTAGGGGTGAACCACCAATTGCTTTCGATGTTGAACTTGACAATATGGGTGTGGTGATCCATTTGTACTCAGCCATATCTAGTTCTAATAGTATCTCAAGGATGTATAACTATGATAAGACAATCCTATATGCAACAAACTACACTTCAATCTCCAAAAAGTAGTTAAGTTTGCCACAATTGACGAGAGACTTTGATTGAGGTAAAGTATTTGATGGTATAAATAGAATTCAAACTAATCATTTAATAAAAATAGAAGAGTTAATGATCGAAAACACACAAGAATTATAGACTTTTAACAACTTTCACATCTCAACTAAAAGGTGTGAAAGTAGTTGAGGTTTGCCTTCTGGATCGAGCTCGTCGCTCCGGACTTGCCTAGTGCGGGTTACCTCTAATATGTGATTTGCGAGCTATTGAATAGGAGTGGAGGTTTTACCCTGTGCGCATTCAAAGGGTAGCGGCTGAAGGTTTTCTTGTCATTAAAAAAAAACTTTCACCTCAACTATCATGTGTTACTTTTACTATCTTAACTATCACCATTATGCATTAAAACACACTTTATCTACAAGATCTGCCCTTTCCCTATCTAAACTGTCATTATCATTCAGGTAGGAAAAGGGAACAACAAATAGTCGAGGTGTGTTTTAAGACATAAATGATGATAGTTCAAGTAGGAACAAGGAACAACTGATAGTTAGGGTGTGAAACTTAAGAAAAAGTGATAGTTTAGACATAGTTTTGACCATTATCTCAAAACAATAAGATAACATTTCGATGGATATTTACCAGAAAGAAAGATCTTTTACTAATAAGAGTAATTGATCGATAGGCTTAGGCTTACGAGAATATAAACAAAAGTTGAATGATTTTATTAAATGATATCCATCACCTAAATATCGCAAGAGTGCAAAAAGTTGAATGATTTTATTAAATGATATCTATCACCTAAATATCCCAAGAGTGCAACTAACTCTCCTAAACTTAAGTAACTAACATAACCTAATCTTATAAGGTGAGATTAGATAAATAATTCAAATACTGGAATGATCGAAATCTAATCATAACATTTGTGTAACAACCTGGTAAACACGTGTTTATCCTAATAAAGTCAATTATCCAAGAGAAATATAATAGAACACCTAATATATAAAGATGTAAAATGTAAGGAATCACGTCATATAAGTACACACTTAAGTTCAATTCGAGCATAAATATTTTCTTACATCTGGATTAATGGGTTTCGCAATCGTCAAAATCTAATTATCTCCTCCCTAAAACGAGTCTCTCGTCTCACACATGCAAACATGTATATAAACCCTTAATATTCTAAGAGAAGATGAAATTTTCTAAACTAAGATTCTCTTCTCTTTGCTAGACTAGCACACCCTCGCTTGATAAACTTTTCACAAGGTGTGGGGCTGAGTTGATAATTTTAGGAAGCTTCAATTTATGTGGCTTAATGTATGCGTAACGTTCAAGCCACTTACAACACTTTGCCAACATGTCGCACTTGCTCAATAAATTTCCCGACGCGTCAAGTTAGATCGTTAATTTTATTCGAGTTTGTGCTCTCATATTCCTATGTTGGTTTTTCAAGTAGCTCTTAGGTGCTTTGGTAGGATCACAAGGGGGAACAACCAACACTACAAGAAAACTGATAATTACATGGGGATTCTCCTGGGATTTAATATGAAAATTTGTAGGAAAATAAGGTTCCTGCGAATTTTCATACTAATCCCCAGGAAAATGGAGGGAAATCCCCATGTAATTAACAATTTTCTTATAGTGCAAAGCCACAGTGCAATGTACTAGACTTGAGTTTGAAAGGCCATGGAGCCCCCAACCCAATCTTCAACTGAGTCATTGAGATCCCCATATTATTCAATATGACTCTTTAAACATCTTTTAACCATATTGAAGTCTCTTCAACATGCAACAATCCCAATATTATTAGTTTTGGACTAAACATATGTAGTTATTTAATTAAATGCTAAATTGCACCAATTCTTAGTGCCGCACCCGTGTCGACACGACATGCATGCGAGTGTGGATTTCGTACCAAGTGTCGTCAATAGATTTTGGGTACTTTGACCAAAGTCGATAGAGAAATTCGAGACATATAATGACTTCTAAATTTATTTATTTTTTTAAAAAAGCTAGGGGTGAAATCATAATTTAGGCATATGTTCTTTTTATCCTTAAAAGATATTTGTATTTAAAAGTTTGCGACCGAATGGTAATTTTAAAGATATTTACAAGTTAAATATCACTGCGTGATGTGTAATGAACTCAAGAAGTCTATCATGACCTCTATATCATTTGCAATGACCATGCTACACCAAAAAACAAGGAGATGCGTATGTACTTAATAATTACATATTCAAACTTGCTCTTAAATATTTGTGCATTGCCCTTCTAATTAGCCCACCACAATTTAGGCATATTTTTAGTTTTATTGCCGAATCCCAACACTTCCCATACCCCCAAATCTTAAAATTTAGATTATAGAGGATCAAACCTCCAAATCCACACCCGTATCAAACACCCGAATTCTTATAAGAATATCGTAAAAAAGAATTCCTCTTATGGGTTAATTTGAGCTACATATATAAATAGTGCCAAGCTTTTGGACACAAAGTTAATCTCATATGAATGAATAAATGAGAGCTAACACTCAAATCAAGTATCAACATTGGGTCTCCGCTATCCGGAAAATGCAGATTGAAGTAAAAGATCACAAAATGCAACACAAACAAGGGCGAACCAAGTGCTTGCACAAAGGGAGAAACTAATTGAATTTGATTTGAGACAGTGTTGAAAGCGGAAGAAAGATTTTCGACCCTACAAGCTGAAACAACTTTTTGGCCGTTGTGCTAACATGTAGGTCAGAATTTGGGAAACCACTGAAAGCGGAAGAAAGATTTTCGACCCTACAAGCCGCAACGGCTCTAACATGTAGCTCAGCTTTTAGGAAACCTATTTTGAATCCTCCCCGCCATCTATATCTTATCTTACTAACTAAAAAAGGGCTTCCCTTTTGTTATTTATCCATCAAGAAGGTATTTTCGATGGTTTAGTGCCTACATGCCCAATGAAAATGAACACCATAAAATATGTTCGTTTTCTAATTTCTGGTGCACTCTTTAAGTTCAAATCTATACAACATGATCTTCTCTCCATGATATTTTCCTTGTACTTACCCACCAACAACTAACAAGCATATCTGATAATATTTTCCCAGTCTGACAGGGATGCTTCAACGATATGAAAGCCATGTTGAAAAAGAAAAAGAGATCAATGCAGAAATCCAGGTCGCAGAGGTATTTGATTAGTTGACTGCTGTCAACGTATATTCTAATTAATCAGAATCCTCTCTTGATACATGAAATAAGTGCTCTGTATGTCCATATGTTTAGATTCTCAATTAATTTGGTTACTCTTAGCCTCCGTCTAATGTTAAGTAACTTTTAACTTGCATCCTTAAGAAAAAAGGGGGGCAGCGCTGAACTGATCAATATCTAGACGGAACTATTTCCGAGGTCCGAAGTTACTACGGATCTGTTCGGATGGACTTATAATTTATCGTTTATCGATATAAGCTATTAGGAATCTTTGACTTATGATTTTTGGCTTATTTTTGTTACTTTAACTTAAAAACAAGTGCGCTTAAAAACTATTTTGGCTTAAAAGCACTTCAAACAAGTCCATCTAAACAGAGGCTCTAAGCTAGTGTTTGGCCATAGATTTAGTCTAAACTTGAAAGAATTGAGTTTTTGAAAGTTTGTTGAAAAATAGTTTTTGGAATTTGAAGTTGTGTATGGACATGCATTTTACTTGAAAAAAATTTTGAAGATTCATTTTATCTTTTAAAAAAAGTTGAAGTTTTGTGGGTGGAAGTGAATTTTCATCCAAAAATTGCTCTAGACCAGTTTTTGGAACTTGAAAATTTTTCGAAGACAAATTTTCAAAAAACTGACTAAATTTCATGAACAAGCCATGTTTTCATTCATTTGTTCTTTTTGTGAAAATCTACCCGTAAAATCTATGGCCAAATACAATCTTTATACATACACGTTAGTTTTGGTGTTCCAGCTCCCTGAATGGAAGGCCAAATTAGAATAATGCTTACTCTCATCATAACCGATAGAAAAAAATCACATTGTTCCTAGACTAAAATGAGTTATGCTAGACATGCATAGTATTTCATCAAATCCTGGAAGCATGCTCTGAATAGTTGTTCATTCATGTTAAGCTAATACGGTTGATTAGTAACTTATCCTTGATTCATTGCGTATTTTGCAATGTATCCACAATAATCATTTTGGTGTTATTCGTTATTATCTTGGACAATCATACTCACATTGTTTGCGCTGAAAGTTTTCCAATCATTTTGAGGTGGAAATAGCACTCGAAATACTCAGGGTTCACAACAATGGGAGAACTGCTACAAACAACAGAAAGGTACTGATCTTATTCTTCACTTTTGTTTCTTAAAGCTTATATACCATTGATTCTCTGTCTCAATTTTATAGGCAACTCGAGGAAACAAATGCTGATGGTCTCACTGTGACTGACCTTATCCATTTGGAAAACGAACTTCAAACTGCTCTAATACAACTCAGAGCTAGAAAGGTCTATCTACTTTCCTCTGTACCTCGCCCCTATATGAATTGCATCAATCGGAACTCTGGAAATATTGGCTCCGCCACTGGCTATACCTCTTATTTTTGTTTTACTTTCTGTGTTCTACAAGAATTCACATTTCTTTTCTAAATAATGTTCGACTTCAGTATTATAATCTGGTTCTAAATTAGTACCTCAGAATGAAGCAACACTAAATAGTTTTGTTTTGTGCAGACACATTTGATGCTTGAATCTGCTAAGGATCTTCATGAGAAGGTAAATTTTCATTTCCATTGCTAGTTTCTCCCAAGTCATGAGTTTGGTTTATCCGTCTTTGTCTTGCGAGCTCTCTACGCAGCAGGACATTAATTTCCTGAAATTTTGACTCTCAGATCTAGGTTCATTGGATTTAGTTTTTTCTTATTCAAACCTTCATATATCAGAAAAAAATAGCTTCTTTTCGATTTTCATCCTATGTTTGGTCGAACTCGTCAAAGATAGTCCTTCAAAAACTACACATTTTCAAGGATCTGACAAGACTGCCGGCATAAATTTTTGAAGGAGCCAAGCAACATGTACAACTCTGTAGTTGAAACATTTCCTCTTTTCCGAGGTTATAGGACACACCATCCTTTGTTTCAACTGAGGACTAGTCACTAGTGCTTGCATGCCATGTTGCACAAAACATCCGCTTGTCCTCGTCCGTTTCTTGATAGGCTGGTCTAAAAAGTATGTGAAGTCTTAATTGACTACCGGACTTATAAACTAGTCTTCTCTTTTGTTCAAATCTCATACAATTGGTTTGTTCCTAGAAAGTCGACGGAGTTAATAGGCTTACATGCTTTCTACAGCTCTATATAGGTTTGTAATCAATACTCAGTTCTAAATTCTCATCACATATCTTTAATATCATGTTAATTTTTCCAATAGACTGCACATGATACCCTTCAATTATTGCAGGAAAAACTGCTGCAAGAGGAAAAGAAACATCTGGAGGACAATGTAAATATTATCTCACAAAATTTGCTATGACAAATTGGACCTCTTTCATGTTTTTCTAACTAACAATATGCATTATGCTCAATACAGATAGCTAATATCAAGAAAAACACAAAAGTGAATGAGATTTCTGACCTTCCAGCACCCCACATGATTTGTGGACAACAAAGAGTTACCCTGAATTTCTTCTAGTGATTATCGTCGTATTCGTCGAATAGCCTTGCTTGTGCACCAGAGGAACCTGCAAAATTAGTTTCAATAAAACTAATAAGTATTCATCCTTGTTCTTGCTTCTAATGGAGGATGATTAAAGTTACTTCTCTACTTTGACATATACTAGAGGGTGACTTATATGCTTATTTTTCCCTCTTTATGTTGTATAATAAAGTACTTGAAATTGATTCTTGACAAGTACATTATGCATTATTGTTATGATTTTTTTGTGAAGAGTAATACTGCAAAATTACATAAATATGTCATTTAAGTTGGGTCCTCTGTTGCTTTCCTATATGTTCGAATGTATCTTACACGTAGATACATGTAATGTCAGATAGGAAGCTTGTGTCTATTTGTTTTTGTGCATGTCCGAAATTGAAAAATATAAATGTGAAAGAAAATCAAATTAGGAGGTACGCTTAGATATTATATTTACTGCAAAGTGAAATCAAATCCATATTTTAGTGATACGTGGCTAGTATAAAGTGTACCAATACTATTTGATTTGTACAATTATTGTACCAAAAGTGAAACGTGGCTATTATAAAGTATACTAGTACCATTGAGATTACGCAGAATCTAATTCAATGAAATAAATTGTTGGATAATATGTTTATAGAATATCGAATCTGAATATTTTTAATGAAATTTCTAATTTTACTATCGCAACAAACAATATAGACGAGTCGGAAGAACAGCCAATGCTTAATAAACCAAAGACATGAAATCTTTTAGACAATCGGAGCTAGAAATTTTGGGGTATGTACGGGTTCTGAATTCTAAACTTAAATAGAAATTCTATATTTATTTTAAAATTGAATTTTTAAAAATAACTAAAAGATTTTAAATATTCAATAAACTTTAAATCCTAACTTCACGCATCGAGAGCAACAAAATCAAACTTCACAACAAAAAGAGAGAAATCAGTTTGGACTTACAGATTTATTCATGAAGATCTCTAATACAGCTTTTATTCTGAAATGAATTTCCCCACAGTACAATTCTTTCATTTGTCACTCGAACAAACTATATATAGGTAAAAATCTAGGTGTTCATATTAAATTTGATTTAATAAAATAAAATATATACTAATTAATTAAATACACACTTGTCATGTATTTATTAGTGAAAACTAATCTATTATTCTCTCCTCCAATTTATCTGACACTTTTATCAATATTACGAGTTATCTATATTAAATGCTTAAAAATTATTATAAGTTACCATGTTTAATTGCGCAAAAATGATATTAATTAAAATTCATATAATAAATATTTTTTCAAATAAAATGTGTCACTTAAATTATCTGAGAGGCAAATAGTTTATTTCTATATAAATAAATTAGAAAGAAACAAGTGTTCGGCGTCCACCATTGACCAAAAAAAGAAACAAAAAGAAAAGACTACGTCGACGATGATCAATCGCCTATAAAGCAGCTACGTACATCGAGGATACTTTTTTCTTCATTTCCGTTATTTATTTTAAAATTCGACTAATTTAAAAATTTTATCTTTGGAACAAAATACTCTTTATCAAAATTTAAAAAACTCCTCTTCCCCTCTCTCTCTTGAATTGAATTCTTTACTAAAAAATAAAGAATAGTTGTCACTCGATAATAACTTTTAATAATTCTAGCTAGTTATTATCATTATACTATTTAGGGTTATTCAAAATACAACTGAAATTGATTTTCAAATTGAATATAGGTATTGATTTACTAATAGTGAGTTATTCGTCTAACGATTTCGATGAAAATTTTAGTGTTTTTTTTAAAATTATCGGGTTATTAATTTTTTACCATTTTAAATATTACATATAATTAATAAAACTCTTATTTTATAAATTTTTCTCTATACTATGAAACTGTATTATAAGTGTCTAGTGAAAAAAATATTATTGTTATATATGATAATTAATACTATATATCTATGAAAGTTTTTCTTAATAAATTATATTTATATGATATTTTTATTTTTAATTGTCACACTCTTGATTATTCTACAATGTGTTAATATTTAAGTTTACTCAAGATGTAATATGTCAATTTTTGTGTATGATTTACTAGTTTGTCACTTTATTTTAAAGTATTTTTTTATGTTAAATCTTAACAATGTAATCTATAATTGACTAAAAATTATTAATAATTTATAAACTAATTATCGATAAGACTATTATTTTAGTGGTTCAATAACTATTATCTTAATTATGAACATCATCGATAATTCAAAGTGTTAAATTTTAATATATCGAATTAAATCGATCGATGCATTCGTATCAGTCACCAAACGACTACGTCGACGAATTAATTGGACCGACTTACGACTGCTCTGGATATTGGAAAATGTGGGTTTGTCAGTCTGATATAGTAGTTTTCTATTATTATTATTATTTTTAAAAAAAGAAAAATTTAACAAATTTTAAAATTAATATTTAATCATGAAAATTCACGTACAAGTACTGAAATTATTATTTGCAAATGGGAACTTGATTACTAAGTTTAATTTATAAAATAGAGATAAAAGTATCAAAAGTATATTTAAAATTTTACATTTTGTTTTTTTAATTTCATGCCTAGAATTACTTATAGTGTGAGTTAATACTCCCTCATTTAGTTGATGTCGCATGACATTTTATATGAGTTATTTCATCTTGAAAAATAAATAAATTATTAATATAATTAAAAATTAAAATATTATTAACACAAAAGTTAATTATTATTTTAAAAAGAAATTTAAAAAAGATCATACTTCAACCTCCTCCTCCCCCCCCTCCCCACAAAAAATAAAAATAAAAATAATTTATTATTTTAACAAAAAAAAAAGTTAAAATTTTATTCCACCCAATCTAACACTCTACTCCTAATTTATTTATTTATTTTTCTCATTTTATATTGATATGTACATCTTTTTTTTTTAGTTGTGTACCGAGTTTAACAGAAACAAGAAATTTTTATTTTTAAAAGAAAATCTTGCTGCAAATAAAAAGTATTTTCCTAAAAACATATGCATATATCTATATAAAATGAGAAAAGAAATTGTAAGCGGTAATATATCTAATAGTAAAAATACATTTATCTTTCTATAATACATGATAGAAAACTTTTAATGTATGATAAATAAAGTATTAATATTTGAAAATATAATATATATATATATATATATATATATATATATATATATATATATATATATATAATTACCTAATTTAAGTAGCCTTCTTGCCTAACCATAAATTAGTTGCTTCTCACATCTAAGCTACTCACCATGGGCTCATATTTCAGAAACTAGAGTCATTATGAAAATACTTTTCTTGATTACTAATAAAGTAATTAACTATAAATTTGGTGGTAGAATTGATTTTGTAGATTATTTTTGGACGGAATAATTAAAAATAGTCTTTTCAAATTTCCTATACGTGAAAATAAGATGCCGAAGGAGGTCCCAACCGATTAATTAAGCCATAAGCCAACTGAGAGGTGAGAATTGTTCATATCATATCCAAAGATCGAAATCACAGTAATCATCTTTTAGAGACCCAATATGTGGGACTCTTCACCCTCTCCCTTCTCCCCCACGCCTAGGACTAGTACATTTGATATGTGAACGGTGAGCCTACTATAAAAAATAAAAATTGAGATAGGATCTTGCTTTCTATATTATGCATGTTATGAATTTTGAACCTAACTGAATTCTAAAAATTAGATTAAAATTGTTCAAAGTCATAATATTAAAAAGGTCGATCATCCCTTATGTCAAGTGATAAATATGAATACATTACTTCTCTAAGATTACATATATGTCTTGATGATATTCTGAATTGTCAATTATTATAACAACGAGGCCAAACATCTTAGCCTTCAACACTAAATGCTAATTTAAATTTTTGGCTATAAATTATGTCAAAGTTGCTCAAGTGGCAACAACACAATTAATTAAAGCCAAGTGGCTTGACCAAGATTAATATACACACTATGCATTATATTTACTCACAAGCATGCATCCCTCAACATGAAAATGAAAACTTTTTGCTACAAAATTGATGTTATTGTTTCTCATTCTTGACCTTGTTGCTCCTATGGCTATGTTTTATAGCTCACTAATGCCCTTTCGATTGTTTGGTCGATAAATATATCCTTCATTCACATATTTTACTAAAAATATCTCTCTTACTACATTTTTTCCTCATCATGTCCTTCAACTAATAATATAATCAACATTGAACATTAAAAAAAGGTATTGAAGATTTGCATGATATTTTATTATTAGTTGAAGTTAAACTCTCACAATAAATTAATTATTAGAACACTACAATTGACATTTGAAAGTCGATAATCAACCTCCAAAGGTCATTTTGCATTTCCCCCCCCCCCCCCCCCCTTTTTTTTTGGCTCTAAAAATATGGACCTTGATTGAGAGATCAATTTTCAATATTTTTGGAGCTCTTGGCGCTAAAAATAATCTACCCATAGAGGTAAACGTTAGAAATAATCTTAAAAAATATTCTTCATGAACTACCTTTTGAGTAGGTTTAATTTTTCTCATGATTTCTTCTGATTTTTGGAGGTCTATTTTTTTCGTAAAAAATAAATTTTATAAGCATAAATAAAAAAATTAAAATCATGTGAGATTTTGTCTTGGGTAATTCAAAAAATTGGGCAAAGTGAAGTTATTCAATTGGGGTCACAACCTAATATTGGGACCATACTAAAATATCACGTACATTTTAAATAAATTTTCTTAAAATTCAATTTTGGCCATTAGTCAAAAGGATATAAGTGAGTCAAGCATATAATCGACATGTTATTTTTACCAAAATAAATACATGAAAAATATATTTAGATCTTTTGTGAATAATTTGTTCTTCTTTAGTATAAAATACATTTCTAGAAAAGGAAACAATCGATCGACGATAAATTTAGAATCAAAATATAATTTTTATATATAACCTTAGAAATATAAATTAAAATGAGCTGGAAAATAAGTTATAAGTTATTTTTTAAATTTAATATACAAACTCAAGTTGAGTTTGAAAATTTTCATTTTCAAATATCAGAAAAAGTAAATATTTCAGTCTCATTTTATGTAGCATCATTTTTTTTTAGAAACAATTTAATTTTAAGATTTCACTTTTATTATCGTCAAATAAATATCTAAAGATTATTTTAGAGTACAACTTTTAAAAAAATATTTTTTTAAATATCGTAAAAAATCAAACAGTGTCACGTAAAATGAGACGATTAGAGTATAGTTTTTATGGCCAAATTGATCCTTTTTCAACGAAATTAAGTCAAATAAAAGCTTGACCAAATTAAAAAAACTTCAATAATTTTACTTTTTAGTACCAAATTACTTTTTTCAAAGAGGGTCAAATAAAATTTAAAAAAAAATCATTTCACTCTGATCATATATTATCACAAACGAGAAAAAAATTAATATCATCTACCAACAATATTATGTCCTTTTAAATTGACTAGACTTGTTAAACGTTTACTATAACTCATCAATAAGTGAATGTATGGTTTTTACTTTATTTTACTTTAAATTTATTATAGACAAATACTATGAGAAGTTGGGAGTAAATAAGTGTTGGGAATGGGGGCTACGCGGTGAGGGGGTAGGGGATAATGTGCGAGGAGAATATAAATGTAGAATGTTATTGGTATAAAACTCATTTTTTTTTAGTTTCAGAAAGTCATTTCCCTCGTCTTTTAAGCAACTTGTTTTTCTATACTTTCTTCAAAAATTCTGATTGAAATTGCTTTTCTAATAAGTCCAAACCGAACATATCCTAATCCTATATCAATTCATAAAATTCAGCTCTCGTATTTATTATTCGCTTCATTACATTTTACTAATAATATATATATGTATAAAAAATAAATACCTTGAGCAAGTGTATCATTTGAAAATTGAAACCCCTTGCTTCAATGTGGCTCTTTCAATACTTGTACGCCTTATAGAAGAGACCATCTCCTTTCTATAGTTCCATCGATGAAACTATTCTTACTAAGTTCAATAATTGTAAGGATCTCAGAGGAAAATACGTGTGTATCGAAATTTCAATCATTATAGAGATTTTAAAGAAAAATATATGCGTATCGAAATTTTAATTAATTATAAATATAGACTAAGCTAATAAACGAACAAGTAACAATGTGTTATACCAAAATTATTGGTCAGCCAAATATGGGCCAAAAATCTAAAATATGACCATATGCATGGTATGTAGCTTAGGTATGAGAAGTAATGAATTATGGTTAGGCTGTTAATGACCTAACCTACCAAATTTTGCTTTAAATATACCTTTGATGTTGATTTATTACCTAAATTTCCAAATATAAGCTAAATATGTACTACTCATTATTACAAAGACTTAGAGGTCAAAAGAACAAAAAAAATAAGAATAAATAATTCTGATTAAATCGTGATGAAATGATAAAGTAATCTTTCAACTTCAACAAAAGATTTTAAGTTTGAGATTGTTGAATATGAAGTTGACGAGTACTAAAAAGTTTCATATAGAACCAAAAAGGAAATAAGGAATGTGATTTAAATTTTTTTTAAAAAAATTGTGGAATTTTTTAAAAAGTAAATAAGTAAAATCTTCCCTATTTAATATTTTCCTTTATCCTTTGTACAAGAATCCCAAATCCATTTAAATCAGTACTTCTGTCGGAAGCAATAACCACATATAAACTACTAAGTCAATGTTTTTCTTGAGGTAGAAATTATTTAAATATATAAAGGATTGTCATAAATAATTTCAAAAGGTAGAATTTGTCAAGATGTGGCATGTGGTATTAGCAATGTACTTGTATAGTTGTATTATATTGTAATATGTGAAATTAGGTATTGGGCTTACTCATACCCAAAAGGTAGCTTAAAGGGAGGAGTATTGGTGAGACGGACTCTGCTTTGATATCATGTGAAATTAAGTTTTAGATCTAACTCACATCCCAAAAATTAGCTCAAAGGAAGGAGGATTGCTCAAGCTAGGGCTATGTATCGGTCGATTCGGTTAGGTTTTGAAGTTTATTGGGTTGGCGTATTGGTAATCGGTTTGTAGAGATGCTAAATCGTTATAGAATCATTAAGATATTGGCTTATCGGTTATTGGTTTATCGGTTTTTGATCGTTATCGATTCGGTTATCGGTTTAACCGTTAAGATTTGACACAAAAGAAAAAACATTGAAAATTACTTAGAAATAAGGTGATAAACCAAATAAACCATGCACTTGAGTTCACAAGTTACATGTTGATCAAAAGCAAACTCTTTTACATTGTACAATAACCAAGTGTTTGAGACAACCAAAAATAAAAGTAGGGACTTAAACTCTAAGTCGAGGACTTTATATACAAAATGGTATAAATATAATTGTTTAATTTACTCTCGGGTTATCGGTTAATCCGTTAAGAAAAAACTTCAAACCGTTAAGAAACGATAACCCGATAACAAAAAAAATCAAAACCATTATCAAAACCACTAAACCAATAACCCAATACTATAAACCAATAACTTTTTTATCGATTCGGCTTATCGGTTTCGTTCGGTTTTGAACAGCCCTAGCTCAAGCCTTATAAGAAGTTCATTCATCTCATTAACCACCGTTGTAAGACTTTTGTCATTCTTTAATAAATTGTATGATTTGAATGTCTGTTTTTTATATGATTATCATTATAATAATGTATATATTTATTATAATAAATATCAAATCATATTATAGAGAACATAATTTTAATTTTATATAGAAAGAAGTGTATGTTATGTATTAGGTTAGTAAGGTTAAAGTGTATCTTGTTTTAAGTTTATTAGTTTTCGTGGTAGTACAAGTCGTATATTAGTTTCTTTCTGGCAGAGTTTATATTATTGTTTTATAAAATTCTTATACTTTCATCGTGGTTTTATTTGTTTATTTTCTGAATTTGATAAGTTTGAATCAAGTTCTTTTGAAAATAATTTATTTAAAATCTGTATACATTTTTATCATTTACAGATCTTATATAGTAAAATTTTATTGGTATGTTATCGTTGTTGTTATGGTATATATATAAATTGCTTTCAACATTTTTTTTTTTGGCGTATGATATTTGATTAAATTATATTCAAATTATTTTGTTCATCTTTTGCTTGACTCTCTGACACAAAATTTAGTTTTAATTAACCTTTAAATATTTGACTTTTATAACATACTCTTCTTTTGCTAAATAAATTGTGTGGCCCTTGATAAATTGTACACCACCTTTTTATCTTTATCCAATTGACCAAATCTACTGGACTCTCTCAGTCCTACTGTCATATTTGACATTTCAAATCTTTTAAAATATCAATTATTTTATTCGATTCAAATTATTTGTCTAATTTTAATTTAATATAAGATTTTAAAAATAATAAATATTTTTTTAAAATTCATAATTTTAAACCAAAGATATGTATGTGAAATATATTCAAAATGTTAGTAGTATTTAATTTTATAATGTTGCATGACATGTAGAAAGTCAATTCAACACGTCTAACAAAAAAATAATCTTTTTGGATGGACATAAAAGGAAAGTCAGACAAATAAATTAAAATGAAGAGAATATCATTTGATTAGATGCAAAAGTGTAAAAAGGATATAAGTATGTTGAATATTTTTGTAATTTGTGATCTAAACAAACATTAAATATTTATGTAGTTATAAATCATTTCACTAAGAATAAAAAAAAGAGTTAAACTCTTTTTAGTTATAAAAAAATAACATTTATTTTGGATGGACTAAAAAAAAACATGTGTCACATAATATACTACATAAAAAGTAATTAAAAAAATAATCAGACCAATAAATTTTATTTATCATTTGATTTAAATTAAATACTAGATTTTCTTTCAACTTTTGTATCTCCCTATTTATTAAAGTAAAAGTTAAGATAGGAAAAAATATACTATTATTTTATTTTGATTTTCTAAATGACAAGTAGGTTAAATCAGTAATTATGTCAAGTAAAATGAATCATGCAGAGTTATTCATATGACACTTTTTTTTTTTTAATTTGCCCGTAAAAGTTATTGCAATTCTAAATTTACAATATTTTATTTTAAAATTTTAATTTTATCCTCAATAACACAGTTCTGTAGTCACACAACTGTTCAAGTCACTGATATTGTTCATATTTACGGAGTGTAATGTAATGTTTTCTTTATTGTTTGTTATGCTCTTTTATTTTGGTATATTTGTTTTTTACTACTTCGATATGCTATACTTGAGCCTATTTTTTAAAACAATCTTTTACTTTCATGAATCACTTGTTGGACCGAGCCCAAAGATATGTTTTATCGGTCGGACATTGGATAAAATGAACATTCAACCTCGTCATCATGGCAATAATGGATGATTTACATTTTCCCCTCCCTAGACTATATCTGTTGAATTTTAAAGAGTTTTTGTTTTACAAATCATGTTTTTAAGGGCATGTTTAAATGAGGTATAAGGTATAATAGTTTCATAAATAAAATGTAAGACTATTTTATCATGCATTTGGTTAGAGGTATCAGACAGTCGAGATTATTTATTCCATAATTTATATCTTAGTGATGAATAAATCATCTCATATACACAGTAAATTAACTTATCAAGAAACTATTAATCCCGAAATCATTATATATTTTTTTTCTTGTAAAATCAAACGTGCTATATAAATTGGGAGGAGTAGGAGTTTTTCAAAAAACTATCTAGCTACGCTTCCTAGTTGACAACTACACATTATTGAGATACATTTTATATACATGGCTCACAATGACTTCTCAATTAAATCATCATCATTTTCTATCCACAACTTAACCTAACTTCATTATTATATTTTCTTTATTCATACCAAACACCCCCTTTTCAATATATTCACAATTTTTTTTTATTTCTTTTGATCTTGTCATTGGCCATGAGGCCAAGAATGTTATTTCCAACTTCAAACCAAACTACAAATTGCCATAATATTTGTGACTCAACATGTCCTTATGGTTGCTATACATACCCTAATATGAACTTTTACATCCCACCACCAACACCACCAATCGAATCGACTAACAAAGTTGTTCAGATCATTTTACCTTATATTATTATATCCATCGCGTTATTTGTTAGCTTGTTCCTACTCCTTACCTACTACATAATCATCGTAAGAAATTGCTCGAATTGGAATCGTAGAAGAACGAGAGGAGAAGGCGATAACGATGAGTCGATTATTGATCATCCTATTTGGTACATCAATACTATCGGAATTGAAGTTTCTTTTGTCAATTTGATTACGATTTTCAAGTACAAAACAGGGGATGGTTTAGTTGATGGAACAGAGTGCTCTGTTTGTTTGAATGAATTTCAAGATGACGATTCACTTAAGTTGTTACCTAAATGTAACCATGCATTTCACATCGATTGTATCGATACGTGGCTTAGATCACACGTTAATTGCCCGTTGTGTCGTGCTCCTATCATCTCCAACACTGTTGCTGCACCCGTGGGATCATCAATAATCGTTCCCATATCGAGTACTAATGATGATATTGGTTCAATTGTAGAAATGAACAACAATAATGAGGCTAGAGAAGGGGAATTTCAAGAAAACACGAATGTAGAGAACGATGATGATGATGATGATGATGAACGTGGTGAAACATCGAAAAAAGATGATGAAATATTACAAAGAATGCGAAGGTCAGTATCTATGGGTTCTTCAATTGCTACAAAAAAGTGTGTTGAGTCAAAAAGAAATGAGGGAACAAGTTCAAATTCAAGAATCCAAAGGGTTATGGACAGTGCTGCTTCAATGAAAAGATCATTTTCTCATGGTGGGAGGTCATTTTTTCCAAAAAATAAGAGAAACGAGTCGTGCTCGGGACTCTAATGTGAAGTCTGAACAGATAACAAAGAAAAGAAAAGATGAGAGACATGGGCTTTATTGTAATTGATGTAAGGACTAAAGTCTTACTGAGACTTGCACTTTGTTGTACATGTATGAGAAAAAGTTTAGTTTATAAATTAAATGTTTTGTGCCACAACTTTGAGATTTGAGGTGGATATATACATCGTTATAAAAGTGGTACATATATATCCTTATCGATTAACATATAAAGTACATATATTCTTATCATCTAACAAATGAGGCATATTTACTTTTTCTTGAATCAGACTTGAGTTTGAGAAAACAATTGTTAATATTGAGTATGTCTAAATGTTACCCATCCACGAACAAAAGTTATGATGAAGTTGTAGGTACTTTTTCATATTTAACCAGAGATATTAGGTTCGAGTCCATTTTGATATGAAATCGCTTTTTTGTGAAAAAAATTAATAAATAAATTTACCCAACCCAACTCCTCTCCCCCTAGGCCCAAAGTATTTGGGTGGTACATCAGATTCCAGCAAGGCACCCTAGTAATTAATTGGAAATTAAAAATCAAATTAGCACATTGCAACATGCTCATAATCTACGTAATTAATCTTTGTTTTGGAAAATATCTTAAATTTTGTTTTATTTTATTAAGTTTATCAAAAGTAATATAGTAACCTTATATAAGTTATAACAATCATTTAGGAGTCGTTTGATAGCTGGATAAGAAATAAATTATTTATGTATTGATTTTTGTATAATTTATATGACATTTGGTTGGTAGATAAGTATACTAAATAAATGAAATATTTGGTTGATAATTTAAAAATCGATAAAACTAATATATTTATAAATTATAATAAAATTTATATATTATTTAATGCGGAATAACTAATACATTGAGTTATGTAATATGTCAATTTGATTAACGTAGACTTGACAATCCCCAATTCTAGACGTTTTCTCCTAAAAATGACTAGATTAGGTAGACTTCATAAAGACAAATAAATGTATATATATATATATATATATATATATATATATATATATATATATATATATATATATATATATATATATATATATATATATAGGCTAGCTAGGTTTCATTAAGATGACAAGTGGGGTTTTTGATTCTTCAATTCGATTCTTTCGAACTTTGATTTGATTTTTCAAAAGTTCGATTCATTTGGTTCGATTTCTTAATTTGGGAATGGGCTACGGACTTGAGTTGGAATTTATGGGCCTGAGACTTTGGGTTCATGTTGAAATTCGAATAATGATTATTAAATTTTTGCACTATTGAAGAATCAAAAAATTTATAATGATTAAGAAGGTAGTAGTTGTTATAAAATAAAGACTAAGTATTGAAATTAAACTAATAGCAATTAAGGAGAGAATAATGTAGTAGAGAGATAAAATAGGAAACTTGAATCTTCCTTATTTTGGTGTATTTTTCATAGAGATTACAATGCCTTTTATAGGCATAAGAGGGGTATAATGGATATTTACAAATTGTTATTTACAACACTCCCCCTTGAATGTCCATTTAAAATAAATTCTTAGTAAAGTAACAAATGTAATTAGTTGATCCTAATACGCATTACTTGCTGTCTCATTAAAAACCTTATCAGAAAAACCCAGTGGGATAAAACCTTGATTAAGGAAAAAAGAGTACAGCGCGTATTTTACTCCCCCTGATGAAAACCATGATTTAGCTGCCCAAGTTTTCTCATTCCAATCTTGTATACCATCTTCTCGAAAGTTGCGGTTGGCAAAGACTTGGTGAATAAATCAGCCACATTATCACTCGAACGAATTTGATGTACGTTGATATCACCATTCTTCTAGAGCTCATGTGTGTAGAAAAACTTTGGTGAAATGTGTTTCGTTCTATCGCTTTTTATGAATCCTCCCCTGAGTTGTGCTATGCATGCTGCATTATCTTCATATAAGGTTGTGGGTACTTTGTCGCATTTCAAACCACATTTTTCTCGAATAAGGTGTATAATGGACCTTAACCACACACATTCTCGGCTTGCCTCATGAATAGCTATTATCTCAGCATGATTTGATGAAGTGGCCACGATGGACTGTTTCGTAGATCTCCAAGATATAGCAGTACCCCCACATGTGAATACATAACCTGTTTGAGATCTAGCTTTGTGTGGGTCAGATAAATATCCTGCATCAGCATAGCCAACAAGATTTGGACTACAATCGTCAGAGCAGAATAAACCCATATCAATAGTCCCTTTTAAATACCGCAATATGTGTTTGATTCCATTCCAATGTCTCTTAGTAGGAGCAGAACTATATCTTGCCAACAAATTAACCGAAAAGGTTATATCAGGCCTTGTAGTGTTAGCAAGGTACATTAGTGCACCAATTTCACTGAGATATGGTACTTCAGGACCGAGAATTTTCTCATCCTTTTCTTGAGGTCGAAATGAATCTTTATTTACATCAAGTGATCGGACAACCATTGGAGTACTTAATGGATGTGCTTCATCCATATAAAATCTTTTCAACACCTTTTCTCTGTATGCAGATTGATGAATAAAAATACCATTTGTCAAATGCTCTATTTGCAAACCAAGACATAATTTTGTCTTTCCGAGATCTTTCATCTCAAATTCATTCTTTAAATAATCGATTGCCCTATGAAGTTCCATTGGAGTTCAAATAAGGTTTATGTCATCGACATAAATAGCAAGTATAACAAACCCTGATATTGTTTTCTTTATAAACACACATGGGCAAATCGCATCATTTATATAACCTTCCTTAGATAAATACTCACTAAGACGGTTATACCACATGCGTCCAGATTGCTTCAAACCATACAATGATCTTTGCAATCTAATTGAGTACATTTCCCGAGGCTTTGAACTGTATGCTTTGGGCATTTTGAATCCTTCAGAAATTTTCATGTATATCTCATTATCGAGTGATCCATAAAGATAGCTGTAACCACATCCATCAAATACATTTAAAGTTTCTCATGGATCGTCAAACTAATGAGATAACGCAATGTTATTGCATCCATAACGGGTGAGTATGTCTCTTCATAATCGACGCCGGGCCTTTGAGAAAATCCTTGTGCAACAAGACATGCTTTGTACCTTTGTATTTCATTTTTCTCATTTCTTTCCGAATAAAAACCCATTTATAACCAACAGGTTTAACACCATTAGGTGTTTGTACTATAGACCCCAAAACTTCGCGCTTGACAAGTGAATCCAATTCTGATTGAATTGCTTCTTGCCATTTTTGCCAGTTATTTCTCTGTCGACATTCTTCAATAGATTGAGGTTCAAGATCCTCACAATTTTGCATAATTTTTTATGCAACATTGTATGCAAAAACATAATCCACCGCTATTTCTGAGCGATTCAGATTGTTTCATGATCACTTGATTTTATGGATAGTTCATTATTTCCTTGAGTCTTATGCTCATTGGTTCCTCCAAGAATATCAGAATTACTCACATCTTGACTTTCTATTTGAGGTTTTTTCATAGTGTCATTTTGATCTTTTAATTTTCTTTTTCTAGGATTTTGATCCTTTGATCCTAATGGTCTACCACGCTTCAGGCGTGCTTTTGACTCATTAGCTATGACACTAGTTGATGGTTCTACGGGGACATCAATTCGAATTGGGACATTCTTTGCAGGAACATGTGATTTAGTAATCCTTTTCAAATCTGTAAATGCATCTGGCATTTGATTTGCGATTTTCTACAAATGAATGATCTTTTGTACTTTTAGCTCACAAATGGAAGTACGAGGATCAAGATGAGACAATGATGGATTTTTCCACAAAATTTCTCCTTTAATTTCATTATTTTCTCCCCCTAATTTTGAGAAAAGTGTCTCATCAAACCGACAATCTGCGAATCGAGCTGTGAACATATCTCCAGTTAATGGCTCAAGGTAGCCAATAATAGAGGGTTCAAACCCAATATATATTCCTAACCTTCTTTGTGGACCCATCTTAGTGCGCTGTGGTGGTGCTACCGGCACATAAATAGCGCATCCAAAAACTCTCAGATGAGATATAATGGGTTGTTGACCCAAAGCCAATTGTAATGGAGAAAAATTATGATAATTTGTCGGCCTGAGACGAATAAGTGCTGCAGCATGCAAAATTGCATGACCCCACACAGAAGTGGGCAACTTAGTTTTCATAAGTAATGGTCTTGCAATCAACTGCAGTTGTTTAATTAATGACTCAGCCAGACCATTTTGAGTGTGAACATGAGCTACAGGATGTTCAACTCTTATCCCAATCGATAGACAATAATCATTGAATGTTTGGAATGAAAACTCTGCAGCGTTATCAAGGCGAATAGACTTAATCTGATTATCAGGGAACTGTGCCCGTAATCGTATTATTTGTGCCAACAATTTTGTAAATGCCAAATTGCGAGATGACAATAGGTATACGTGAGACCATTTAGAGGAAGCATCTATCAGGACCATAAAATATCTAAATGGCCCACTCGGTGGGTGAATTGGCCCACAAATATCCCCATGTATACGTTCCAAAAACGCAGGGGACTCATTTTTTACCTTTGTTGGTGATGGTCTCACAATTAACTTGCCTTGATAACACGCATCACAAGAAAATTCACCATTTAAAAGAATTTTCAACTTCTTTAATGGATGCCCATTTGAATTTTCTATAATTCGTCTCATCATTATAGACCCAGGATGTCCCAGACGATCATGCCAAAGTACGAAAGTATTGGAATCAGTAAACCCCCGGTTTACTATAGAATGTGCCTCAATTGCACTATTTTTTGTCCAATACAATCCAGAAGATAAGGCCGTGAATTTTTTCTACAACATATGTCTGCCCGGAGACATTTTTGGTTATACCAAGATATTCAAGATTCATTTCATCAATTGTCTTGATATGATAACCATTTTCACGAATATCTTTGAAACTCAATAAGTTTCTCCGAGATTGAGGAGAAAACATGGCATTATTTATTATGAGTTTAGTTTCCTTGGGCAAAATTATAATGGCTCTTCCGGATCCGTTAATCAAATTAGTACTACCAGATATCGTAGTAACATCCATATTGCCCATACTCAAATGAGAAAAATATTTCTCATTTTTGAATGTCGTGTGTGTTGTACCAGAATCAATCAAGCAAATGTCTTCATAATTTGATAATTTGCTTAGAGAATTATTCATATCTTCAAAAGTAATGAAATAAATTTATATTAAATGATTAATTATCTTTTGTTAAATATTTAAGAAATAATGTAAATGTTAAAATGATATTTGAATCATTAATAATGCATAAGATTTTTATCATTTAAATCTTTAACACTAAATTTGATTTAGTTTAGTATGTTTAAAATAAGTACTAATATAATTTATTATCTTGAAATGACATTTGAGTGACAAAAAGGAAAAGATGTTTTCCACTAACCAATTTAGGTAGTGGTCTTACGTATACATTTTCCTTTATGGCCACAAAAGTTAAAGGAAAGTATAATTTTAATATTTTTCAATTCCTTTTTAAATCATAACATTCTAACTCACTTTCCATTGGTGTTTCTAAAAGAATGGACTTAACGAATATACATGGACAAATATGAGCACTTTAACTATTTATTTTCCAATTATGATCAATACAAAACAACAAATATTAATAACATTAGTAAATATCAACTATGATTATTCTTCCATATCCACAGAACCGTCACCAATTAAGTGATCTATTTTTCTTCAGGGTGTGTGAAGAAATCTGCCACATCCAAGTGTGTGATGTCAACATGATCAGTGATAAAATTAGTTTCGAGATTTTTATCTTTCCTTTTTAGTGATGCTTGATAAAGCTCAACCAAGTGTTTAGGAGTACGACAATCACGTGCATAATGACCCTTTCCACCACATCGGAAATAATTTATTTTAATTGTTTCACGTTTCTCATCTTTTCCTTTTCCCCTTTGATGACTATTTTTCTTTGGTGAATGATTAACACCGGGAAAAGGATTTCGCTCTTGGTCGTAATTACGACCACGTCCACGGCCACGGCCACGGCCTCTTCCATGCCTAGCGTGGTGGGCGTACACCTCATTCACTTCAGGAAGTGGTGTAGATCCAGTGGGACAATTCTCGTGATTTTTCATTAACAAATCATTATTTTGTTCAGCCACGAGAAGATGAGAAATCAGTTCAGAATACTTCTTCAAACCTTTTTCTCGATATTTGTTGACACCCAATTTTGGCCTTCCACAATATGATTAATTCACGAGCTTCTTAATTCCCAAACGATTTAGAATAATTAGTTTTATAAAATTCAAAATAGTTTTCAAGTTTATTTTGAATAGTTTTGTCATTTTTATAAATTTTAGATAAGATATTTTACATGGTTATGCGTATAATTAATATATTTTATGATTTTTCAAAAATCGTCTCAAAAAGATTTTAGTTTTAGTATATTTAGACAACTAGTGTGGTTTAAATAATAACTTATATTTTTATGTTAATTAGTTTATAGTTAAAATAATTATTTTATTTTGTTAAGATTAAAAAGCTCTTAATTAATTTATATTAATTCTGATTATTTAGTTATTAGTGAAATCCTTAAACCCATCAAAAGAACAAATTTGGGCCCATTTACTCACATTTTCAGTAGCCCACTCCCATTCCCTTTGAATACCAAGCCCAATAGCAACACACCAATTTTAACCCAAAAGTAAAAGGGCCCACCCATACTTTAATCTTCCTGCAATACCAAAACAGATCCACATACCCTGTACGTTCTTCTTCTTCATCTTCATGTCTTCTTCCCCAAAAATCAAGCAGCAAATCACGGCTGACCAAACCAGGAAATCGCGCCAACAGTACTCTCCCATACGCAATAATCAGCTCCCTGATTTTGAGCAAGAATTTGGAATTTTTGGTACAAAATTTTGAATTTCAAAATTCATTCAAATCTCCCGTTTCCCTCTAAATCGATCCAAAAATCCCTCTATATAAACCTCTATCTTCTTTAGTGTTAGGGGGCGGAGAAAAATTGTGGTGAGGAAAATAAAGTTAGAGGAGATCAGATCTTTTTCTTTTTTTTTGAAGGAAAAAAAAATTTGATAGGATATTTTTTTTTTAGAGAAGAGAAAAGAAGAAATCGATAGGGAAATTTTTCCATCTAAAAAATACATGCCTCAAATGTCTTCAAAAGTTTAAGATCAAGATTCAAAAAAAATAAAAAATAAAAAAATTTAATAATATAATTTTCAATTTTTCGAGTTCATCGGAATCTTGTGTAGTCGAAGTTCGTGGTGAAAATCACTGCTCAAAGCTCGTTGTCTTAGTATCGCTGCTCCGGAAAAGGTAATATCCTTGTTCTTCCCTTGTATTATGTTTTGTCACTGTTCCAATAGTAAAAAATTTCCAGACTTCAATTGTTAAATAATGACTTGTTATGCCTCACCTTATTGTTGGTTGTCTTTCGTGTTAAGTTTGGTGTATGGATTATTTGGAAATCATGCACAATATCTATTGAATATCATTTGTGGCTTTACTGCCTTGCTACATGCCTTTTTCCTAGAGATATTTGGTGTAGTAACTTGCTTTCTTACTGATTCATGTATATTTTGTTTAAACTTCTAGTTCTTAAAAGTGATAAAATACTTATAACTTACTGCTTCTAATTTAAGTTTTTTTTTTTTTGAAGAAATTAAAGTTCTGTTGTTTGTGTATTATGATTTAAAAATATTGGTCATGGTAAGTGTTATAGTAGCCTAAACATTTTTTTATTATTATTTCTCTCGTTGTTGCTACTGGAGAGACATATGGCTGCACATCCCTTTGTTTTCTTATATTTTTAAGCATGTTCATCTTGTAGGCAAGATATCTTTGTTTATGTCAACATACATATTCATCCATTTTATTAAAAGCTAATAACAATGACATGTTCTATTTCAATGGCTATTGTAAAAATAAAAAAAATAAAAAAATGTCATCTCTGATTGTTGTTGTTTAGTGTCCGGTTCAGGCATTTAATATTCTATTCATGCATGCTGGATAATAGGTTTGACCTCATTTGGTTGATTATTATTGATATTTTCTAGTGGAATAAACATGTCTGATGCATTTTCTTAGTATAATAGGCGATGAAGTCTCTTGGTTGATCAACTTAAGTGAAATGTGGTTTCTTAATTTGTGTCTCTTTGAAATCCACTAAGTAGCATTGGCTGTAGCTGTATTGATCTTGTTATGAATTAAAGTCCTGCTTTATTTCATTTTTTTTTAACATAAAGGATGCTATTCTTGTGAATAAGTTTAAGTTTGAATGCTAATGTTATCCCTATTTCTTTGCATGTGAAACTTGCCTCGAGTCTATGTCGGACTCTCATCTCCTATCCTTGCATCCCCTCGTTGGTCCAAAGGCCTAAATATACCTATTATCGAGTCAGCCGAAGCAATAGAAGTAAGATGAGGGTTGAAATTTGAAACACAAAGTCCTAAGATGGACTGTATACATTCAGTATACATTGATATACAGAACGAGTGAAACAAGATACAGGGAAAAATCGAATTAAATGTTGCAGGGATCGAAATAAGCTGTATACATTTGGTATGTAGTCTAATATATAGGAACATAGCCAAAATATGAATTGTATACATCAGTATACACCTGGCGTATACATAAGGTTGCAAAGGCAGGAATAGGGCTGAAGCCCAAATTGGTTGCAGCAGGCCCAACTCTTCTTTTATCTCTTACTCATAAATTATTTAATTGTGATATTTGTTTGTTTTTTTATTTATTTAACCTTAACTTTGACTAGCCTAATTAAAATCCCCAAAAGATGAACTATTTTCTTTATGTTAGTTTATTTCAATATACTTTTTATCACTCTCATGCTTTTCATGAAATACATTTAGTCAAAAATTTTGTTCTTAAATTAATTTAAAATGTTTTTTCATGCTTAAATTAATGAATTTTGGTTTGAGTTATTATCTTTTAAAAATGATTAAAAATAAATAATCTAATTTGGTTAAATTCTATTCACTTATAGTCTATTTCAAAAAATTCCAATTAGGACATTTTCTCAAAAAAATAAAATAAAACAAAATAAAAGTTATTCTTTGTTTAAATATTTTCTTAAAATTCATCAAATATTGTTATGTTATATTAAATCATATTCCTAAGAATAGTAAAAAAAAATAATTAACCTAAGTCATAGGATAACCGCGTGTTAGCGGGCGCTTCAAATGCCTTAAAAATCTTCTTGAAGCGTAAATAAGAACCTCTTACCCTTTTTCTCTAAATTTATTAAGATTTAATCTGTTAAAATCTTTTTAAATTAAGTTTTCCTAATTTCTTTAAAAAATTAAGTGGCGACTCTTTTCTAAGTATTTTTCTTAAATTGTTTTATACTTAGAAACATTTCAAAAAGTGATTTTCTAAAGATAGTAAAATTACGGCATAACAGAAATGACGACTCTGCTGGGGACTTTATAGGTTCTAACCATAATAGACTTAGTTTAATTATTAATGTTTTTAGCATATGGTTACTTGTTTGCTTATATTGCATGCCTAATGTCTTGTTTTTATACTTATGTGATATAAACTGTTTATTTGTTATTATTTTCATAAATTGTATATCTGTTACTGCTTTATAAACTGTCATTCCGTTCATATTTCTCCACTTATTGGAAATTCACACTATCACACGTACACGCGAGGTGTGCTTTGTGCACCCGCAAACTTCTTTCAAAGTTCCTAAAGTTAGGAGAGTTGGCATATGCGCGGGTTGTCCGGATCTTTTTCCGCGTAACCGCGTAGCCTTCTCGCTTGAGTTGTCCACTCGGGAACCTTGTGTCTAGAAAGCCAAATCTTAGAAAACATAAGATAGAGCTAAACCACCCCTTAATTTAAGTCATGCATGCATATGCCTTAGATGGATCGATCAAGGGTATCGATTCAACATTTAAGGAGTCCACCCTTACGTCGATGAGTTTCACGACCCAACGACAAAAAAAAAAACAACAACATGTTTTGTGCAACGTGATAATGATAGACTGATCCAAGCCTAAATTTGACATAGTGAGTTTGGAAGTTAATGTTTATTTTATTTTATTTTTAATTTTTTTAAAATTTGTAGATGAATTCAGTCCCTCAAGTGCCCAAAATTAGGATGGTCGAGGGTTTTCCGTACAAATTGAAGACCTGGTGGGAAAATTTTACTCCAAGTGAAAAGCTAGCAATTGCAAAAAGATTGGGGTGCCTCCCTATGCTATTCAAGGTTAACCCAGACAAACATGTGATTAGAGCGCTGATTCAGTTTTGGGATCCAGACCGTGTTGTGTTCACGTTCAAAGACTTTGAACTAACACCTACATTGGAGGAAATCTATTATTTTACCAGTTTGAAGTATCGAAGAAAAGGTCAAATTATTCCTCACAGTCAATCAGGGAAGAAATTTCTTCGCTACTTAGGATTGAAAAATGAAAAGAAACTTCGATGTTTCGAACATAATTGGGTTTCTCTGGATTACTTATATGAAAGGTATGGACGCTCAAATAGTTACAAAGTGTTCAGGAAAGAATTCTCTTGCACTCTTGTTCATTGGCAAGCTAGACGTCCTATTGCATTTACTGTGGCTTTACTAGGAACTTTAGTGTTTCCACGAGAACATGGTCATATCAGCACCTGCATATGTTCAGTGGCTCGTGTACTTTTTGAAGGTGTTAATGGCGAAGAGCTCACTCTAGTTCCCATGATTTTAGCAGAAATATTTTGAGCCCTTGGGAAATGTAAGAGAGGGGAAACAAACTTCTTTGAAGGTTGCAACCTTCTTTTACAAGTGTAGGCAATGGAACATTTTCACAAGCGTAAAAATATGGATGACATATGCTTTAGCAATGTAAATCATATTGACAGTTTTCTCGACAGGACAAAAATGTTTGTATCTCCGGTTGGTACTGATGATTGGTATGAATATCTGGCCTCCCGCACCAGTGATCAAATTCAGTGGAAATATCCATTACTCTTGCATTCCCCGGCATATATCAGATGCAAGAGGTCCTACTATATCGAGCTTATTGGGTTGAAAGGTCTCCAACCATATGCTCCGGTGCGCGTACTTCAACAATTTGGTCGAGCACAAATAATCCCTCTTCGAGCCAACATGAGGGTTTTTGAAGTTTCCTTCGTACTAAACTTTGAAGTTCCTAGAGCCAGAGAGATACTTCATGAATGGAACAATATTCTCACGATGGATATAGGAAAGGGTCCCGAAAGAGAAATTCCAGAATATCAGGTATGGCTTCGAGAAGATCACAACAGCATGAGTCTAGAAGGCGAACAAGGTTTTGAGGATATTGGGACGACGATCTGGATAAGGCATTCTCATCTCGGAACCAAAGCAGTCACCCCTGAAATGTGGGCTCAAATGGAAAGTATAATGCAATATTTGGATAATGCTGGAGCAGGGCCTAACAACGTGGAAGCGTCATCATCACTTCCTCCGCCGGCATGATTGATAACAACATTCAGTCTAAATTTTAGAATTGTCCTTATTTTGTGTCATTTTTATGTATTCTCTCCTTATGGTTGGTATTTAATGGATATTTTGTCTTTGTGTCCCAAACTCGAGTTGTCAAAATTAATGGCTTGGATCAATCTATCATAACCACATTATGTTTGACGTTTAGGCCTACCTTTGGCATAAAAAGGTCACAAGTCTAGGACGCGATATAAATTGTTTGTGTGCTGCTTGATATAATTGTTGTGTGTTGTGATGTGTTATTTTGTCTAAAAGCATAATTAATCCACTATTATTTTTAGAGCACTCTAAGCATATATTAACATTCACAACAACAAAGTCCGTCCAAATTATTCTTGAAGTGTCGTTCAAGTTTCTCAAAATTATATTAATCATTTACTCCAAATCTCTCAAAAAAAAATCATCTGCCACAGGAAGGTCGATTTGCTAGAATGTCTGGAAAAGACGTCAATACACCAATCTCATCTAGTGCTTCGGTTAATGAAAGAGAAACTAAAGAGTGGAAGAATTTAACAGCGTTTTATGCAAGTCGACCTTCTTAATTCTATCACAGAAAGATTTATTTCCCTTTGAGTCCTCCCGTTCACCCAAAATATTTCCGTGGATTAATCTGCTTGAAGCAAAATGACACTTATGTGTTTATTTTTATGTCATTTTATTTGCATATCTAGTTAAAAACAAAGACTAACATATGTGTCTTTTGAGTGATTTTTCTCTATAGGTAAAAACTGATCTGTGTTGAAATCAAACTGGCAGACCATCCCTACTTTACAAGATCTAAAGCAATCATACCATCCTTTCCTGATCACTCTTTGGATAAAGGCAAAAGCAAAATGACTGGTACTTCTGAAGAAACGGGAATAGTCGATGTGACCATCAGAAATGCTGAACTCACTGATCAGAGTGAGTTGATCTCTCAGTTAATGCAACGGATTGCAGATATGCAGGAAGAGTTTCAACAAACCAAAGATTTGGCCAAACTGGCCATTGCATCGAATGAACCACCCCTTGAAACTAGAAGACCTCCTCCTTATTTTCCATCATTAAGTTCTCCGTTACCCAACTATTTCCCAACCCATACCACAGGAGCCATCACTTCCACTCCTAACCCTCATACCATTGACTTAACTGTATCCAACGCTCCTTATGCCAGCACTTCCTACCAAACACCACCACCAATACCAAATCAGAATCAAGCACCTAACACTAATCACTCCCAAAACTTCACGCCAACCTATCAAATCCCACCCCCAATCTCCAATAATCAATGTGTAACATTCCAAACTCCACCAGCCAACGCAATCCCTGAACCATGTTCTAGCTTTCCTGTTCAACCCGAATTGGATCACTATGAAGAGATGGAGAAGGAGTGGAGGCTGAAAGAAGAAAAACGTGAGCAAGAAATGAATGTCATGAAGAAGGCCATCTCTGAAGCAGTTAAAAGTGTTCAAACTTCAAGGAAAATCACAGGACTTGAGTATGAAGACCTATGCATGCACCCTAACTTGGAAATACCCGAAGGTTACAAAATTCCAAAATTTGAAACCTTCAATGGTATTGGCAATCCCATGGCTCACCTGCGAGCTTATTGCGACAAACTCGTGGGTATTGGGAAAAATGATGCATTAATTATGAGGTTGTTTAGTCGAAGTCTGAGTGGGGAGGCGTTAGAATGGTTCATATCTCAAGAGCTCCGTCAGTGGTCTACATGGGGGGCTTTGGCCAAAGATTTTTTGGAAAGATTCCAGTTTAATGTTGAAGCTGTCCCCGATAGATACTATTTGGAAAAAATAAAGCAAAAAAACACGGAGGACTATCGTGAATATGCATGTCGCTGGAGGAAAGAAGCTGCAAAGGTACAACTGTGATGACTAAAAGCGAAATAACCTCTACTTTTATTCGAGCTCAAGAGCCCGAGTATTATGAAAGGATGTTGCCCATGATGGGACAGAAGTTTTCGGAGCTGATCAGAATGGGAGAAGCCATAGAGGATGGTCTCAAATCTGGAAAGGTTACAAGTCTCACTGCTTTGCAGGCCGCCAACAAATCCTCGACATCCATGGCCACAGGATTTTCTAGGAAAAAGAAAGAGGATGTCTCTGTTGTATCTTTTAGCCCAAGGCCAAGGCCACAAAGGTATTTTGGATATGGTTCTGCCATTGGAAACTCCAACCGATTCTTCACCGCAAATAATTACCAACCACCTCCACAAGATCCACTTCCAATCTACTATGCACAACAGAACTACCAACCATCACCACCTATCTATCAAAATCAACCACCAACCTACCAAAATACACCACCAAATCACCAAACCAATGTAACAGCCTACCAAAGTCCTGGACAAAATAACCCGAATACCAATAATTTACCCCGCCCTAACATCGAAAGAAAGCCTCCAAGAATTTTCACTTCTTTGGCAGAAACACGTACCCAACTCTTTGAACGTTTGAGAGCAGCAAGATTGATCCAACCAGTAGACGCAAAGATAATTAATCCCACAACAAAGTTCTTCCGAGCGGATCAACGATGCGCCTACCATTCTGGAGGATCAGGACATGATACAGAAGGGTGTATCAATTTAAAACATAAGATTCAAGATTTGATCGATAATAGAGTCATCACTCTTTAGGCCCCTGCCCCCAATGTAAATCTTAACCCATTACCGAATCATGGGGGAGCGACCATTAATATGATTGAAAGTGACGAAGATTGGCTCGCTAACGGGACTGTCGGTGAAGCAAATGTCAACTCACTCATACCAACAGTGACCTCTTTAACCATAAAGGCCCGTTCAGAGTTTGTTGTAATAACTGCGCCTCATCAGGCATTCGCTTTGGCAAAGGAAAGAAACAACGAGCAGCCCAAAGAAAAGTTTGTTTTCCAGGCGGCTACGGCTCAAGGGATGACACGTTCTGGAAGATGTTATATTCCAGAAGAGTTAGCTCAAGAAACACGAAGGAAGGAGAACCAAAAAAGGCCGATCACAGAGGGTGAGGCTGAAGAGTTTTGGCGAAGAATGCAGCCTAAGGAGTATTCCATTGTCAAGCATTTGGAGAAAACTCCCGCTCAAATTTCTGTTTGGGCTCTATTGATGAGTTCCGAGTACCATCGGAAAGCATTGTTGAAGGTACTCGATGAAGCATATGTACCGACGGGAACAAGTGGTGAGAATCTGGCAACTATGATTAGTCATGTCATTGGGAGTCACCAAATCTCTTTTCGAGAAAAGGAGTTACCAATCGAGGGAGTAATGCACAACCGTGCCTTGTATATCACTGTCAAATGCAGGGACAAATTTGTAGCTCGAGTATTGATTGATAATGATTCAGGACTCAATATTTGCCCGTTATCAACCCTTACTCAACTAAATTATGATGTTGAGAAAATCCGTCAAAGTCGCATGAATGTAAGGGCGTTTGATGGCTCGCAAAGAGAGACCATGGGGGAGGTAGACTTGTGTATCCAAATGGGGCCTGCAGAATTTGTCACTGAATTTCAAGTGATGGGTATATCCACAAGCTACAATATGTTGCTAGGAAGACCATGGATCCATGCGGTCGGGGCAATTCCATCCACATTGAATCAAATCTTGAAGTTCACCTTGGAGGACCATGAAATTGTCATTCATGGTGAAGGGAGTAATCGTAGTTACCCTGGCTTCTCTGTTCCAGTTATTGACGATTCATCTCAAGGTACTGACTTTCACATGGTGGAGATAATGAATGCTGCTTTTGAAGATATAACACCGCAAATACCAATGCCGCTGGTGTATAAAATGCTTGCCACAACCATGCTAAGAAGCGGTTTTGATCCTGGACGTGGGTTGGGCAAGAATTTGGATGGCATATCCGAACCTCTTCCTATCCCACTTCAAAATTTCCGTTTTGGCGTTGGTTATACCCCAACAAAGGAGGAATTATTCGAAGCAGAAGCAAGGAAGAAGCATGACCCTGATCTATCAAAGCCTATTCCAGAATTGTACCAGTTATTTACTGCTAAAGCTTTAGAGCCTGAGATTGATGGTCTGGTGGAAGGGATGGGAAGATTGTTTGATGAAGAAGATTGTGCTGTGATCTTGGAAGAATGCACCGCGACACCCACCATCCGAGATGCCAAACCTGAAGAGACGCTACAGAATTGGGTGGCCACTCCACTTATGATTCATCGAATTGCTTGGTAGACAAAGACAAGATTTGAAGTTTTACTTTTGAAAATCGGTGTAGTTCGGACGAGGCCCGAAACAACCCTTTATGTCACTTTATTTTCATCGTAATATTTAAAAAGTAATGACTCACGTTGACATGAGTCATGACCAAAGTTTGTACGCCTTTTTTCCAATGAAAGCCTCGTTTATTTTAAATTGATTATCTTGCCTTTGCAAATTACTCTCTAATATATACATTTAAACTATTTCTATCTAACATGGTTGATCTATTTTTCTTTTCAGTAAAAATGAATCTAAACTTGCCAATGTCATGACATGTCACGAACACGGTGAACCAAGTAAGGTCAATGAAGATGAATGTGAAGAATATGATGAGGAAACTATGATGCCTGAACACCTTACCAAGGACTTGATAAACCTTGAAGATGATAAAAAGCCCTGGATGAGATGGAGATAGTCAACTTAGGAGATGACGAGTTGGTTAGAGAAACCCGAGTCAGTATCCATTTGACAACAATAGAAAAGGAAGGATTGGTCGAGCTGCTCAAACAATACATCGATGTGTTTGCGTGGTCTTATGATGATATGCCAGGATTAAGCACTGATATTGTTTTCCATAAGCTGCCTATCAATTTAGAGTATTGTCCGGTAAAGCAGAAAACCAGAAAGTTCAAGCCCGATCTAAGTTTAAGAATAAAAGAAGAGGTCATGAAGCAGATCGAATCAAAGGTCGTCGAAGTAACCAAGTATCCCACTTGGTTGGCTAACATTGTTCCTGTGGCGAAGAAAGATGGAAAAATCAGGATATGCATGGATTATCAGGATCTCAATAAAGCAAGTCCAAAAGACAATTTCCCATTGCCAAACATCCATATACTCATTGATAATTATGCCAAGCACGAGTTGCAATCTTTCATGGATTGTTTTGCGGGATACCACCAGATCTTAATGGATGAAGAAGATGCAGAGAAAACAACATTCATCACACCTTGGGGAGTCTACCATTATCGAGTGATGTCGTTCGGCCTCAAGAATGCTAGAGCCACTTACATGAGAGCTATGACCACCATATTCCATGATATGATCCACAAAGAAATTGAGGTGTATGTGGACGATGTTATCATAAAATCCCGCGAGAGTTCGGATCATCTGACACACCTGGAAAAGTTCTTTGACAGGTTACGTAGGTATGATTTGAAGTTGAACCCAACCAAATGTGCATTTGGAGTACCTGCAGGGAAGTTACTCGGTTTCATAGTTAGTAGAAGAGGTATCGAGCTTGATCCTTCCAAAATCAAGGCAATTCAAGACTTACCTCCTCCAAAGACTAAGAAGGAAGTAATGAGTTTTCTGGGGAGACTAAATTACATCAGTCGATTCATAGCCCAATCAACGGTGATCTGTGAACCCATATTCAAATTGCTACGAAAGGATGCGCCAACCAAGTGGACCGAAGAATGTCAGAAGGCTTTTGACGCCATCAAGAGTTATCTTTCAAATCCACCAGTATTGGTGCCACCACGCGCGGGCAGTCCTTTGCTATTGTATTTATCCGTCTCTGACAACGCATTTGGGTGTGTGTTGGGACAACATGATAAGACCGGAAGAAAGGAGAGAGCCATATACTATTTGAGCAAGAAGTTCACATCCTACGAGGCTCGTTACACCCTCTTAGAGAGAACTTGTTATGCTTTGACTTGGGTGGCTCAGAAATTACGACATTATCTGTCGGCTTATACAACACATCTCATTTCAAGAATGGATCCGCTCAAGTACATATTTTAGAAAGCAATGCCCACAGAAAAGCTAGCAAAGTAGCAAATGTTGTTGAGTGAGTTTGACATTGTGTACATGACTCAGAAAGAAATCAAGGGGCAAGCCTTGGCCGATCACCTTGCTGAAAACCCAGTAGATGAAGGATATGAACCGCTCAGAACATACTTCCCTGATGAAGAGGTATTGTTTGTAGGGGAAGATATATCAGAATCATATCCTGGGTGAAGAATGTTTTTTGATGGAGCAGTTAACTCTAGAGGATCAGGAATTGGAGCAGTATTGATATCTGAATTAGGACAACATTTTCCAGCAACAGCAAAGCTTAGATTTCGATGCACAAATAACATGGCTGAGTACGAAGCTTGTATTCTCGGCATCAAGATGGCTCTTGACATGAATGTTCAAGAATTACTGATAATTGGTGATTCAGACTTGTTGATTCATCAAGTCCAAGGAGAATGGGCCATGAAGAATCCTAAAATCTTACTTTACGTACAATTAGTACGGAGGTTATGCAAAAAATTTAGGAAGACCGAGTTTAGACACACCCCGAGAATACAGAACGAGTTTGCTGATGCACTGGCAACCATATCATCTATGATACAACACCCAGAAAAGAGTTACATTGACCCACTTGAGATAGGTTTAAAAAAACAACCAGCGCATTGTTTACATGTGGAAGCGGAATCAGATGGAAATCCGTGGTATACCGATGTAAAAATGTACTTAAAAACTAGTGAATACCCCAAAAAAGCAACGAGTATCCAAAAGAAAACAATCCGAAGAATGGCAAACAACTTCTTTTTGAATGGGGAGGTTCTTTATAGGAAGACTCCTGATCTGGGATTACTGCAATGTGTGGATGCTGCAGAGGCCACAAGATTGCTCGAAGAAGTGCATGCTGGAGTGTGTGGGACGCACATGAATGGGTTTACATTAGCAAAGAAAATCTTAAGGGCAGGATACTTCTGGATAACTATGGAAAATGATTGTGTCCGATTTGTCCAAAGATATCATAAATGTCAGGTACATGAAGATATGATCAAAGTACCTCCTCACGAGCTCAATGTAATGAGTTCCCCTTGGCCATTTGCAGCATGGGGCATGGATGTTATTGGACCAATCGTGCCTGCTGCCTCCAATGGTCATAGGTTCATTTTGGTCGCCATTGATTACTTTACAAAGTGGGTCGAAGCTGCTTCCTATAAAGCTGTGACGAAGAAAGTTGTAGCCGATTTTGTTCGCAATAATTTGATATGTCATTTTGGAGTTCCGGAGTCTCTCATCACAGACAATGGTGCAAACCTGAACAGTCATTTGACGAAAGAGATATGTGAACAATTCAAAATCACCCACCGTAATTCAACTGCATATCGTCCTCAGATGAATGGAGCTGTGGAAGCTGCTAATAAGAACATCAAGAGGATATTGAGAAAAATGATGACAACTACAAATATTGGCATGAAAATTTACCTTATGCTTTGCTAGGTTATCGCACTACAATTCGAACTTCAACTGGAGCAACTCCGTATCTATTAGTATATGGAACAGAAGCCGTGATACCAACTGAATTTGAGATACCATCTTTGAGGATTATTCAGGAAGCTGGATTGAGCGATGCAGAATGGGTTCGTGATCGATATGATCAGTTAACATTGATTGATGAGAAAAGAATGAGTGTTGTTTGTCATGGCCAGTTGTATCAACAAAGAATGGTTCGTGCTTTCAACAAGAAAGTAAGAGTTCGAACATTTGAGGTAGGTCAATTGGTGCTGAAGCGCATTTTCCCTCATCAAGAGGAATATAAAGGGAAATTTGCACCTAACTGGCAAGGACTGTATGTTGTCCACAAAGTACTGTCAAGAGGAGCTTTGGTCCTAGCAGAGATGGACGGTAGAATATGGCGAAAAGCTATCAATTCAGATGCCGTCAAGAGATATTACATTTGAAGAATGTTATTCCTTTCCTTTATCTCATTGTAATCACAAATTGTTTGTAATCATTGTTGCATTAATCTTTGGAACATTCCTTTGTACTTGAACTACGTTCGACCTGAATTCTCAAGAATGAGATACGTAGGCGGCCTATATGGGCCTCGGTCGTTTTCTTATCAAAATTTCTTATTTCTGTCATTTCTCAAGAGGGGAACTACGTATGACCTGATTCCTGCCTCAACGGGATACGTAGGCGCCACAATGGTTCGATCATATCTCTCCTAAGATTTTCTATTTTTCTTTACAATAGAAACTGGGACAGAATTTTTGAGAGGGACTCAAAAATTCTCAAAAAGAGACTTACAAATTCTCAAGACATAAGATATATTGTGAGTTGCAACTGGGACAGAATTTTTGAGGAAGGCCTCAAAAATTCCATCAAGGGTACTCGGAACGTCAGAGTCAACTTCAAGTACTGCAACGTGACATATTGCTAAGAATATCTAAAAATTTCAACAAGCTACCTATCATGACAGAATAGAATCTGAGACAAAGGGTTTTGTTTGTGTCGTGCATGTCGTGGCAATTAATTGGCAGAGATTTTCTTTAAAACTATCTTTCTAAAAAATTTCATACATAACATGTGTTTTAATTTAAATATGATCTTGTCTTTTGTCTATTGCAATTCGTAGGATCAACCAAACTTCCAAAGATAGCAAGATAAGAAGCAAGGCGACTGGAAGAAATCAACACAGATCAGTTTGTTTTAAAAACTAACAATTTTTATGTGGATGCAGGTATATAAGATTTCCTCAAGATCATCATATTCCTCCATTAAATGAATATGGAGAATTCAAAAGGACGAGTAGCTCCCCGAAATTGACAACTCTTTAGTAGAGAAAGAAAAGTCGTTTAAGTTCTTTGGAAGAAAAGTAGCAGTTCAGAATACGAGCAACAACACCTTGTTCAAATCTCCAACAAAGAAAGAGTCGAATTAAACAGAAGATGTTCAAAATAGGAACGAGTGAAGAAATCACTCTCAACATGTACAAGCATCTACAAAAATATCAAATTACATTTTTTCAGCATCAACAACTATTGGAAAATATTCACAAATCCCGTTGATATCAGACACGGTAATGTGAACCACCCAGAGGGACATCGTATTTATCACGAGGAAGTCATGCATATCGTATTATCAAAGGAGTTAATGCCATTATCGAGATATGTCATTCATATTCAAACCGCAAGAGGGCCATTACATATTCAAACTGCCGAGAGGGCCATTGCATTCAAATCGCCAAGAAAGCCATCATTTTCATATGCCAAGAGGGCCATTGCATCTTCAAACGCCAAGAGGGACATTGCATATTTATATTGCCAAGAGGGCCATTACATATTCAAATTGCCGAAAGGGCCATCGCATATTTATATTGCCGAGAGGGCCATTCATAATCAAACCGCCGAGAGGGCCATTGCATAATCAAACTGCCAAGAGGGCCATCATATTCAAATTGCCAAGAAAGCCATTCATATTCAAACTGCCGAAAGGGCCATTACATAATCAAACTGCCAAGAGGGCCATCATATTCAAATTGCCAAGAAGGCCATTCATAATCAAACTGCCAAGAGGGCCATCATATTCAAATTGCCAAGAAGGCCATTCATACTCAAACTGCCGAAAGGGCCATTGCATAATCAAACTGCCAAGAGAGACATCATATTCAAATTGCCAAGAAGGCCATTCATATTCAAACTGCCGAGAGGGCCATCGCATATTTATATTGCCGAGAGGGCCATTGCATAATCAAACCGTCGAGAGGGCCATTGCATAATCAAGCTGCCAAGAGGGCCATCATATTCAAATTGCCAAGTAGGCCATTCATATTCAAACCGACAAGAGGGCCATTTCATTCAAACCCAAGAGGGCCGTTGCATCTTCAACCGCCAAGAAGGCCATTGCATCTTCAAACTCCGAGAGAGTCATTGCTTCTTCCAATGCCAAGAGAGCAACATCATCTTAGCAATTAAGTTTCGACAACATCATCCTACCATTGAATCGACGTCATTCTATTAATGGATCATAAATGTAGCAGCAGCATCTTATCAATCGAGCATCAACATCATTCTATCAATGAAGTATCATCATCAACAATATTACATTATCGACAAAGTCATCATCATGTCGCATCATATCAATTCATCAGCTACTGTGTCAAAACTGATGAAAGCTGACGTCAGAATAGTTTTAAAAATGTGTGTCGAAAAAGGTGAAACATAACACCTCTCTATGTAAATTATAGTTTCTACTAACAAGTTTGTTTTAATCTCTGCCGAGAGCATCCAAGCGAATGAATTCTCAAATCAAACCACAGGTGCGGACGACATCAAAAGGGATGCAGCACAACGTGGAACTTTTTCTTAGCAGCGAACTGGGACATAAGTCCAAAGAGGAGTATCAAACTCTTAGGACGCGAGCTGAGGAGCAACTTCCACCACAATCAAACCACACACCTATCAAAGGCGTGTGGGTTTTTCTTTTAGTTCATCGATTTTAATTTCGCATCCTTGAAATATTTCACTCTCATCGAAGGCAACTTTCTAATCTGAGTGACAGTGCGCCAAGAGCTTTGGAAATTATGTCTGTGTAAGTTCTTACTTATGGATGTGAAGAGCTCCACATCATGGCTAAGAGGTTGCAAGCCTCTTTTCCACACTCGTTTTATTTGTCTTTCCTCCAAAACCAAAGGTTATCTTGCATAATAGATTTCCTTTTCAACCAATCGAGTCGAACTACAAACAGCCTGATTCCCAAGGTTTGAGGATATGTAGGCGGGCTCAATGTTGAAAACTCGGCTGTATTCCAATATTTGTTTTCAAGTCTTATTCTCGAGCATTCCGGTCCCTTCATAATTTGGTATCGAGGTGACTTTTGAATTCTTTAATAATCGTGCGTTAAGTCAAGCGTATCGAACTACAAGTGGCCTGAATTCTCATATAACCTGAGATATGTAGGAAACTCAATACCGGGGATCGGCCATAATTCCTAAAGCCCATACCAAAATTCCTTTTCCCAAAGATGAAGATGTGGTCGGTCAAAATTGAATTCGTCAATTTCATTTGCCTCGAATTTCTTTCATCAATCCAAGTCAAACGAGGGACAGCTGTTGACACCCAATTTTGGCCTTCCACAATATGATTAATTCACGAGCTTCTTAATTCCCAAACGATTTAGAATAATTAGTTTTATAAAATTCAAAATAGTTTTCAAGTTTATTTGAATAGTTTTGTCATTTTTATAAATTTTAGATAAGATATTTTACATGGTTATGCGTATAATTAATATATTTTATGATTATTCAAAAATCGTCTCAAAAAGATTTTAGTTTTAGTAAAATATTTAGACAACTAGTGTGGTTTAAATAATAACTTATATTTTTATGTTAATTAGTTTATAGTTAAAATAATTATTTTATTTTGTTAAGATTAAAAAGCTCTTAATTAATTTATATTAATTCTGATTATTTAGTTATTAGTGAAATCCTTAAACCCATCAAAAGAACAAATTTGGGCCCATTTACTCACATTTTCAGTAGCCCAATCCCATTCCCTTTGAATACCAAGCCCAATAGCAACACACCAATTTTAACCCAAAAGTAAAAGGGCCCACCCACACTTTAATCTTCCTGCAATACCAAAACAGATCCACATACCCTGTACGTTCTTCTTCTTCATCTTCATGTCTTCTTCCCCAAAAATCAAGCAGCAAATCACGGCTGACCAAACCCGGAAGTCGCGCCAACAGTACTCTCCCATACGCAATAATCAGCCTTTTCCCTGATTTTGAGCAAGAATGTGGAATTTTTGGTACAAAATTTTGAATTTCAAAATTCATTCAAATCTCCCGTTTCTCTCTAAATCGATCCAAAAATCCCTCTATATAAACCTCTATCTTCTTTAGTGTTAGGGGGCGGAGAAAAATTGTGGTGAGGAAAATAAAGTTAGAGGAGATCAGATCTTTTTTTTTTTTTTTTTAAGGAAAAAAAAAATTTGATAGGAAATTTTTTTTTAGAGAAGAGAAAAGAAGAAATCGATAGGGAAATTTTTCCATCTAAAAAATACATGCCTCAAATGTCTTCAAAAGTTTAAGATCAAGATTCAAAAATAAATAAAAATTTAATAATATAATTTTCAATTTTTCGAGTTCATCGAAATCTTGTGTAGTCGAAGTTCGTGGTGAAAGTCACTGCTCTAAGCTCGTTGTCTTAGTATCGCTGCTCCGGAAAAGGTAATATCCTTGTTCTTCCCTTGTATTATGTTGTCACTGTTTCAGTAGTAAAAAATTTCCAGACTTCAATTGTTAAATAATGACTTGTTATGCCTCACCTTATTGTTGGTTGTCTTTCGTATTAAGTTTGGTGTATGGATTATTTGGAGATCATGCACAATATCTATTGAATATCATTTGTGGCTTTACTGCCTTGCTACATGCCTTTTTCCTAGAGATATTTGGTGTAGTAACTTGTTTTCTTACTGATTCATGTATATTTTGTTTAAACTTCTAGTTCTTAAAAGTGATAAAATACTTATAACTTACTGCTTCTAATTTAAGTTGTTTTTTTTTTTTTTGAAGAAATTAAAGTTCTGTTGTTTGTGTATTATGATTTAAAAACATTGGTCATGGTAAGTGTTATAGTAGCCTAAACATTTTTTTATTATTATTCCTCTCGTTGTTGCTACTGGAGAGGCATATGGCTGCACATCCCTTTGTTTTCTTATATTTTTAAGCATGTTCATCTTGTAGGCAAGATATCTTTGTTTATGTCAACATACATATTCATCCATTTTATTAAAAGCTAATAACAATGACATGTTCTATTTCAATGGCTATTGTAAAAAAAATAAAAAATAAAAAATGTCTTCTCTGATTGTTGTTGTTTAGTGTCCGGTTCAGGCATTTAATATTCTATTCATGCATGCTGGATTATAGGTTTGACCTCATTTGGTTGATTATTATTGATATTTTCTAGTGGAATAAACATGTCTGATGCATTTTCTTAGTATAATAGGCGATGAAGTCTCTTGGTTGATCAACTTAAGTGAAATGTGGTTTCTTAATTTGTGTCTCTTTGAAATCCACTAAGTAGCATTGGTTGTAGCTTTATTGATCTTGTTATGAATTAAAGACCTGCTTTATTTCATTTTTTTTAACATAAAGGATGCTATTCTTGTGAATAAGTTTAAGTTTGAATGCTAATGTTATCCCTATTTCTTTGCATGTGAAAGTTGCCTCGAGTCTATGTCGGACTCTCATCTCCTATCCTTGCATCCCCTCGTTGGTCCAAAGGCCTAAATATACCTATTATCGAGTCAGCCGAAGCAATAGAAGTAAGATGAGGGTTGAAATTTGAAACACAAAGTCCTAAGATGGACTGTATACATTCAGTATACATTGATATACAGAACGAGTGAAACAAGATACAGGGAAAAATCGAATTAAATATTGCAGGGATCGAAATAAGCTGTATAATTTGGTATGCAGTCTAATATATAGGAACATAGCCAAAATATGAATTGTATACATCAGTATACACCTGGCGTATACATAAGGTTGCAAAAGCAGGAATAGGGCTGAAGCCCAAATTGGTTGCAGCAGGCCCAACTCTTCTTTTATCTCTTACTCATAAATTATTTAATTGTGATATTTGTTTTTTTATTTATTTATTTAACCTTAACTTTGACTAGCCTAATTAAAATCCCCCAAAGATGAACTATTTTCTTTATGTTAGTTTATTTCAATATATTTTTTATCACTCTCATGCTTTTCATGAAATACATTTAGTCAAAAATTTTGTTCTTAAATTAATTTAAAATGGTTTTTCATGCTTAAATTAATGAATTTTGGTTTGAGTTATTATCTTTTAAAAATGATTAAAAATAAATAATCTAATTTGGTTAAATTCTATTCACTTATAGTCTATTTCAAAAAATTCTAATTAGGACATTTTCTTTAAAAAAATAAAAATAAAATAAAAGTTATTCTTTGTTTAAATATTTTCTTAAAATTCATCAAATATTGTTATGTTATATTAAATCATATTCCTAAGAATAGTAAAAAAATAATAATTAACCTAAGTCATAGGATAACCGCGTGTTAGCGGGCGCTTCAAATGCCTTAAAAATCTTCTTGAAGCGTAAATAAGAACCTCTTACCCATTTTCTCTAATTTTATTAAGATTTAATCTGTTAAAATCTTTTTAAATTAAGTTTTCTTAGTTTCTTTAAAAAATTAAGTGGCGACTCTTTTCTAAGTATTTTTCTTAAATTGTTTTATACTTAGAAACATTTCAAAAAGTGATTTTCTAAAGATAGTAAAATTACGGCATAACAATATTGTTGCTGTAAAAGCACATTCGAGGCATGAAAGTGGAGAACGTTTTTTCCAGCATATCAACATCATTAACTGTATCTCCACATAATTTCAATTGAGAAGTAATTCTGAACATGGCAAAATTGTACTCATGAATAGACTTAAAGTCTTGTAGTCTTAAATTCATCCAATCATATCGTGCCTTTGGATGAATGACCATCTTCAAATGGTCATACCTTTCTTTTAGATTATTCCACAGAACGAGTGGATCTTTGACTGTGAGATATTCAATTTTTAAAATTTCGTCAATATGATGACGTAAGAATATCATTGCTTTAGCACAGTCTTGTATTTGATGCTTTATTTTCAATTTTAATGGTGTCTCCAAGACCCATAGCATCCAAATCGATTTCAGCATCCAATATCCATGAAAGGTAGTTCTTGCCCGAACTTTGAAGGGCAACGAACTCAAGTTTAGTAAGATTAGCCATAATAAAAAGAAGAAAAATAATAATACCTTAGCCTTCAAATTTAGTCTTCAAACTTTGATATGACAGAGTCTCGTGCTGATAACGTGTTATAAAATAAAGACTATACTAAAATTAAACTAATAGAAATTAAGGAGAGAATAATGTAGTAGAGAGATAAAATAGGAAACTTGAATCTTTCTTATTTTGGTGTATTTTCCATAGAGATTACAATGCCTTTTATAGGCATAAGAGGGATATAATGGACATTTACAAATTGTTATTTACAACAGTATTAAACTAATAAAAATGATTAAAAGAAGAAAAGATGATACATATAGAAATTAAAAAAATAAGAGCTATTATATTTTTGAGAAAAAAAAATTAGTTTGAACTTGAAGTAGCCTCCTCTTCTTGAATTCTACCCAATAATTGGTTAACAGCATGAGATATTTCTTCTACTGTTGTCAATTGGCACCCCTTCCTCTAGCTGTTCCAAATTTTCATCCATATTTCACAAAATATATATGAATTAGAAATATATATGAAACATTTGATTTGTAAATGAAAAAGAATTATATATATATATATATATATATATATATATATATATATACCCGAAGTTATCTCGAGAAATAGTCTACTTCAAGGCTGCAGAGAGGACTATACACTCTGGAGGTGGCATCACTATTTATCATGTCAAGATGAAATTTCGTTTTGTTTTTTTAAAGTAATCAAAAGCAAATAATTTTTTTTATAAAAAGTTAGGGACAAGTAAAGTTAACATAAAAAATTTGGACATTCATGCATTTTGCACCTAATAGAGAATTTTCACAATATCATATCATTTACAAGAGATTCTTGACTTATAACACCAATAAGTATTAAAAACAATTACACTATGACATCACACCTAATATATTTTTAGATAAATTTGAAAAGAAGATAAGTTATTTACTTTAACTAGTAAGAGTACTATGATAGTGTTACAATTCTTGAAAGTTGAGTTAAATTAAAAAAATAACTACAACTATTTGTCCATAAAAAGTGAGATTAATGACCTAAAAAAGTTAGGCTTATGTATCTTATTCTAATTTAATCATGACTCTTGTGATGACATTATTTTACGTTTAATTTAATATAAACACAAAATGCGAGTACATACTTACGAAATATAATATGGAGAGATACAAAAATAATAATAACAAACCTTAGCACTGATGGAGTAAAGAAATATTTGGTCATGAACATTAAGTGACATTAAGGTGAAGAATAGTAAGCCAAAAGCATTGAAGGCCAACTACTATCTTCATGAGTTGTTTTGGTCTTCTCTTTGTGAGTATTTTGAGGTTGACATGACTCTCTACTAAGTTCACTTGTATGTCATGAGTCATCAGTAGCGGTCGAGATTTCTCGACTGCTGTTACTGATGACTGACATGAACAATTTGAGTATCTTGGAAAAGAGAAGAAATCAGCAAAAAGTGGTAATGATGATATATCGCTTTTTCCGAAGTGAGAAATTAATATTTTTTTGGCTTGTAGAGTTTGGAGATTATGCTCTAGCTCTTTTACAAAGTTTATGGCTCCTCCAATTATTGATGCTTGGTCCGCCTGACATTAATAAAGAATTCACTTTAATTAATTTCATCGTAACTAATTAAACTATATAACACGATAAAGTCATAGAAATAGGAAAATATTCTTAAAGAATTTGATAATATTTTGTTGAATCTAATTAGAAAATGAAGTTTTTTTAGATTGAAATTGAAATTGTGTTTAGAGATGATTTTTATTTTAAAAATATTTATATTTATGAATAAAAAATATTACTTAAAATCCAACTCAAAGCAATATTTTTATTTCACTAGTACTTCAAATTTAATGGCCAAATTAGATTTGAATGTAATTGATGTTTACCTAGTAATTACATAGCTTAATTTGACCAAGTAATTACTTTAATCTACTTGAAAATACATGTAATTTTATTTTTAAGAAACAAAGAAAAACTTCATTAAAAAAATAGTAATTGAATGACCATTTGAAATTTTTGAAGGTCAAAATTCATCTTTTTTAAATAATTCGATTGAAATAACTTTCTTAAATAAAAAGAGGAGAAGAAGAAAACGAACTCTTTGAACATAGGAAGATGGCATCAAAGATTGAAGGAGAGTAAGATAATCATTCATTTGTTTTCGTCGATTTTGCTCCATAGCTATATGTATCATTCTCTGGTCTTTATTATTACATGTTCGTTTCCTTTTCTTCGTGCAACACCTTAAAGAATTTGAATTTGCTAATGAACCCTCCAAAAACAGCATATTATTACTATGCTCCTCAATAATATTGCAATCTCCTAATTTCTCTTGATTTTGCATCATTGAATAATTACAAGATGAAGTGTACTCACAATTGTTATCAAGAATGGAATTTTCTTGCACTTCATAGCCATAAATTTCTTTACAAACATAGCCATTATATTGTTCTTGAGGGTAAACCACAGTCTCTAATGCCATGATTCTTGTTTTTATTTACCTTTTTCTCCCTAACATATGTTAGAAATTAAAGGCCAAGAAAGTGAGAGAAAATAATTGGAGAAGAGAGAGAAGGGAAGATAGCTCTTGAATTTGCACAGTAAACTTTATGGCTTTTGTAGTAGTATATGAGTTCAAAGCAAGCAAATAAAACTTGGGATTATAAGAATTCTTTTACACAAATAATATAACTATGTACAACAACATATTCAGCGTAATTCAATATGTGAAATTTGAATAGAGTGATACAAATGCACTCTCAGTTTTACCTTGTGAAAGTGGAGAGTTCAATAGACATTTAGCTCAAGTAATTAAAATATAATAAATCAAGCATGAAAATGAAAATCAATACGATAGTGAAGTACGTAGTCATGCTGAACATAGAATAGAAATAGTAAAAGCAACATATCATACGATAATTAAAGCAATTAAAAATTCTTTACAATAATTTGTTGTGGGACCTAAGGTAGACTAACACAAATGAACACAAGACAAATGCCATAATTAATAATTAATTAGTCAAATGGAATTCAGACAGGGTCACCGGTAATCCTGAATTTATTAAGTATACACACATGAGCTGAACAATTTAAACAAAATTAATCAACTATTACTACGATTAATTAATTTTTACCATTAAGATTATATTAATTAATTAGCTTTACAAGTATGACAACTTAATAAATGAAAGAAATCTGTACAAAATAGTATTACTTATTAAAATGAGTGAAGCAACTTGTACATAAAAAATTCAGTGAAAAATCTACCTAACTATGCAATATTATCTTAATAACCACAAAAAATAGTGCAATCTTGATAATTAAGTTTAGACGGCAATAGAACCTTCAATATTTTAGGGAGGTAATTAATATTAAAAAATTAAATTTAATAAGAGACAACTTCTTTGATCCATTCTCAAGATCTCAGGCCCCCCTATTAATTCGTTTCTGGAGGTGAGGCGGTGACCTAGGCACTATCTCATTTGGGTTGGAAATAATTTAACTATCCAACTCCATAGAAAATAATTTCAATATAATAAATTTTATCATACTAATTTCGACATTGTTTATCTCATTATAATTTGTATTTAAATCAAACGACTCCTACTAAACCAAAAAAAAGTTTTGTTTGGGGGTTAACCATGTGACTACACAGAGAATCCTATCCTCATCATGACCTCTACTCACTCTTTTATATTCTACAATGATGTATTGTTCTTTGTTGTACACTTTTTATTCTTATGAAAATCGAAAGGTTATTTTTGATGAATTCTCATTGAAAGAAAAAAGGCATGGATCAATTTCGTAAGAAAGGACTAAAATGAAAAGCAAGACATATTAATTAAAACAAAATAAATTTACGATTACCCTATTCTCTATAAACATTCTTTTTAAGGGATTTCAAGTAAAAAAAAAATCATCTGGTTATTTCAATGAAAATTCTCATCTATACAAGACATTCTCTAGGGGTTCAATTCTTTTACTCTTTGGAATTCCTTAATTAATTACCCTTTCCAATGTAATGTTAATTTGTTTTTGTCTTCCAAAACCTTCACAACTATTGATGCTTAACTAACATACACTTGATTAATTTACAAATTATTAAAATGCAAGTTTAAATTATTCAATTACTGATTAAAGTTGTACAATATACCTGATTTATAAATGATTTGAGTACAATATATAATTATGCAACTTGACTAAGATTTATATTATTTTGATGGAATCAGTATGATTCTGTTCAGATCTCTTAAAAGCTACACGTAAACCCTTGAAGAAAGTCTCTTTGTCTGTTTATTATTTTAAAATAATGGAACAGTATTACAATTAATGTGACACATTTCGCTTTTCAAAAGTCAAATCGTTTGAGTTTGATTAAGAATTTGTGCATGAAGTCTTTAACTTTTTTCGAAATGAAAAATATATATTTGTTAACTACGTAAAGGATTACTATAAGTCACAATAAATTGATAATTTAAAATATTTAATTAGAAGATATACGAAAAATTTATAATTAAAAATAAACTTGGTTGAGTCTTGAGTATTTTGAAATGTGTCACGTAAATGGAGATAAAATATTTTTTTTGTAGTGTTGCTTTTCGTCTTTCCATATAATTATTGAGTAATCCGTACTGAAATGTTTTGACTGCATTACTATTTCTTACGTACTATCTAGAGCGGTCAATATGGGCTAGTCCATTTCATTCGGGCTAACCCATACATGCTTCGACATTTTACGGGTTAGGCTAGGCTAGCCCATTTTTTGTGCCGGCCAGAAAACGGACGGCTCAACCCACAAGTACGTGGGTTATAAGCTTGTCGGGCTAGCCCACTTTTTAAAAAAATTATATTATTTGTAAATTATTAAATTAAATATAAATTATAATTCAAAATATTATCATAAATATCGACAAAACAATATTACATAATGTTAATGTTACTACTTTTTAGTCAAATCAACAAATAAAATTATCTTTATAATATTTATTAAGTTTTTTTATCAAGTAAAAGTATAAATAGCTAAATAAAAATATTAACCTAATTATTTTGAGTTTGGACTCTCTTTAGTTTTAAATTTTAATATTATATTATATTTTTTAATTAATTTTTATTGGCCCACGGGCCGGTCCTACCGATATTTCTCAAGCCCCACAAATCAGCAGTCTTATTCAGGCCGGGCTAAAAAGCCCTTTTCTCAAATGGGCTCCAATAATCGTAACTCAGCCCTATTAAATCCCGAGTTAGGTCAGGCCGGCCCAACATGCGTAGCCCATATTGTCGGCTCTAGTACTATCTAATATTATATACTTTATTATTTGAATTTAAAACTAAATAAACAATGGAACTTGTAACTTTTGGTATGATATATATATATATATATATATATATATATATATATATATATATATATATATATATATATCATGTTCCTATGAAACTTTTGAGACTTAATAACAATAACGATAATAACATATTTCGTGTGAAGTTCTAATTTAGTGAGGTTTTGGAGAGTTATGTGTGGTGCACAAATCTTATCTTTCACGAAGTAGAAGTAGAGACGTACCGATAGACTTATTGTCTTAAACATGCTAGTATAGTATCGATATAATTATTGAAAATATCTTGTTAAGGCTAAAATGAATAATATAAAATTAGTTATTTTTTTGAAATTTTAAATTTACCATTTCTTTTAATTAATGGACTAAAAAGAACAAGGGATTACTCAAAATAGAACAGAGAAAATATATAAAAGAGAAAAATATTGAAAATATTCATAACGTGATTATATGTTTCATCTCGGAGGTATTGACAGTCTTATAAGGCGCAAATTCTTCTTCTAAACCTTTTTCAATGGAACATTTATTTAGCTTTTGTTCATCTTGAGCTATGTTGATTCATTTTCTTTTCCACAATAAATGACATAATGAGAAGAAGAAAAATACAATATTATATATTCCAATAGGCATATACTTTGAATGTTATCATTAAAATATCAATTTAATATATTCGATGAGAGACTTATTTAAGTTGAATACTTTATTAAGAAGACGATAAATAGAGGATAATACAACTTAATTAGCGCTTGTTAATATTTTAATGCGATAGGTACGATTCCTTTTAGGTTTTCTAAGAAAACTACATAACACACTTTAACGAAACTCATCAACAAGTAATTGTAAAGTGGTAAAGTTTTCTTTATTTTTAATTATAGGTTGTTTTGAGTTTTCTTGATGTACTTTATCGTATAAAGGCCAAAGTAGGTTTGAGTTTTTTGGGGTATGAATCGTCTGTTTGGATAATTTTATCATCAAATTATTAAATTTATCAGTAATATTTATGAATTAACTAGTCATTTGATAGCTGAATAAGAAACAAGTTATTCATGTATTAATTTTTGTATAACATATATGATGTTTGATGGATAGAAATGAAATAAGTTATTCCTATATAAAATTAATGTGACGTTTGGTTGACAATTTAGCAATCTGCATGACTGATACACATATAAGTTCTGAGAAATTTATGTATTATTTCATACAGAATAGAAGGTGGTAATATAATCTCTGCACAACTAATATTGACGTACAATAATACATAAATTTACTCATAATCAAACTATACATTACTAATACCTATATAACTCTAAACAAATCGATTAATCTACGTTTGTTTTTCCTTCATTTGATATCTAAAAGTCTTGGTCAAAGAGGTCTATATGTGCTCAACAACGTAATAACAATAAGAAATATATTAGCAACCAAACAAATATATAAGACGGTTTGGCCGAGTGGTCTAAGGCGCCAGATTTAGGCTCTGGTCCGAAAGGGCGTGGGTTCAAATCCCACAGCCGTCATTGTTTTTTCCTTTTTTAAAGTATTGTATTATAATAAATTAAATTAAATTTTGTATTTGAATTTGTTTAACGTAGAACCTATATATATATTTGAACATAAATTAATTTTAATTTTTTATTTTGTATAGTTTAAATTTTATTTATAATAAATTAGAGTTAAATTTTGTATTCAAATTTTGTTTAATGTAGAACCTTTATATATTTGAACATATATTACTTTTTATTTGTATTATTCAAATTTTATGAGATGTCCCCGAAAAGATCTATTAGTTTCTATTTGTTCGTTACACTTCTGTATAGTTATCTAGTAATCGAACTGGTTAGCTCATACTATTTATAGCAATATAACGTGAAATTAATTAAAATCGGCACAAATTAACTCATACAATATCTGTGATTATTAAAAGAACTTGAAAAACAAAAATGACTCTTGAGACTCAGTAAGCATAAGCCCAAAAAGCAACTGGACCTTTATCACATGACATAAACTCAATCTCAGAATCTATAAAGTTATGCGTCTTAGTTTTCTAAACTTTCGTCAAATAAAACATCAAGGATACATATATTTTATTGAATATTGAAAGAACATATTCTAATGAATTATCAACACTTCTTTGCAAGAAAACCAAAAAGAGAATGGACGTAAAAGCAACTTCTAGATCATGAGTAGAGTTACTATTATGTAGTGTGAGTTCGAAGCTTGATTAATTTGATTTTGATGATTATAGATGGTGAAAATTACGAAGGCCCATTATTATGGGGTTTTTGTAGCTTCAGGTCATTTTAGATATGAAAATCAACTTTAGAAAATAGATTGTTGATAGTTGAAACTCGTTCAAACTGCTAAAAGAAACTGATTATTGATGAAAAACGACCTCGTTCACCTTTGATTATGTGTATAACAATACATATACATTGTTTATACATTTTATATATGATTATCATAGCATATACATCATCCATATAATATATATATATATATATATATATATATATATATATATATATATATATATATATATATATATATATATATATATATATATATATATATATATATATATATATATATATACGTTTTTAAAGGTGTATATGTACTGTATAATAATAGATATAAAATTATACATATATTGTTCCACAAAAGAAAATATCATGATTTCATTCACATGGCCCTATTGACCAGCACAACGTGGCTTTGTTCACGTTAGTAGTGAATTAGTGACTAACACAATCCCACTACTTTTAGTTGTGTTATATATATCTCGAGAAAAAACATTTTTGAAGATCAAAGTGTTTGAAGAAAACTAGAGATGGAGACATTAATAATATGATAATAATGAAAAAAGAAACACTCTTTGTATATGATACAATTGATGTCATTTTCTCAAGATACAAAAATCAACTAGTTGATCTTCTAATTTTGCACTCAAATATTGAAATACAAATCTTGTTATATAATGAGTAGACGAGACCTAAGATGGTACGGATCGAGATTTAAAACGTTTAATCTGATAACCATCGTAAGTAGAATCTCTAACAACAAGTAAACTTCATTACAAAAGTACTCTTTCTGACAGTGGTTGTTCTTCTTATTTAAACTAGAAGCTTCTTTTATCAGAGACAAATATTCTTTTTGAAAAGACTCTAATTTTTTTTTTTAAAACTATTGTACTTTTAACTATATAGTATTTAAAAATTTGATGTGCTTATTACTTGATTAAATCAACCCTAAATTTTACTTTAGTCCCATTCTCAACTTTGTTTATTCATTTGAGGGTCAATTTTGATCTTAGAGATCCAAGTGATTGTGATTGAACATCACTTTAAACTAAATTGATTACGATGTGGAATAAAAATTAGCTAATTATCATTAAAATAATTAGCAGTATCAAACGAAATATTCACTCAATTGTTTGACCTTTTATTCAACCATAGAGAATGAATTATAAATTCTAGAAAATTCATTGATCTTTGTTGATAAAAAAATATTTGAAAGCACAGTTCATTATAGTATTATAATCCTGTAAGAAAGAGTCTAAGCTTCAAGTTGAATGGTATTATAATCCTCACCAATCACCATTTAACCTTGGAAAGCACTCGGAGTTTGAAACGGTTAAGAAGATTTTGATTTCAGGGTGAGAAAGAAGTCATGTGCCACGACTTACTTACTCACGAAGTTCAAAATGAAAGAGGACGCCCTCTCTTGCCCCACCCCCCACCCCCTCCTTTTTTTTAGCCTCAAGAAAAGGAAAGATAGGAGTTAGGACCTCTTAATTAATAACATTTCGAAATTTGGATAAGAAATCAAGTGATCTGTGCATAATCTTACTAAAGAGAAGCACAGGGAAATTCATGTTTCAAAATTATAAAAAAAAAAACTACTAAAATATCATACTAAAATATCATATAGAGCAATTTTTAAACCCCTTTGCAACTAAATTAGGATTTTTGCCGTATGCTTAGTAATACATATAAATCAAATTTAAAACAAAAAATATTTTTACCCTATTTATGCGGTATAATTTTGTGACGAAGAATTGAACCCCCTTGTGACTTCTGACTTCGTCAATGCTCATCATACTCCATTTTAGATATCAACTAATTGATAATTTGTTCAAACATGATATATATATTTATATAAGTTAGACATCTTGACTTATGACTTATCCCATCTTATATTTTTACGCTTCAAATGCCCAATTTTGGGCGCAGAAACAATAGATTGGGATTGGGGTTGTTCATGAGTTTCTACATAAGATAGGATAATTGATCTTCTTATAGATATATGAAAGAGTTGGTTTTGGTTCTTGTGGAATCAAACTAAATGGAAGATAAATTAATATGAATATTTGGTAGGAAGATAATTAGTACAAAATACAAGTCAAAGATTGTATCTTGGTAGGTGAAAGTTAGGCAAACCATAAAATGGTTTGCTATCTTAACCTTGACAATTTTGACACATAGTGATGTCATGGATGACATCAATAGGATGAATTTATTCCTTTAAATAGGTAGCTCTTAATTCATTTTCAAATCATCCTCTCACTTGCCTTCTCACCTTCTAAGGCATTTGTGTTCTCTCTCTTGTAGTATTTCACTTGTATCTTTGTAGAGTGAAATAAATATTGGTGCAGTTGTTCTTTGGTGGACGTAGGATCATTTTGATCCGAACCACGTTAAATATTGTTGTTCTTCCTTGTTCTTTAGTTTTACGTTTCCGCTAACAATTGGTATCAGAGCCAAGGTTCTGTTTTGGTATGCTCTGTGGTTGCAGCACAGTCTGAACTTCCACATCAGAAAAGGATTACTTTGGTTTTCTGTAGTTCCAAATATATTGTAGTAGAAAAGGAAGAACAAGTAAAAAAAAAATGAGTTCCATGAAGTTTGAAATTGATAGATTTAGTGGACGCAACAACTTCAATATCTGGAAAATCCAGATGATAGCGTTACTGCGGAGGGAAGGTTCAATCCATGCTATTGACGGAAAGTACCCCGATAAGATATCGGATTCCGATAAGGAAAAGATTGAAGGAGATGCATTGAGTGCAATCCAACTGTCCCTTGCACCTAACGTACTTTGTGAAGTGAGTACAAGTACCGAAGAGACGGCCAAAGAGTTATGGGAAAAACTGGAAGGACTTTACCAGGACCAGTCAGTGACAACAAGGATGTTGTTACAACGGCGCCTTCAAACATTTAAGATGGATTCAGGTACTTTGTTGCAAGACCATCTAGATGCGTTCAATAAACTTGTGATGGACTTACAAACTGCTGGAATTAAAAAGGACGAGGAGACGCTTGCATGTTCTTTGCTATTTTCATTGACTTCAAAATATCTTGATATTGAGAATTCAATGATGTATAGCAAACAACCTATTAAACTTGAGCAAGTGCGGCAAGCACTAAACTCTTGTGATGTGCGGATGCATTTTGAAGGAGACAAAAGTGACGAAGCTAGTGGACTCTTTGTAAGAGGTCGTACTAGCCAACAGGGAAGGAGCAAATCGAAGTACAGATCAAAGTCTCGTGTGAACAAAAAGAATGCGGAATGTTGGGGCTGTCACAAGAAGGGGCACTTTGAACGAGATTGCCCTATGTCGAAGTCCAAAGAAAAGGCGAGCACATCCATTGTTGAGCAAGTACATGATAATGATGATGATTATGTACTAACAACATCATGCAATAGTGGAGTCTATGACAACAAATGGGTCTTAGACTCTGGTTGTACTCTGCATATGACATTCCGAAAAGATTGGTTCAGCAGCTATGAAACAAGTAGAGGAACTGTATTAATGGGCAATAATGCAACTTGTAAAATAGTTGGCATTGGTTCAGTTCATGTTCGCTGCCATGATGGAATCGTGAGGACTATTACAGAAGTCCGTCATATTCCTGATCTAAAGAAGAATTTGATCTCCCTGGGTACTTTAGATAAACAAGGCTATAAGTACATGAGTGAAGGAGGAACTATGAAAGTGACTAAAGGATCTTTAGTCATGTTGAAGGCCAAGCTGGAGGATGGCCTCTACACATTTACAGGAAGCACCATTATTGACTCTGTAAATGCATCTACAGTGCAGTTATCTAATGATGACAAGGCAAAATTATGGCACATGAGACTAGGCCATATTAGCGCACGAGGATTGGAGATGTTGAGCAACCGCAACCTTTTGAATGGTGAGAAGATCAGCACACTTGAATTTTGTGAACACTGCGTCTTAGGGAAGCAGAAAAAGGTCAGCTTCAGCACTGGCAAGCACAAGACGGGAGGAGTGCTAGACTACATCCATTCAGATTTATGGGGTCCCTCTAAGCTTCCATCAAAGGGAGGAAAGAGGTATCTTCTCACATTCATTGATGATTTTTCACGAAAGGTTTGGGTGCGTTTCCTGAAGACAAAAGGTGATGCTTTTGAAGCATTTAAAGAGTGGAAGATTTTGGTTGAAAATCAAATGGAGAGGAAAATCAAGTATCTTCGCACGGACAATGGCTTGGAGTTTTGCAGTGAAGAGTTCAATGATTTCTGCAAGGTTCATGGGATCGCAAGGCATAAGACGGTCAGGCACACACCACAGCAGAATGGAGTTGCCGAGAGAATGAACAGAACTCTTCTTGAGAAGGCTCATTGTATGCTCTTACAAGCTAAGATGTCCAAAGTATTTTGGGCTGAAGCAGTTCATACTGCTTCTCATATTGTCAATCGGTCTCCAGCATCAGCGATTGACTTTAAGACTCCGAATGAGGTCTGGTCAGGTGAACCCTCTAACTATTCATACTTGCGAATATTTGGGTGTCCAGCTTATTATCATGTTAATGAAGGTAAGCTTGAACCAAGGGCTAAAAAGGCCATATTCGTAGGGTATGTAGATGGAGTAAAAGGGTACAAACTATGGTGCTTGTCTTTGCTCAAATTTGTAGTTAGTAAAGATGTTACCTTTGATGAATCCTCTATACTTGATCCTCGTAAAGTTTCTGTGGAGTTATCTAGAAACGAGAACAACGAGCAGGTGGAGCTACCGGTGGAGCTTACCAAGGAACGGGATCAAGAGACTCAAATTGATGAGTCAAAAGATGCAGATCTTAAAGAACTTGCTTCCAATGAACCATACACAATTGCGAAGGGAAGGGACAAAAGGCAGATACGGAAACCGGAACGTTTTATAGAGCAAGAAAATTTGATTGCACATGCGTTCGTAGCTGCAGAAGAAGAGATTAAGGATCTCGAGCCCTCTTCGTATGTTGAAGCAATTTCTTGCAAAGATGCTGCACAATGGCAGTTAGCCATGATGGAAGAGATGGAGTCTCTTCACAAAAATGAGACATGGGTCTTAGTTAAAAGGCCAAAGGGGATGAGGACAGTTGGATGCAAATGGGTCTACAGAAAGAAAGAAGGTATTCCAGAAGTGGAAGCTGCTAGGTTCAAGGCGAGATTGGTTGCAAGGGGTTTCAGTCAGAAGGAGGGAATTGACTACAATGAGATCTTTTCTCCAGTCGTGAAACATAGCTCAATTCGCGTGCTACTAGCATTGGTTGCACAATTTGATTTAGAGCTTCAACAGCTTGATGTCAAAACCGCTTTCTTACATGGTGATCTAGAAGAAACAATCTATATGGATCAGCCTGAAGGTTTTCTAGCTGAAGGAAAAGAAGACCATGTATGTCAACTGAAGAAGTCTTTGTATGGTTTGAAGCAATCCCCTAGACAGTGGTACAAGAGGTTTGATGCATTCATGACTACACATGGATTTTCGAGGAGTGCATTTGATAGTTGTGTGTATCACAAGAAGATGTTTGGTAACTCTATGATTTATCTATTGTTGTATGTTGATGATATGCTTATTGCGGCTAACAACATCACAGAGATAAATATTTTGAAGAAACTGTTGAGCAAGGAATTTGACATGAAGGATCTAGGAGTTGCAAAGAAAATCCTTGGAATGGAAATTTCAAGAGAAAATGGTGTTGTACATCTTTCTCAGAAGAGGTACATCCGAAAAGTTCTTGAAAGATTCAATATGCATATGAGCAAGCCTGTAAGTACACCTTTAGCTTCTCATTTCAAGCTTTCAGTGTTACAAATGCCTCAATCTATGGATGAGGTGGAGCATATATCAAAGGTTCCTTATGCGAGTGCAGTTGGTAGCATTATGTATGCTATGGTATGCACACGTCCAGATATTGCCCAATCTGTAAGTGTGGTAAGCAAGTACATGACAAATCCAGGAAAAAGGCATTGGGAAGCTGTCAAGTGGATATTGAGATATCTCAACGGAGCTCCTGATGTTGGCCTAACCTTCCGGAAAAGTGAAGGTATTTCAATTCTCGGTTATGTTGATTCTGACTATGCAGGGGATCTTGATCGAAGGAGGTCCACAACTGGATACATCTTTACTCTCGTTGGCAGTGTCGTTAGTTGGAAATCGACTTTACAGTCGATTGTTGCTTTGTCTACAACAGAGGCAGAATATATGGCAGCAACGGAGGCAGTGAAAGAAGCTATCTGGTTGAAAGGTTTGGTGGCAGAATTGAGTTCAGTTCAGCTTAAATCAATTCTAAAATGTGATAGTAAAAGTGCTATTCATTTGATTAAAAATCAAAGATTTCATGAGCGCACCAAACACATTGATGTCAAATTTCATTTTATTCGAGATGTCGTAGAAAAGGGAGCTATCAAGGTTGAGAAGGTTATCACAGACGATAACGTTGCAGACATGTTGACCAAAATAGTCCCGCTTGCCAAGTTTGCACACTGCAAGGACTTGGCGGGAGTATACATCAATTGATGCAACTCTAAGAGAAAAACTGCTAGGTGGAGCTGGTATGTTCAACAAAGGTTTGATTCTTCTTGTTTCTTATAATGGGATTGCCCAGTAAGCTTAGAAGTTTTGGCCGGAGTTGTTTATACGCATGCTTGGAACACAAACCAAGGTGGAGATTGAAAGAGTTGGTTTTGGTTCTTGTGGAATCAAACTAAATGGAAGATAAATTAATATGAATATTTGGTAGGAAGATAATTAGTACAAAATACAAGTCAAAGATTGTATCTTGGTAGGTGAAAGTTAGGCAAACCATAAAATGGTTTGCTATCTTAACCTTGACAATTTTGACACATAGTGATGTCATGGATGACATCAATAGGATGAATTTATTCCTTTAAATAGGTAGCTCTTAATTCATTTTCAAATCATCCTCTCACTTGCCTTCTCACCTTCTAAGGCATTTGTGTTCTCTCTCTTGTAGTATTTCACTTGTATCTTTGTAGAGTGAAATAAATATTGGTGCAGTTGTTCTTTGGTGGACGTAGGATCATTTTGATCCGAACCACGTTAAATATTGTTGTTCTTCCTTGTTCTTTAGTTTCACGTTTCCGCTAACAATATAATTTTTATAGTACTCTATAAAACGTGTTTTAATTCAATGAGGGTTTTTGAGATTATTCTACCCTAAATCTTAGTTCTTGGCTTCTTGCCTATATAAAGGTAATATATTCCATTAAAAATGCATCTCGGATATCTCATAAATTCTTGGGTATTCACAAAGATATCAGCAAGACAACAAATATTGTCTTTCTCAGAGAAGTTTTGAATTTTCATAAGCTCGTACTCATAAAGATCGAGATTTTGAATATTTTGCAAATTTATGAAATATTCACAAAGATCAATTGAGATCTATATCCGCACTATAATTTCATATTGTTTTATCGATATTTCTTCAGATTTTATTTATAATTGTGTGATTTAATACAATCTCAATTCTTACGAATATTATTTATCTACCATACAAGTTGCAATTGCTACAACTGACAAACTGGATTAAACATAGGATGATAAGACACAGTTTCAAACAAAACTAAATATAAAAACATTAAAAATCTAATTATCTCCAAAACAATTAAGTATTATATTTTCAGTAAACATGTCATTAGTGATAGATGACAGAGTAGTTGACAGATAGTTACATAATTCTTAAACTAATTAATGTATTAAAATTTCATTCATAATAAATTAAAAGATTGGAACAACTAATATTATAATATCCATTATATTTATTGAATTGGAGACGTGACATTTTTTTCTAACGAGATGTGACGTTTATTCATTAACTAAATTGGAGTCTGACCTCTATTTATATAAATTGTGTTAAATTAATTACGCATTCAATAATACTCACTAACTTTTATTCATATCATATATCGTAGATTCTTAATGACAATATACCACACAAATACAAAAATTAAGCATATTTAACAAGAGATAAATCATGTAGTTGATGTACAAACAAGATTTATTAAACACTTAACTTCTTCTAATAAATCTCAATATTAAATATTGCTATAAAAACAATCCCTTGTAAGTTGTAGTAGTGTTTTCAATTCCCAATTTATTTTACATAAAATAAATAAATATATGTGGAATTGACAGCAGCACTACAATATTTGGTTGGATTAAAATAAAAGGCAAACCCACATTTTAATAATAACGATCTGTCGAATGTTGTGTCCTTCTCCTAGGAACTTTATTTTTCTATATAATACGTGATTATTATTCGATTTAATTTATGCGATATTATTTGTTTGAATAATAATTTTTTTTTTTGAATTTATGATTTATGATCAATCTTGAATATTTGTATAGTTATAAATCATTTCACTAAGGAGAAAATAATATTTATGAAATTAATTTTTTAAATTATAAAAAAGTATTATTATTTTTAAAAAGATTAAAATATAATGTTGTGTAAATTGAGACATATAATTAATTGTCGTCGAACAGCAATTTCTTATCTAAAAAATTAGGTGACACAACATTGAGTACCACTAAATTAGTCCTAAAATGTATATGTTGACTTTTAGGTTCTTTAAAACTTCAAACAAATGATCATAGGTTTAAGTATTAAAAAGAAATATAATTATGAGAAAATATATGCATTAAATTATATAATAATTACTTATAGAAAGCTTAATTATTCGTGTATTAATTGTTTCACTTTCTATCTTACATAAAACAAAGTATTTCCGTAGATTCCCTTAGATTATGAGTTAAACATCATATTAAGTGTATGCATAAATAACTTCTCCCCTAATCAATTACCAAACATGGTACTTATTACTTATAGAAGATTCAATATTTAGAGTGAATTATTAAAAATATTCCTAAAATTAGCGTTAATTATTAGTTTTATCTCTCATAATTAACAACTTTAAAAATATTCATGACTAGCTAAATTTAAATACACTCATGCTCTTGCAGCATGAATAAAATATATATACCCCTAAATTATCACTAAGTTTAACGGTGATTTCATTATTTTTCTCAACTTTTTATTAAAAATCTCATGATTTTACAAAAAGTTAAAATCATTTAATAAGATATATTTATATTTAATTAGTTAAATAAAAAGATATTTTTAAATCATTAATTATTTAAAAATAAAATTAATAATATATATTAAATTTAAAAATATTTTTAATATTCACCTTAATTCATGTAAAACCTGTCTAGTCTCCAAAGTCAACCTTATCTATTTTTCCATGGGCGGCTACTTGTACTAAATAAATTTATAATAAGTCATAGATTCTTCATCCCCACGCTCTAGAAATTTCAAAAAGAAACCTCATTCTCCCTTCATTTTTCTACCGTCTTCGATATTTATATTAAAGTTAAAATATATTTTAAAATTTAAGTGCTATATAAACCATTTTTAAGATTGTCAGCCCCAATAAAATATTTTTATAATTCAAACATTATAAAAATCTCAATTATCCTATTACATATTCCGTCCTCCCTTTCAACAATTTTAATTTGCAAGTAAAGTAAAATAACCTATGACATTTTGTCTTGTCTTTGTATATATGTATCTATATTTCCCCTTTTCTTGTCCTACATTCAAAATTCTTTCCTCTCACTTTTTCTCTTCCTCAAGCAATTCCACTTGAAGTTCCTCTTTTTTTTTTTTTTTTTTCTCTTATCATCAACCATCACTATTTCTCTACTTTTTCGAGGAAAATGAAGCATAAGACGAATATATTTTATTTCGTCTTATGCTTTTTTCACTTAGTAGAAGCTGGTACAACCTTAGACACATCATCATTACCTCCAACAACGTTAACACACCCGATAGACGCTTCAAACGTTCAAATTAGTCCAACGTTAGCGGTTATACTTGCTTGTCTCGTATTAATCCTATTCGCCGGTGTCTTCATATATATGCGTCGTATGAGCCCCGATTCATTCGATCAAGGTTTTCATTTCCTACGAAATCGTTCTCCTATCTCTCGAGGGCTCGATCCTGAGATCATTAAAACATTCCCAGTATTCATCTATTCAGATGTCAAATCATTAAATTTAGGCAAATCCATCTTAGAATGCGCGGTTTGTCTAAACGAATTCGAAGAGGAAGAAACTCTCCGTCTCTTACCAAATTGTCATCATGTTTTTCACCCCGAATGTATCGATGCTTGGCTCGCCTTCCGAACCACTTGCCCCGTTTGCCGAACCAATCTCAAAACCAAACCAATTAAACAAACCCATACTCAACATGTAAATTCCGTTACTGACACAATCATTGATATCCACATGACAAGTCATTGTGGACCCCAGGGTCCACAAGAGGTAAATAATGCATCGCCTCGTAATATTCCGAATTGTAGTAATGCGAAAAGGAAAACGCCTGATTTTATTAGCATTACAAGAAAATCATCAACACCTACACGAACGAATATATCGCGTATGTTTAATCGATCACACTCAACGGGTCATTCGTTAATTCAACCGGGTCAAAATTGCGAGAGGTTTACGCTAAAATTACCGGAGGATGCACGTAAAAGATTGATGGAGTTAAGCTTGAGTAGAGCTTATAACAATGGTGAAGTTTTATCTTTAGAGAGGAGTTCATCTAAAGGGTACCGGTTCGAACCGGGAAATGGGCGGTTCAAGTTTTTATCGACTCCGAATTTGTTGTCTAATAAACCCGGTTCGTCAAAGGAGGAGAAAAGTGAAAAAGAACCGAAGAATCTGTTGAAGTCCGTTAAGTCGCCGTTAAGTTTGTTATGTTTGACGGAAAAGGAAGAGGAAACGGGAGAAAGATCTTTTACTTATTTAAGATCTAATCCTTCAAGTTAGATAAATTTACATATCTTCCTCATTTCTTTTTTATTTTTTACAAAAAGATTCTTTGTCATACCAAAAAAAGTAATATATTGAATATAGTGATTGATTGGATAGTTGATAGGAAATTATGGAGAATTACGAAAATGAATAGAGGAAAATGATTTTGTTTTTAATTTGGTGTGAGCTCGATTAATTGGATTTTGCGTAGTTATATCTTGTAAGATCTTATTCGAAATTCGAAGGAAAGAGCTCCTTCTTAAGAACTTTTCTATAATTAAAATTCGAACGAACTGAGATTGCGGATTAAGAAATGAACAATCCCATCTGGTGCACCACCTCCTTTATGATGCAATTTCCCAGATATTTTGTACGTCAAAAAAAGATTCTTTTATGTATAAAAATATTTATTTTTTTAATAAAATCTTCAACAATTAAAATGTTTCATAGTTGAAGTGTAATTATGTAAAATTGCCTTCCCAATGTTCTCTTGCAATCATCAATTTCAAAAAATAAGGGAAATTTTGGTATATAGCTATCATTTTGTCTTTTATTAAAATTATCATTGCCTTATTTGTATTTATGAAACATAATAGTAATAGTTTGTATTTGTGCACAAACGAAATATATTAAGGGTGTGTTTGGTATGGAGGAAAATGTTTTCCTAGAAAATGTTTTCCTGGAAAACAAGTAAATTTTAGATTTATTTTCTCATGTTTGGTTGGTGAATAGAAAATATTTTTCGGAAATAATTTTTAATGTTTGATTTATGAATGAAAAATGTTTTTGAGAGACATATTTTATTTTTACTAGAGTAAAAAATAATTTATGAAATTAAAAATATTTTTAAAATCAAAATTATTATTTTTTTGGAGTGGTGATGGGGTGGTGGTGGGGGTAGTGGGTGGGGGCGGGGAGAGTGGGGTAGGAGTGAAAAAATAAAAATTTAAAGTTGATAGTATTTTTAAAAATACAAAAGTAATTTTTCGGGGGTTAGGGGTGGGGGTGGGGGGGCTGATCGGGGGGAGGGGGGTTAGGAGTTTAAAAATAAAATTTGAAGTTGAAAATATTTTTAAAAAGCAAAATTAATCTTTTGGGGAGGGGTTGGGGTTGGGGGGTTGGGGGGCTGGCCGGGGAGGGGGTCAGGGATCGGGTGAAAAAATAAAATTTTGAAATTGAAAATATATTTTTAAAATTGATGTTTTTTTCAAAAAAAAATGTAATTTTAAATTGGAGGAGATTTTGGAAAATGTTTTCCTTAATTTTTGAAGGGAGGTCATTTTCCTTAATTTTGAGGAAAATGAGCTGATTTGGAAAACATTTTCCAAAACTTTTATCCTAACAAACATGAGAAAATTGTAAAAGATTTTCCGTTTTCCTTCATACCAAACACACTCTAAATGTATTAACGTGTATATATATGTTAATTAACCCTAAATTCTCGTTTTATTATGATTCTCTTAAACTATCATGCACTATTTCGGATAAATATAGAATATTAATTTGTTGGTCACATAATTTTTCTATTCTTTTACTACTTACAAATTAATTAACTTAACACTTACACTTAGCCCAAGTGGTATGACCACTAATCCAGTTTGTTTTTTTTTTTTTTTGCCTAGACTAGATATTTCATCAAAAGATTTAAAGCATGTCTGGATTGATTCATTTAAAGTGTTTTGAGTTAAAATGAATTTTTAAGAACTTTTGAAGTATTCGAATAATTTTTTTTTAAAAAAAGCTTATTATAAGCATTTGAATTTAAGTTAAAATGATAAAAAAGAAATTATTATTTAGAATATTAATTTAAAAATTAAAAACCAAAAGCATATTCAAAGGCTCTTATTTCATCAAATTATGTCTTTAATCCACTAGGTCCAGTATATATGCTCTCATAAATTATTGAAATATATATCTGCTTTGCTTCATTAGTGGAAGAACCATCATGACATTAGGGGCCAATTATATATATCTTTATCTAAGATTCATCCTCTCCTTTGACATTAAGCACTTCACCTTTTCTAATTATTTTTTTATTAGAGGCGTAAAATATGAGCTCAATTATAGGTAATTCGTTTAACTTGTTTATAATTTTAAGGGTTGTGAATAATTTGAATTGAGTTCAATTTCAACTCATTCAAGCCATAACACATATTAAGAGAATATTCAATTGAACCCAATTAAATCTCCACTTTCAATCCGTTTTAAGACTCTTTATTTGCATTGTGTAATGTATATTTCTATATTAAAGGTATAAATTATTATATATTCTATATCTTTTAGGATTTATCAAGATTCACATCTGTGTTTAAGCTCAACCCATTTTAACCCAAGTAAACTTGGGTGGATCATTGACCCAGTCCAATATCTATTTCAACCCATTTTAATATCTACAATTTCAATCCAATCTGCCTATTTGACACCCCTAAATTTTTTTTTTTAATTTTCCACTTAGTGTTGAAGCCCTCATTAGAGTCCTGACTAAATCTGAATCACACATTGCAGGATTCATTCAGGGGTGACACTTCCAACATGATTTTCTCCAAATCAAAGTAGTGAACCCGAGACATGTAGCTATAGATGGAACAGTCCAACCACCGCACCATTATTGATATCGGTACCTTAGCTTTTCTAATTTTATTGCAATTACTCATCATTCTTTTCCAACTTATGGTTTGCTATTTTGGTAAAGCCGGTATAAGAATCTAAATTTAATGTTCAAATAAAATTTCAATTTTTATATCAATCTGGTTTCATATCGTATGTTTAAACGATCCTAAGAGTCACAATTTATTTATTTTGTTTCTTTTTTGTGTAGGGTAATATTCTCAACATTTCCAATATAAACAAAACCCCGTGATAGAGCTATTTGCCCTTTATATGCATCACTCTCAAAAATTTCTTTTCCTCCAGTTCACATAACTTTGGCATATTAACTACTTCAAGTTAGTTTAGTTTACATTTGCAACCCTTTTTTTTATTCGAAATCTTAATATTTTTAAGTTAGCTGGTTAAAAAATATTGAGTAAATTTCAGGTTTAGCAAATATAAAAATAATATTTGTATGTTAAAGTTATAGTTTGCATAATTTGCACTATGGAGCATCAAATTTGTATAAATCGCTGACAGATACCTCTCGTTTGTATAAAAGCACAACGATTGTATATGTATATCGGTTAAATAATTGTATATATATAATTATTATGTATATGTATTAATGATTGTGTTTGTATTATGCATAAAATTTGAATTTTTATACAATTGAATCGAAATAAAACATTTATATATCAAATTTCTCTCTCGCTTTATACAATACAAATTATACATTGTAATTTGTATAATTTGTGCTTGTATAAAACGAGAAAGAAAGAAAGGCAAAAGAGAACATATTAGGGGAAAATTTGTATTTGTATAATTATAAGTGTATAAGACAAAAATATATGTATTTGTACTTGTATATACAGTTTTCTCTCGCTTTATACAAATACAAACACAATATAACATTTGTGTTTGTATAAAGTGAGAGAGGCGAGGGAGAGTGGCGAGCGAGATTCTATGGGGAGGAAGAGGTGAATGACAAGTGTTTTCTACGCATTATAATTAAATGAAAGTATGGTTATGCATTTAATTTGAATTTATAATTTGTTATTTTCCTCAAAATATTTCACCCACCTAGCTGTTATAGTCATATCTAATGTATTCTCTATGTATAATCAATGTATAATAAGTATAGAACAATATGTACGTAAATATACAAATTATGCATGAATTATAGATGATTGTTATGTATAACTACATTCATCATGCAAATAGATGATCTTTTAAGAATTTGTTACAAAATGTATGATATCAAATGTTTATATATATACACACTTGTGATCCTATTAACTAACAGAGATAATGTGGTAAATCCACTATATAAATTAATATTATTTTAATAGATGTGCAAAGTAAAAATTTAACAAGTAAAAAGGGATAAAGTATATATATATATATATATATATATATATATATATATATATATATATATATATATATATATATATATATATATATATATATATATGAAAAATTACATTAATTGGTACATTTTAATAAATAATTACTGATTTTAGCAATACTTTTTATTTATTATCATTTATAGCAATACTAAGTTAAATTTGCAATATGTATTAAAAGTGAATTATATATGCAATATATTTGGATTCTATATGAATTATAATTGTTCTTAAAAATATATTATGTTTGTTTGGTAAAAATTTGACACATTGTATTAAAGTGTATTAAAATGTGTGATAAATGAATTATCTATCATTAAAATTTGTATTATATGTGAATAAAAATTATTCTTTGTAATATGAATTAAACTTGTATTATAAATGAATTAAAATTGATCAAGTGAAAAAGAAATAGCATTGCTATAAATGGTAAATATTTTTGTATTATAGTATATTTACGTAAGTTTCCCTTTTTTAAATAGGTGTGCAAAGTAAAAATTTAACAAGTAAAAAGGGACAAAGTAAGTAACTTATTAAGTCAAAATTAAAAGTCATAAGTAGATAATACCCTATTTTGATTTTTGACTTATTTTAAAACTTTTTTGACCTAAAAATAGGTACTTAAAAACATTTTATAATTTTTTCAAACACCTCCCAAATTTTAAAAAACACCTAAAAAATGCTAGATCACTGACATTAAATCAGAAATTGAGTCCAACAAAATGGCCTGAAAATAAAGAAGAGCTAAGGTGGTTTAAATACATGGGCTGGCCCATACAGCTTAGGTCCATTCCTAACATCCCCATCAAGCTGGAAGCCCTAAAAGGCTCCACGCATAATAACATAGTTTTTTATCTCAGCTATCCAGTATAATAACACGATCGTTGATGCCGTTCCGAGCCCAAATCCAGTTTGGAAAGTAACAATGTGTTACTCTATGTCAAAGAATATAGTAAAACATCAATATTTTTTTCTACTTCATCTTCTACTTCAACTACATAAATTTCAAATAAAATGAAAAATATTTGAAGTCTATGACCAAACACCTATTAAGAAATATGAGAGAGTTGCATTACATCCACAGAATGTCATATGCATTTAGAGGCATTGAAAATAAGACTATGTTTGTATTGACTTAAAAGTTGGTCAAACTTAATTTTAAGTTCTTTTTACCTTTGAAAGTGTTTACAAGGTTAAAAATAACTTAAATAACTTAAAAGAACACGAGCTAATGTTTACCCTTTCGTGAACCAATTTTGGAAGTGTTTGGCAAGGAACATAATAGTACTCTTTTTCGTGGAAGTTTGAAGGAATGATATTTTTTGTACCTTTGAACTCTTCAACTAATCTGAAGTTGCTTGAGTTATACGATTTTGTTGGGTTGTTGTATTTCGAAGAGGACAAGTCGAGAGTAATACTGCTAGATCGATGTAGATTATACCGTACTGGATTTAAATCTAAAGAGCAAGATATTCACGTCTCATCCTGAATATTTTTAATTCGTTTTTTGTTCATTTTATTTAAACTATGATTTTTTATAGGGAAAAGAGTCAAAAATACCCCCAACTTTTATTTATTGTTTATATTTATCCTCGCTGTTAAAAGAAAGTTAATTTTATCCCTTCCGTTACTAATTTCACCAAATTTACCCCCATTAGACGGATTGACCCAAATTGACCCAAATTTTTTTAAAAAACCCAATTTCTTATATTAACCCAATAACCCGACCCTATTTAAAATAATCCGACCCATTCTCCCAAATCTCCTATATTCCCATCTACCCATTCTTCCAAATTTCCTATATTCCCATCTACCCATTCTCCCAAATTTCCTTCATTCTCTCCCCCAAAAACTAAGCCTAAGAACAAACTGATGAGTTGAAGAAAAGACATAGGAGTCCTGCAAATTGGGTCTTTTTTTCCACCCAACTTTATATATTTATTTTTGTTTTATGTATGAATTAAAAGATGAATGTAATATTTATCCATCAGTGATCAGTCAACTGAGATAAAAAGTTATCTGTGACTACGAATACTCTCTCTCTCTCTCTCTCTCTATATATATATATATACTCAGAACATTAAGGCAAATGAAGTTCACAAGAAAACTTATTAATTGATGGATAACAACTTAAGCTTTTTTCCATACATTTTACGGAAAACTGAATTTACTTGTGACATTAGAAAAGAAACTATGTTGTCTTTTCTTCAACTCATCAATTTGTTCTTTGACTTAGCTTTTGAGGGAGAGAATGAAGGAAATTTGGGAGAATGGATAGATGATTCATAGGTGATTTGGGAGAATGTGTAGATGGAAATATAGGAGATTTGGGAGAATGGATCGGGTTATTTTAAATAGGGTCGAGTTATTGGGTTAAAATAAGAAATTATTTTTTTTAAAAAAAGTTTGGGTCAACTTGGGTCAATCTGTCTAATAGGGGGTAAATTTGATGAAATTAGTAACGAAAGAGGTAAAATTAACTTCATTTTAATGGTGAGGATAAATTTAAACGATAAATTAAAGTTGGGATAATTTTAACCTATTTCCCTTTATATTTATGATATATTAGACCAATAAAGAACATATCAAACATGTGTCCATACATTTCCTTTTAAGTGCTACTCTTTCTCCCAAAAGTGGCATTAAACTTTTAGAGAAGCACTTTGCCAACTACTTTTGGTGGTCTTAATGGTCATGATAATTAAACAAAAATGCCCATTATTAGATCTTCTTGCAAAATCTTTGCTACCCTACTGATGAAGAAAGTAATATTAGCATAAAGAGAATGGAAGACATTAGAACCACCTTGGTATATTAAAAAGTGGTGGAGATTTATCCCAATCTCTTTTACTGTTTATTTTTATTATATTCAAACATAAATAATATTGTGAGAGCTAGGGCTCACCCTAGCTACTGCTAATTATGTATGTATGGACTTCTAGATTGTGGAAGATAACATGATATTCATTTTGTATCTGTTACTATTCGCGAGTCAAACAGTTTAGTTTTTATCATGAATTTTGATATGACATCAAAAGTTTTTGAAATAAAATTTACATATTTGATACGACATAAACGTTATATAAGTTACAATACTTTTGACGTTATATAAATTATTGTATAAAAAATATTTCTTTAAATTTTAAAATTTAAAAAATGTTACATAAATTGAGATAAGAACGAGTATCTTTTGGTGGGACAATTGGACAGACAAGGGTCCATTGGTAGATGCTCTTCCATAGACTTGTAAAAGCGCCAAATCGACATAATGTCAAGTCCCTCTTATATGGGAAATTTTATGGAAAAAAAATACTATATGGTTTGCTTGGAAGCCAAAAAAATAAAAATAAAATACCGATCCAAGATCGGTATTATTTTTGAAAATAAAATTTTTAAAAAGTACAAATAAAAAACAACATAAGCTTTTTAACCAATAACCATATTTAATGACTACCTCATAGTAAAAGTGTACGTATTCATCACAATCAATTTCTCTGATAATCGATTTAAGGAAATCGATTTTAATTTATTTATTTTTTAGTAGTATCTATCGAAAATCATGATGAGCACTCTTTATTAATTGGTGGTGCATAGATGTGACATATATTGAGGGGTAGCTTCATTAATATTGTGTAGCTGTTTTAACTTGATCTTTTGAATTACAAGGTTCTTGTTATGACACCAATGCTTAAAATTATTGATATATAGTGACCATTTCAATTATTTCAATGAGAAAATAAAGCTCACTAGAGCCATATTTGTCCCATTGTGGTTTAAAGAGCAAGTGAATATAGAGTGATTATTTATTGTGACTTGTTAAATTATATTGATAATTTTTTTTTGAATATAATTTTTTTTTTATATTCTCTTTATATATATATATATATATATATATATATATATATATATATATATATATAAAATTGAATATTTTTTCTTATTGTTATCACCTTTCATTTTGAAGCATAAAAAGTTATTAATGTTATTGTATTCATTTTGTTCATTCCACCTTATGTCTCCCAAGAAATTAATTAATTCAATCACAAGAAGCAAAGAAAATGATGGCTAACAAAACCTCTTAAATGTTTGTGATTATTTCATCTTAGTAATTAACACGAGTGTTTTATTTTTTTAATATATTATCTTTTTACTAGGCTTCTCATCAGAGGTAGAGTAAAAAAATTTTATAAGGGGTTTAAAATTGACATACAAAATAGTCGAAGGGGGTTCGACATCTACTATATATACCTAAAAATCATTTTAATCGTATAAAAATAATATAATTTTTTATCGGGATTCGAATGAACCCCCTAAATATATGGCGACTCCGCCACTGCTTCTCACATGAGCTTATTTTGACTCATTCAGTTCAACTCAATCCAACTATTTGAACATTTGTTAATTTCTATTTTTGGGATCGAAGCCCCCAAAAAAATCAATTGGATGACATTTTAAATTCCTATAATTTCTTAGCTAATCTTATTTGTTTGTACTTAATGAAAGTATGAACGTGAGAGGTTCAACCATTGATTAAATGCATATGTTTTTGTTAGCGGAAACGTGAAACTAAAGAACAAGGAAGAAGAACAATATTTAACGTGGTTCGGATCAAAATGATCCTATGTCCACCAAAGAACAACTGCACTGATATTTATTTCACTATACAAAGAATACAAGTGAAATACTATAAGAGAGAGAACACAAATGCCTTAGAAGGTGAGAAGGCAAGTGAGAGGATGATTTGAAAATGAATTAAGAGCTACCTATTTATAGGAATAAATTCATCTTATTGATGTCATCCATGACATCACTATGTGTCAAAATTGTCAAGGTTAAGATAGCAAACTATTTTATGGTTTGCCTAACTTTCACCTACCAAGATACAATCTTTGACTTGTATTTTGTACTAATTATCTTCCTACCAAATATTCATATTAATTCATCTTCCATTTAGTTTGATTCCACAAGAACCAAAACCAACTCTTTTAATCTCCACCTTGGTTTGTGTTCCAAGCATGCGTATAAACAACTCCGGCCAAAACTTCTAAGCTTACTGGGCAATCCCATTGTAAGAAACAAGAAGAATCAAACCTTTGTTGAACATACCAGCTCCACCTAGCAGTTGTTCTCTTAGAGTTGCATCAATTGATGCATACTCCCGCCAAGTCCTTGCAGTGTGCAAACTTGGCAAACGGGACTATTTTGGTATGTCTGCAGCGTTATCGTCTGTGATAACCTTCTCAACCTTGATAGCTCCCTTTTCTACGACATCTCGAATAAAATGAATCTGACATCAATGTGTTTGGTGCGCTCATGAAATCTTTGATTTTTAATCAAATGAATAGCACTTTGACTATCACATTTTAGAATTGATTTAAGCTGAACTGAACTCAATTCTGCCACCAAACCTTTCAACCAGATAGCTTCTTTCACTGCCTCCGTTGCTGCCATATATTCTGCCTCTGTTGTAGACAAAGCGACAATCGACTGTAAAGTCGATTTCCAACTAACGGCAATGCCAACGAGAGTAAAGATGTATCCAGTTGTGGACCTCCTTCGATCAAGATCCCCTGTATAGTCAGAATCAACATAACCGAGAATTGAAATACCTTCACTTTTCCGGAAGGTTAGGCCAACATCAGGAGCTCCTTTGAGATATCTCAATATCCATTTGACAGCTTCCCAGTGCCTTTTTCCTGGATTTGCCATGTACTTGCTTACCACACTTACAGATTGGGCAATATCTGGACATGTGCATACCATAGCATACATAATGCTACCAACTGCACTCGCATAAGGAACCTTTGACATATGCTCCACCTCATCCATAGATTGAGGCATTTGTAACTCTGAAAGCTTGAAATGAGAAGCTAACGGTGTACTTACAGGCTTGCTCATATGCATATTGAATCTTTCAAGAACTTTTCCGATGTACCTCTTCTGAGAAAGATGTACAACACCATTTTCTCTTGAAATTTCCATTCCAAGGATTTTCTTTGCAACTCCGACATCCTTCATGTCAAATTCCTTGCGCAACAGTTTCTTCAAAATATTTATCTCTGTGATATTGTTAGCAGCAATAAGCATATCATCAACATACAACAATAGATAAATCATAGAGTTACCAGACATCTTCTTGTGATACACACAACTATCAAATGCACTCCTCGAAAATTCATGTGTAGTCATGAATGCATCAAACTTCTTGTACCACTGTCTAGGGGATTGCTTCAAACCATACAAAGACTTCTTCAGTTGGCATACATGGTCTTCTTTTCCTTCAGCTAGGAAACCTTCAGGCTGATCCATATAAATTGTCTCTTCTAGATCACCATGTAAGAAAGCAGTTTTGACATCAAGCTGTTGAAGCTCTAAATCAAATTGTGCAACCAATGCTAGTAGCACGCGAATTGAGCTATGTTTCACGACTGGAGAAAAGATCTCATTGTAGTCAATTCCCTCCTTCTGACTGAAACCCTTTGCAACTAATCTCGCCTTGAACCTAGCATATTCCACTTCTGGAATACCTTCTTTCTTTCTGTAGATCCATTTGCATCCAACTGTCCTCATCCCCTTTGGCCTTTTAACAAAGACCCATGTCTCATTTTTGTGAAGAGACTCCATCTCTTCCATCATGGCTAACTGCCATTGTGCAGCATCTTTGCAAGAAGTTGCTTCAACATACGAAGAGGGCTCGAGATCCTTAATCTCTTCTTCTGCAGCTACGAATGCATGTGCAATCATATTTTCTTGCTCTATAAGACGTTCCGGTTTCCGTATCTGCCTTTTGTCCCTTCCCTTCGCAATTGTGTATGGTTCATTGGAAGCAAGTTCTTTAAGATCTGCATCTTTTGACTCATCAATTTGAGTCTCTTGATCCCGTTCCTTGGTAAGCTCCACCGGTAGCTCCACCTGCTCGTTATTCTCGTTTCTAGATAACTCCACAGAAACTTTACGAGGATCAAGTATAGAGGATTCATCAAAGGTAACATCTCTACTAACTACAAATTTGAGTAAAGACAAACACCATAGTTTGTACCCTTTTACTCCATCTACATACCCTACGAATATGGCCTTTTTAGCCCTTGGTTCAAGCTTACCTTCATTAACATGATAATAAGCTGGACACCCAAATATTCGCAAGTATGAATAGTTAGAGGGTTCACCTGACCAGACCTCATTCGGAGTCTTAAAGTCAATCGCTTATGCTAGAGACCGATTGACAATATGAGAAGCAGTATGAACTGCTTCAGCCCAAAATACTTTGGACATCTTAGCTTGTAAGAGCATACAACGAGCCTTCTCAAGAAGAGTTCTGTTCATTCTCTCGGCAACTCCATTCTGCTGTGGTGTGTGCCTGACCGTCTTATGTCTTGCGATCCCATGAACCTTGCAGAAATCATTGAACTCTTCACTGCAAAACTCCAAGCCATTGTCCGTGCGAAGATACTTGATTTTCCTCTCCATTTGATTTTCAACCAAAATCTTCCACTCTTTAAATGCTTCAAAAGCATCACCTTTTGTCTTCAGGAAACGCACCCAAACCTTTCGTGAAAAATCATCAATGAATGTGAGAAGATACCTCTTTCCTCCCTTCGATGGAAGGTTAGAGGGACCCCATAAATCTGAATAGATGTAGTCTAGCACCCCTCCCGTCTTGTGCTTGCCAGTGCTGAAGCTGACCTTTTTCTGCTTCCCTAAGACGCAGTGCTCACAAAATTCAAGTGTGCTGATCTTCTCACAATTCAAAAGGTTGCGGTTGCTCAACATCTCCAATCCTCGTGCGCTCATATGGCCTAGTCTCATGTGCCATAATTTTGCCTTGTCATCATTAGATAACTGCACTGTAGATGCATTTACAGAGCCAATAATGGTGCTTCCCGCAAGTGTGTAGAGGCCATCCTCCAGCTTGGCCTTCAACATGACTAAAGACCCTTTAGTCACTTTCATAGTTCCTCTTTCACTCATGTACTTATAGCCTTGTTTATCTAAAGTACCCAGGGAGATCAAATTCTTCTTTAGATCAGGAACATGACGGACTTCTGTAATAGTCCTCACGATTCCATCATGGCAGCGAACATGAACTGAACCAATGCCAACTATTTTACAAGTTGCATTATTGCCCATTAATACAGTTCCTCTACTTGTTTCATAGCTGCTGAACCAATCTTTTTGGAATGTCATATGCAGAGTACAACCAGAGTCTAAGACCCATTTGTTATCATAGACTCCACTATTGCATGATGTTGTTAGTACATAATCATTATCATTATCATGTACTTGCTCAACAATGGATGCGCTCGCCTTTTCTTTGGACTTCGACATAGGGCAATCTCGTTCAAAGTGCCCCTTCTTGTGACAGCCCCAACATTCCGCATTCTTTTTGTTCACATGAGACTTTGATTTGTACTTTGATTTGCTCCTTCCCTATTGGCTAGTACGACCTCTTACAAAGAGTCCACTAGCTTCGTCACTTTTGTCTCCTTCAAAATGCATCCGCACATCACAAGAGTTTAGTGCTTGCCACACTTGCTCAAGTTTAATAGGTTGTTTGCTATACATCATTGAATTCTCAATATCACGATATTTTGAAGTCAATGAAAATAGCAAAGAACATGCAAGCGTCTCCTCGTTCTTTTTAATTCCAGCAGTTTGTAAGTCCATCACAAGTTTATTGAACGCATCTAGATGGTCTTGCAACAAAGTACCTGAATCCATCTTAAATGTATGAAGACGCCGTTGTAACAACATCCTTGTTGTCACTGACTGGTCCTGGTAAAGCCCTTCCAGCTTTTCCCATAACTCTTTGGCCGTCTCTTCGGTACTTGTACTCACTTCACAAAGTACGTTAGGTGCAAGGGACAGTTGGATTGCACTCAATGCATCTCCTTCAATCTTTTCCTTGTCGGAATTCGATATCTTATTGGGGTACTTTCCGTCAATAGCATGGATTGAACCTTCCCTTCGCAGTAACGCTATCATCTGGATTTTCCAGATATTGAAGTTGTTGCGCCCACTAAATCTATCAATTTCAAACTTCATGGAACTCATTCTTTTACTTGTTCTTCCTTTTCTACTATAATGTATTTGGAACTACAGAAAACCAAAGTAATCCTTTTCTGATGTGGAAGTTCAGACTGTGCTGCAACCACAGAGCATACTCAGACAGAACCTTGGCTCTGATACCAATTGTTAGCGGAAACGTAAAACTAAAGAACAAGGAAGAACAACAATATTTAACGTGGTTCGGATCAAAATGATCCTATGTCCACCAAAGAACAACTGCACTGATATTTATTTCACTCTAAAAAGAATACAAGTGAAATACTACAAGAGAGAGAACACAAATGCCTTAGAAGGTGAGAAGGCAAGTGAGAGGATGATTTGAAAATGAATTAAGAGCTACCTATTTATAGGAATAAATTTATCTTATTGATGTCATCCATGACATCACTATGTGTCAAAATTGTCAAGGTTAAGATAGCAAACTATTTTATGGTTTGCCTAACTTTCACCTACCAAGATACAATCTTTGACTTGTATTTTGTACTAATTATCTTCCTACCAAATATTCATATTAATTCATCTTCCATTTAGTTTGATTCCACAAGAACCAAAACCAACTCTTTCAGTTTTTCTTAAGGTGTTAGCACTTAAATGACTGAATGGAGCTTAACCATTTCAGTTTAACTCCATCCAACTATTTGGACATTTGTTAACCCCTATACAAAGTATCAACAAGCACATATTTTCACTTACCACCATCTACATCGCTAACTATTAACATCAACCAATTTCTCCATCGCCTATCACTATCAACCGCCGTTTGTCGAGATAGTAACCACAACACCAATCATCTCCACCATGACAACTATCACCATCATTATTACTAGCCATTTGACCAACCATCACCAATGTGAGTCACTACAACTCTAACCATCACTACAAATCATTTTTAATATCACTAGCAAACATAAATATTTCATAGATAATTTTATTTCATTAAATTTATACCTTTAAAATATTTTATTATTTTTTATTTAAATTATATATTTATCATGTTCAAGATTGTATAAATTATGCATAAACAAACATCGTAATCATTATGCATTTATATCTAGAAATAATATATTAATCATTAAATGAAATATCAAATTCATGATGAAAACAAATGAGCCCTTAAAACTATATATGGTCAATCCTGACGAAAACAAATGAGCCCTTAAAACTATATGCTCTATATTCACCAAGTAGATGTAATAATAATAATAATAATAATAATAATAATAATAATAATAATAATAATAATAATAATAATAATAATAATAATAATAATAATAATAATAATAATAATAATAATAATAATAATAATAATAATAATAATAATAATAATAATAATAATAATAATAATAATAATAATAATAATAATAAGAAGAAGAAGAAGAAGAAGAAGAAGAAGAAGAAGAAGAAGAAGAAGAAGAAGAAGAAGAAGAAGAAGAAGAAGAAGAAGAAGAAGAATAATAATAATAATAATAATAATAATAATAATAATAATAATAATAATAATAATAATAATAATAATAATAATAATAATAATAATAATAATAATAATAATAATAATAATAATAATAATAATAATAATAATAATAATAATAATAATAATAATAATAATAATAATAATAATAATAATAATAATAATAATAATTCTTTTGTTCATATTTAATGAGGTTTGATTATTATCACTTAAACACAACTAAAACATGACAACATCTTCAGTTTTCTTCCTTCGTTACTCAAATTCTCATAAGTCTAGCTAGCTAGATACATGTTGCTATTGGAAATATTAATGATGATTAAATGATATACATAGCCAAATAAACTATGTATATCATGATTAAGGTTTTAGATAGAAATTGCTCAACCATACTCACAAGTCTAGCTAGCTAGATACATGTTGCTATATAAACTACATGATTAAGGTTTTAGATAGAAATTGCTCAACCATACACTTCCAAATAATGTAATGTTTGAAAGTGACCATTCCATTATTTGTCAAACCAATTATATCACTAGATTCACATTCTTCCCAATTATAAAAGTAGATTTTTCACTACAAACTAAACCAAACAAAAAAATAAAATGGAAGAAGAAGCAAATTTAAGTATCAATATGAGGAGATTCCTCTTGATTATAAATTGTTTATTATTATCTGTTGGTGTTTGTGGTGGGCCTTTAATGATGCGTTTATATTTTGTTGAAGGTGGTTTAAGAATATGGTTTAATAGTTGGTTACAAACCGGTGGATGGCCACTTACAATTATACCATTAGTCATCTTATATTTCTATCGACGAAAAACTAAGGGCTCTGATACCAAGTTTTATTATATAACACCTCGTATTTTCATTTCATCGTTTGTTATTGGTGTTTTAACGGGTGTTGATGCTTATCTCTATTCGTGGGGCGGGTCAAAACTCCCCGTGTCAACGTCTTCCCTTCTCATCGCAGCTCAACTTGCCTTCACCGCGATAGGGGCTTACTTCATAGTGAAGCTAAAATTTACGTCATATTCTATTAACGCGGTGGTTTTATTGACACTTGGCGCGGTTTTATTGGGTATTCGATCGAATGGTGATCGACCGGAGGGTGTTACAAGTAAAGAGTATCTTATTGGTTTTATTATGACACTTTTGGCTGCAGCTTTGTATGGACTTATTTTGCCTTGTATTGAGTTGATGTATTTGAAGGCAAAACAAGCTATTACTGCAACATTGGTGTTGGAGATTCAAATGGTCATGTGTTTTGCTTCTACTGCTTTTTGTACCATTGGAATGATTGCGAACAAAGATTTTCAGGTATTTTTTTAAAACAAGATTGATTCAGAATTTAAAATTTATATGGTATAAACTCTAAAGTTCATATTTGTATAGTTGAAGCAAGTTGTTTTATTATATATGTACACATTGTGTAGGGTTTGGAGTATGGTATATATGTGGAGTCTGGAGATCACGGATTAGGGTAAAAGATTAATAGTCAGTGGAGTGTTCTCTTGCTTCTCAAAGAGTTTAAGCTTAAATAGTGTTTGTCCTATGTAGTAATAGCTTTATTTTGTAGTGTCTTTGGCTTGACTTTCTACCACCATCAATTTTTTGATATTTCGATTATTGTAATATTTTGTCATTGTTAATGTTTCTGTAGTAGTTGCTATATTTTCTACTCCATCATTTTTACTCTGATTTCTCTACTCAAGTCAAGGGTTTTCTGAAAACATTCTATCTCTTTATCTTCACAAGGTAATGATTAGGTCTGCATACGCTGACTCAATATAGTCTACCACATCTTAATAGCAATCTCTATAGTCTCTTCATTTAACTCATATAACATGTCAATTATTATTTTTGTAGGCAATATCAAGGGAATCAAAAAATTTTAACCTTGGAGAAGGTAGATATTATATAGTTGTAATTTGGAGTGCTATTATTTGGCAATGTTTCTTTGTTGGTGCTGTTGGAGTTATTTACCTCTCTTCTTCTTTAATGTCTGGAGTTTTAATTGCAGTTTTACTGCCAATTACTGAAATATTAGGAGTAATTTTCTTTGATGAAAAATTCTCAAGTGAAAAAGGACTTTCACTTTTTCTTTCTCTTTGGGGTTTTGTTTCTTATTTTTATGGAGAATTTAAACAAGCAAAGAAAGTACAGAAGAAGAAAATTCAAGAAAATGAGATGACAACAACACAAATAGAACCAGCTTGACTTACTATTTATCTATCGTATTGTTAAATTCATTGTTATGTAATCATGAGAAAAGTAGTGTCGGTTTATGTGATGACCATGCCTAGTGTTGTCGCAAATGTTACGTTGTGTTCTATCCTTTATTTTGCGATTGATTACTTGGTAATATTTAATTATAAGTAATATTATGCTACAATGCTACTTTTTTTTTTATAATATTGTAAATTTATTATTGAGATTGCTAATATTTAATATTATGAAACGATAAAAAATGATAAAAAAAATCTGTAAATATTGCATTCATAAAAAATTATATACGGTGTGATATCATCAATAAGATACATAGAGCTACGTAATAATAATAATAAAAAAAATATTCAAACAAAAATCATGTCAGTTTTTTTATTTATTATTGGGAAATTTTTTGTTGTCACTCTCAAATCTATTATAATATAATTGAAAGATTTGTATTTTTCCAGCAAAATACTTGTGTTACATTACCAATTGTAGAAATTTTGCAAAAAATCAACGTTTACTATTCAAGACACGACAATTGAATAAAATAATTGAAGAAACACTTATCTAAGATTTTTCAAAGATATTGTGGCTAGTGGCACCTATTTCTAATTTCTATTTTAAAAAATAAAATAAAGTAAGAAATAATTCTTTTATTATTTGACAGATTCTTTGCTTGGAGTATATGGATTTGGAATTTTATAAAATTGAGTTGCATTTCTTCTCAATTTTTAGCATTCATGGATTCACAATGCAATTCTAACGAGTAGAGTTGTACATGATTATAATTAAAAAGATCAAATTAAATTACAATCTAAAATAAATCGATAAAGAAAATTGATATCTGATTAAATTCGATTAAAAAATCTTCCAAAATAACCAAAATCATATTAAAAGATATATGCTTCTTTTTTTTCCATTTGATTTCTCAAAATATATTTTATTAACTTTCATGTGACATTTAAATAATAAAGATCATAAGAAAACTAACTCGCACACTCCCTTCATATTTTATTTTATCATCCTTCACTTTCCAACTTGCGTTGATATTTATATTTCTTTGCAAAATTGACTTAATTCAAGAACTTTTTTTTTCCTTGGGCATCACTAATTGTCAATGATGAATTACTAAAAAGGGATCATTAATCATGTACAAATTACCATAAACACTCTCTATAATATGACTTAATTGTAAATATGAGTAACAACGGTTAGAATTTTCACTCCCTATATTGTACAAATTTTACATAAATATTTAGTTTGAATAATATTTTCATTTTACTAATATGTTTAAGTGTTTATTATTGAACAATAGGAGCTATATCTTTAAATAATAACATATCGGGATATGCCAACTTAAAGAAAATGCAATATGGATTTTATTATTAAGAATTTAAGTTGACATTATTTTTATTAAAATATTCTATTCTCTACCTTTGATTATAAAAGATAATAAACATTTTCTTAACTTTTTATTTTATTTTTTCATCTATATAAGCACTCAATTATGAAAGTAGAGTTCTCACTATAGCAAAACCAAATAAAAATAAAAATGGAAGATGGAATTTTAAATATTAATATGAGGAGATTTCTTTTGATTATAAATTGTTTATTAATGTCTGTTGGTGTTTGTGGTGGCCCTCTAATTATGCGTTTGTATTTTATTGAAGGTGGTTTAAGAATATGGTTTAATAGTTGGTTACAAACCGGTGGATGGCCACTCACAATTATACCACTAGTCATCTTATATTTCTATGGACGAAAAATCGAGGGCTCTGATACCAAGTTGTATTATATCACGCCTCGAATTTTTATTGCATCGTTTGTGATTGGTGTTGTTACGGGATTTGATGCTTATCTTTATTCGTGGGGAGGGTCAAAACTCCCCGTGTCAACGTCTTCCCTTCTTATCGCAGCTCAACTTGCTTTCACGGCGATAGGGGCTTACTTCATAGTGAAGCTAAAATTTACGTCATATTCAATTAACGCGGTGGTTTTACTGACAGTTGGCGCGATTTTATTGGGTATTCAATTGAATGGTGATCGACCAGAGGGTGTTACAACTAAAGAGTATGTTATTGGTTTTATTGTGACACTTTTGGCTGCAGCTTTGTATGGACTTATTTTGCCTTGTATTGAGTTGATGTATTTGAAGGCTAAACAAGCTATTACTGCAACATTGGTGTTGGAGATTCAAATGGTTATGTGTTTTGCTTCTACTGCTTTTTGCACTATTGGAATGATTGCTAATAATGACTTTCACGTATATATCTTTTTAACTCAATATCAAATTAGAGATCGATTCAGAATTTATTCTAAAGTTTAAATTTGTGTGGTTGAAGGAAGTTCTTCTTTTTTCTAGTATTCCCTAACAAAGACGACTCTATATTTAGGGGAATTTGAAGTCGAAGCCTCTAGTTAATTAAGAATGAAGGAGTACTTACCACTCCACCACAATCTTGTTGGTAGTGGAAGAAGTTGTGCAGTTATATGTACATATTATTTTTTTATTCTCCAATTGGTGTTCCTACTCACATTGCAGTCCAACTAAATTCAGATTCGTGCCAAAAAGTCTCACATTGAAGGGAAGTGGGTAAAAGCACTCCCAATTATAAAGGTGACATCATACTCGGGGGGACTCAAACTAGAGAGACCTGTTGTAGCTATGGATGAAGGAGTACTTATTACTCCACCAAAACTTTGTTGGTTTTCAAGGAAGTTGTATAGTTATAGTACATATCATTTTTCTTTATTCTCTTTCGATGTTTGGTACTCACATTGCTACGCAACTAATTCAGATTCGCACCAGAAAGTCTCACATAGGTAGGCAGGGAAGGGGGGGAGCGCTCCTAATTATAAAGGTGACATCGTACTCCGGGGTACTCGAACTCGAGACCTCTTGTTAAGGATGAAGTAATACTTAATATTGCACCACAAATCATATTAATTATATGTACATATTCAGTCAACTTTTTTTTATAAACAAATGTGTAGGGTTTGGACTAGGGTAGATATGAGGGCGTAGAGATCGTGAATTAGGGTAGAAGGACAATAAGTAATGGTGTTTGTTGTAGTTGTACCTCTACCACCATCTATTTTTATGATATTTTGGTTATTGCAATATTTGTTATTGTTACTGTTTTCGTAGTGGTTGCTATATTTTTTTTTCTCTGTCATTTTTCCAATTCCTTCTTAACAGTCTCACTTCCTGTACGAGATAGTGATAATATCTGCATACGACATTGTTTAGCATGGCATCTAATTTCCTTTATTTTTGTAGGCAATATCAAGAGAAGCCAAAAATTTTAACCTTGGAGAAGCTAGATATTACATAGTTGTAATATGGAGTGCCATAATTTGGCAATGTTTCTTTGTTGGTGCTGTTGGAGTTATTTACCTCTCTTCTGCTTTAATGTCTGGAGTTTTGATTGCAGTTTTATTGCCAATTACTCAGATATTGGCTATTGTTTTCTTTAAAGAGAAATTCTCAGGTGAAAAAGGACTTTCACTTGTTCTTTCTCTTTGGGGTTTTGTTTCATATTTGTATGGGGAGTTTAAACAAGCAAAGAAAGTCGGGAAGATGAAAATTCAAGAAAATGAAATGACAACAACAACACAAATAGAATCTATTTGACTTACTATTTATGATTGTTACCTGTTATATTGTATTGTATAGTTAAATTTATTGTTATGTAATTATGAAAAGTGTCATCTTTTCATGTAATGATTAATTTGATGTGGTCGCATTGTTACTTTATTTTGTTCTTGATTACTTGGTACTATTAAGTAAGTAATAATTTGGCATAATACATAAATATGTTATTTAATTTGATCTCATTTGGTATATATGTCTTCCAACTTTGTATGTGTACAAGAAGATAATCAAATTTGTATAGAGTTGAACAAGTAGATACACACGTCCTACTTGACGTCCTGCATGTCCATTCACGTCCAAAGGGGCATCCAGCTTGGCGCCTTGTGTATATTATGCTACGTAGGACAATAATTTGTCTACTTATTTAACTTTATACCAATTTAAGTATTTAATTGTACACACTTAAAGTTTACGGGCATAAATTTCAGTTTAAACCAAGTTACAAGCATATTATATGTAAGACATAATACATAAATGTGTCATTTAATTGTCAATGATATCCATCTTTGAATATGCACAAGTAAACACTTAATTGTATAAAATTGAACAAGCAGATACACGTGTCTACGTGACATAATACAGATTGAACATCACGCATGGCCACATAGGACGTCACATAGGCCGCATATGTCTATTTGTATACACCCAAAAGTAGAAGACAAATACTAGTTGAATCCAAATTAAAGAGCACATTTATCTATTATGCATTATGTAATGCTATAATTTATCCTTCAGATTGCTGATAGGTAACATTATGAAGTAACAAAATACGATATAATCTAATCAAATACTACATATAAAAAATAATATGACACTATCAATTTAATACAATATAAAACAATACGTAACAACGAACATTCAAACGAAAATGATGTACGTCGTTTTCCTTCATTATTTGGAACATTAACTGTTGCTGTTAAATCCACAATTATATAATTGAAAGATTTGCATTTTTCCAGAAAAATGCTGGTTTTATATGACTTATTGTGGAAAAATTGCAATAATTTAAAAAGATAATTTAAAGAAAAGACTTTCATGGACACCTCTATTTCTTATCTAAAAGATTTTTCAAAGATACTGTTGCTAGTGGTAACTACTTCTAATATCTATATTTACTAAAATAAAATAAAATAAAAATTAAATATTTTATATTTGATAGTATTCATAATTCAAAAGATGAAAAAATAATTGTAACCCCAATTTAATTAGTATTTAACGTGAATATTACTTCTCGATAGGTTGGGTTGAATTTTTTTTATTATAATGGAAACGTAATAGTTCATTTTAAAAAATATATATATATATATATATATATATATATATATATATATATATGTATGGCCATATTTTGGCGAGTAAAGTTCAAAATATAAGTAATAAATATAGAGAATATTTCATTTTTTCGACCTGTCACGTTTGATCCGATTAATTAAGACTTAAGGACATTTAATGTAATCCACATATATTTTGAATTATTATAATGTTATAATCAATTCTTATTTCAATAATTAGTTAACCCACTTTACCTAAAGGTCACAACCAAAATTGATATTTGAGAAGTTGGATACGATATGACAGTGTAACAAATAATGAAAATATCTTAAATTTAATACTTTTCTGACAATTTATATAACGATATTTATTTATCTTTTTAAAATAATATATTTATAACTATTGTATTATTTATACTTTATTTTAAATAACAAAATTTGAATTTCTTTTTTCTTCTTAAATCTATGTTTAGCGGAATATTATCATATAAATTGAGAGCGCGATAAATTAATATTTTTTTTTTAAATTACTAGGACCTCTAAACAAAGTCAAAGAGAAATAAAGAATGGATGACTAAATTCTGCACTACACCTAACCTTTTACAGTAATCTGATATATTCAATCACATGAATTATGAAAACAGAAAACTAATGCAAAGGTGGAAGAGTCTCCCATCCAATATAATTAAGATAATATTATTTTTATTTGGTAATAAAACATGACTTATCATAATTGCTGTTTAGTGATGATATATGGACTCTGTATTTTCGTTCATGGGGTTTGATAAATAAAAGTATAAACGTGTAAATAAATCTTTCGAAATGGGATCCTTAAATTTTTTGGGTTTAAAACCACACTTTTAGCATGTTTTTAAAATAAAATATAAAGCTAAAAATGCTTGAAAAACGTAACTGATTCTTTTAGAATAAAATAAAATAAAATGAAACTAAAAAGGAAAATAAATAGATGTTGTCTCTGGGATTCAAACTAGGGGCATCCAACTTAATATTCAAGGGTCATGCCACTGAACCATCTATTCTATTTATTATTGAGGAGGTTCAAAATATATATATCTATAAAAATACAAAAAAAAATTACTTTATATATATCGTATATTTTTTTATCGAGAGGATTCGGATAAACCCCTGGACGCAACATGAATTCGCCCCTGTATATATATATATGGCTTTAGATTAAATTGTTCATGTATCAATATGTTTAGCTTGGGCATGAGATTACGGTTGTTGAAAAGTCTTACATCGGAAAAAAATGGATGGGTGGTCTTCTTAACATGACTTAGAGCTCATTTGAATGACTTTTGGCTATAAATTAGAAGCAGAAAATTAGGGATGTAGGATAGAACAAAAAAAATTACACCAAATCGATCGTTCGAGTTAAATTGAGAAAAACTATATATTATAATTTTTACAAATTGTTATCATGAGTTGCGTGAATTCTAAACTACGCACCATTGTACTTTAAGTAACGCAATGTAACATTTAATTATATTAATGTCTTAAAAATTAAAAAATTCGGATACATTAATATATAGTTTGGGTACATTAAATATTATCTCGATTACATTAATATGTACATCAGATACATTAAATATTGACATTAAAGAAAAAAGGGATTTGAGAGATTTTAAAATGTAATAGGGGACAATGGAAATAAGTGAAACAAAAGGTGTGTGTATATATATTTGTATATGTCGCCTCCTTCCTATCTTGCTCGCGTACCCGATATCCCTGAATCACAACGGATACATGGACAAATCTCGACGGCCTCCCTCCTCTTCTCACTCACCTCAATCTCTTTCTATTTTAATGTATCTAGTAGAAAAAAATATGATATATTTGTCTTGTACGTAATCTGATATAAAATTATTAAATAGTAAGATAAAATGTCATTATATCAAATTATGGAAAAAATTAGTGAATATAATATAAATATTTGCATAATGAAATAGTTTAAAGTTCCAAAAATCATGAATCCACTTGAGTAAATTCGTGCATTTATGCAAGTATAATTATCCACTTATTTTACCCCAATTAGCTAGTATGATGCCTATTATTACATGCCAACATTTTATGCAATATCTTTCTTGTCCTCCACAACATTTTGTTTTCCTTTTCCTCTACAACATTTAGTCATGTAGTGGACTACTCCAATCTTTCTATTTCTTGGACAATTACCTGCACTTAATAATAAAGTAATCATATTAATTAGCATCATAATCCACATAATAGAATAATAATTATTTCTTCAACTTCCTCTAGAATATCTTTTAAAATAGTTACCTACACTAAGTTAAGATTAACCAAAAATTAAAGATTATTTTAAATTATAAGAAGAAAACAAACTACTTTTGTAGGTTGTTCTCCAATAGTTGTTTGTAATGAAACTTCATTTTGCAATTAGTTTTGGGGAATAGTTGTGTTTGTAATAAAACGTTACTTATGGAGTAGTTTCTAAAAAAAAAAATAAGTTCACTATTAAGACGTGGTACGATCCTCCATTACGTAATTAGACATAATTTACCATCATATATATTATTATTATCTATACTTTTCAAAATATTATGTATTTTACCACTCATTAAAAGTTTGCTACGTATCTTATATGTTGATACATATATTTTTGCTATCAGACACACAAAAATAGGAATAAAGGTGAGCATATATGTATCTGTATTTATCTAAGGTGATTTGCGTGTATCTAGAATATCAGATACGTGGGAGAGTGACGAGCGAGATAGGAGAGGCGAGTGAGATTTGTTATGTATCCTAGATACATGCGAATCCACTTGGATACAATGTATCAAGAACAAATCACATCTAATTTGACCTCATGTATCTTATATACATGTATCTAGATTTATCTGGACGCACCAAATTAAAGTCTAGCAAGATACGTAATAGTACAAATTAGAATCTATCAAATTAATCAGCTCCTAAACTAGTTGATTTATGTAAGTTCCCCATAAATAAATTTGCGGAAGTTACGTAATTTTTATTTGTTTATGTGCTAATTACTTAAATACACATTAGTTTGCAATACTGCGCATCTTACCGGATTTTGGTACGTCCAGATTCATGTGTCTCGAAATATATAGAGCAAAATTTGGTGTAATTATAGATTCATGTATTTCAAAACACATGGAGTCAAAATTAAATGAAATTTATTGTAGATACACTTAATCTAAATGGACTCACTTATAATTAAAATATATAAACAAATCCCGTCCGTCTCTCTTCATCTCGCTCACACTTTCTTATGTATCTGACATACGAATCACTCCTAGATAATACGTCAAGATTTTACTTCATATTCTAGCGAATGGTTAGTTTGCACCTTTTTCTGAATGAGCTCAAAATTTAAATAATGGCATTTGAATGTATCATATTTATCCAAATCTACCTCTTTTATTCAATTGTTGATTATTATATTATTTGTTTTGCTACCAATAAAAAAAATGAAAACTCTTTTTGATAAAAATAAAAAGTGGATCAACATAAACCAGACCAACTAACCAAAAGAATCTACTTGTTTGATATTTCTATAGGTTAGGTGGGCTTATCTAGGTAAGCCCAATTTGAACCAAACATTGAAAATGGATTAATGTGGGTTTGCCCAAATTTTGGATGAAATTTCACAAATAGTCACTAAATAATTTTTATTAGGCTCCATAGCTATAGTTTATAAAATACAATTCATAATTACATGTTAAAGGGGGAGATAGGCGAGAGAGATTGGAAGAGGGAGGAGAGAGATGAGTGAGAGATGGTAGAGAATGGAGAGAAGTGAATTTATTTGTATATATGTCGAATTGTATATGTATATCTGTCAAATAATTGTATATATATATATAACATACAGACATAAGTATTTGTATATCTGGCGAGCGAGATTTGAGGAGGTAAGAGAGAGGTGAGCGAGATTGAGAGAGGGCAAGGAGTGGAGAGAGACGAATATTATTTGCATATGTATTATATAATGGTATATGTTAGCGGAAACGTGAAATTAAAGAACAAGGAAGAACAACAATATTTAACGTGGTTCGGATCGAAATGATCCTACGTCCACCAAAGAACAACTGCACCAATATTTATTTCACTCTACAAAGAATACAAGTGAAATACTACAAGAGAGAGAACACAAATGCCTTAGAAGGTGAGAAGGCAAGTGAGAGGATGATTTGAAAATGAATTAAGAACTACCTATTTATAGGAATAAATTCATATTATTGATGTCATCCATGACATCACTATGTGTCAAAATTGTCAAGGTTAAGATATGAAACCATTTTATGGTTTGCCTAACTTTCACCTACCAAGATACTATCTTGACTTTTATTTTGTACTAATTATCTTCCTACCAAATACTCATGTTAATTCATCTTTCATTTAGTTTGATTCCACAAGAACCAAAACCAACTCTTTCAGTATATGTATATGCATAATTTGTATTTGTATATGTATAAGAGACGAGAGAGGAAGGGTAGATAGAGACACATGTAGTTATAGCTAAAAAGAGATTGTCATTAAATTCAAACTATAGCTATGTTAGTTAATTAACTAGTATATATCTGCTTATCCGCATAATTTCCTTCAAATTTTATCCAGAAGTGATTTGTGTCCAACCCAAACTTGGAATTGAAGATTTGATAGTTATAGTTACACTTGTATACATTGAATCGTATATTTAAACGTTGATTTCATTTCATAATTTCAAATACCGCGATAAAGTCACATGTCCAAATGTCTACTAAATTTTTTTTTTCTTACTCTCCACCTTGAATTATAATTTTGAAACTGAATTAAACCATAACTCACAAATATGCCTGCATCATATAATCTCACTCCAAACAATCATGAATTGCTACAATTGTCCTTTGAATTAAGTTCAAGAATAGTCCCACATCTCAGGATGCGTTCGTTACGAAAGAAAATATTTTTCATGAAAAATATTTCCCTTTATATCGATCACACCCTTAGTGGAACAACCTATTATAAACACAAAATAAACCAAGTCGTCTCCAAAAAAAATTTGCAAGTTGTGTGACATAAAAAGGACCTATCTTTGGAAATGAAAAAAAATAAATTAAAAACTAGGAGGAAGTAGTTATAGAGGCCCAACTATTTTATTTTTCAAAATTGTTTATTTCTAGTTTGACATTTGTACATTAAATAAATAGTTTTTTTAATCATATTTTTGTGACTTACTATAGTTTAAATTGGCCAGGACTATTAATTAATAAACCACGAATATCGCGTTTTGATTTATTAATTTAAAAAAGAAAAGAATAATAAATTTTACACCTAATCATGATTACAAGAAAATTAAATTTTACACCTAATCGGGACTTTAAGATTCAAGACAAATTAGACTTGTTTGCAATGTATTTGATCACTAGAAATGTCAGGCAGCAAAAAAATAATATTTGATATCTTGATCTTTTTGTAAATATTTTAGAAAGTTTTTAAATTTTGAGATGTCTCTTCTGTTGAGTTTGAAAGTAATTAGGACGTTATTCGGAAGGTTATAGTTATAAACCATATCACGATAAATTAGACGGCACATAAAACTATACTAAAGACATAATATTATTATACGATTTAACCAATTGACTTATATATTATAATATAAATAAAAATATTAAAATTGTAGAAGAGAAAATTTCCGCACAAACAAAACTCTCTACATTGTAAATGTTATTGTGTTATGCTATGATAAAAAGGATTTTAATTTATAAATTTCCAATCTTCTCTTATTAGAAAAGAATAACCAAATATGGAAGAAAATTACATTTTCTTTCATTAAAAGTAAAGTAATTATGATAATATTTTAACTTTTCTTCAAGGTAAAACTAAAACTCAAATATAAAGAAAAAAAATCAAAGGAAAACCATAACATTTTCAGGAAAATACATATCTCTTTTTTTAATCATGACTCGTCGTGAGCTACGTTTTAAAATAAAATAACGTCCCAAAAAAAAACCCATCTTACGAATTTGAACTCAACTTGCAAAGTACTATTTTAAATTCCACAAAAAGTTTGATGTCCCTCGTTTTCAGTTGAAAATGTTAAATTTCATCACCCAAATAATGCATAAAAAACATTATATTAAAATAAAAACATAACATGCGGTCCCCTTTAAGTAAAGAGTTATTAATTAACAAATAAATCAAATCAATAAAAACACATCACTATCTTTGGACTTAGCCAAAATCACGCATGCTACGTATATACACAAAGATAAAGACAACCACCAACACCAAATACAAAACAAAGAAACAACATAACATGAAATAAAACTAGTAATGTGTTTTTTTTAATCTTTTAATGGGTCGTATGCATCATGAATTCGAAATAATATTGCCCAATACAGATATCAATCACCGTTCATCAAAAATCAAAAATGACATCGAGTGTTCTACCAAATTCATGTTACCTTCCACCGACATAATTAGGGCTAAAGTTGTAGCTTTGGATACAGATTCTACATAATTCAGTAATTTTGACTTACATTTTATATTTTTACTTCAAAATTATCTTAATATGTATAAATAATTTATTTAAAATCTAGTAAGTTGGGCTTTCTAGTATTAAGACCTCAAACTCAAAATCTTAATTTCGTCTTTGAACACTAATACCGAATAAATTTGCTCAAAAGACCTAAGCAAATAAAAAAGAAATCACTTCATTATTTTTGTTGGTCTTGACAGATGATTTGAACTCGATCTTATATTAATTTTCACCCGCTTTCTGGAGTGTAGCTACCTATAGGCAGGGTGTTCAATTGGACACCCTTTGTCGAAAAATAATACAATATATATAAGTAAAATGATACACGAAATAATTAAATAAAATATTTTAGACATTTTGATAGAATTAATAAGGTATTATAGTCCAATGGTTCTAAATATCTTTAAAAAGCCCCAAGTGCTCATGTATTCGGATCCCACTGGCAATAAATTATTTTTTGTTATACTCTTCATGAAATTTTTGACTCCGCCACCACACGCAGACCACCCACCTTCCGTTAGGTGCAACTAATAATGCTTTACAATGCCAAAAATCACCATGATTACAAGCTAGATGAAATCATTAACTAGACATGTAAAGATAGGAGTTAGTTTAAACATGAGATTCTCCAGCCTTTTTTAAACATAATTGGTTTATATACCAAAGTTTTCAGTTTCATAATAATTACTCTTTTATTATTTTATTTTTAGTACTTAATCGTATTATTTATTGTTGTTATTACTCTATTCTTCATTATCTTTACTTTACATACTTAACGTATGATATGTTTTACTCGAATCAAGATCAATAAATATTAATAAGAGTCTTTCTATAGCTGATATTACATACACATCATCCACTCCGGACTGATACAATACACATGATTTGTAAGTAACATGACATGATCAAGTAAAAAGGAGCAAGAAAGTGATAGTTGGGACCCAAATTACTCACCAAATATGCACTTGGCCATATACACAGCTAAGACATGAATGAGACATGTCCACAAAATTTCAATATCATAACCAGTGGTTCAATGTCTGTTGGATGTTGCTATCTATACTTTTAATATTACATAACTACTAGTAATTATTTTTCAAAAGTTCTCTTATTCTACTTTTTTTTTTTGCCCTTTGCTTAAACACCCATTGAGCCTATGGAATGGCCAACTTTAAGAGTATTTTCGATACGAAGGAAAATATTTTTCGTAAAAACTTATTTTCTTGTGTTTGGTATATAACCAGATAATATTATGAGTTGGCGTGGGTGGTTGTAGAAGTGGGGGAGGAGACAAGCATTTGTTTTCCTACTTTCGTTATGAAAGTTACTACATCATTTTCAAGATACTTGTTTTCCTAAATATTTAAACGCAAAAGAAAGAAAAAACATTTTCCTCCGTATCGAACACACCTTGAGTGGACAATGCAAGTATGCACAAAACTAAACTCATCACATAGCTATCAATAACAATTACACAAAATGTGTTCATGTTGCATCAAAAAACAAGCTAAAAACACACAAAATACAGTTTATATTTGCCATTTCGAGTAAACGAAACATACATGGAATGAAACTAGTAGCATATTGAACAACAAAATATTCTTAACTTGTTAAGAAACAATAGCAGAGCAACATGTACCTAAAGCAACAACTAAAAGAAAGACAGCATCGCCGCTACAATTGCTGCCATGAGACAAGGAAAACAGCAAATGGTTGCAACTTGACAAGATCACGCGGAAAAGAGCAAGAGAGTGCAGCAAGCGCAACAACTTCCAGAGGATCTTAACTGAGGTATATGTCATCGACTCGTTAACTGAGAGATATGAACGAGACATGACTAAAGACTTCAAAAGCACAGCTACTGCTTCAATAGAATGATGGAATTAAGAAGCCATAAGGGACTTTGAAAGTCCTCTTTACCATACGACGTTTGAGCTTATTTCTGCTTATTTATACACAAAAACTTCAGTCAGACCATTATGTCATGAGTACCGATACTACTAGTACCCCGACTAGTATCAACATGAGCATAGAAGCTCAAAGAGTATCAAGTCCTAGAGACTTGGCTTTCACCTTCAAGGATCTCAAGTAACAGATTGCTTCGTCAATGACATCCATCGAGTCTTTTCCTTTCCCTCCGGGGATTATTTTCTGCAAAATGCTTATCGTCTCGAGAATTTGATCTTTTCTTGGTCTTTTTTTCCCAGATAGAGAAACCAATTCTGAAACTTGATTATTATGACTGTTCCCACAACTAGATTCTGCATCATCTTCTAAGTCGGAACAAGTAAAGGGTTTTGCAGACGTTGCAGTATCCACGAGTGATGGTGGTCTATCGCAGCCACCATCTAACTGCTTACGCCTTTTGCTTGGCCATTCTGAACTATTAACTTCTTCACCCATCTCGTCATGCCACGATGGTAGATCATGAGCTGTCATAGTACTAGGCAAGTGCCCTGTGCTCATTTCTTCACCATCCTCAGAATAACTATCATCGTCCTCCGAGTAGAGTAGTGCATTCAATTCTTCAGTATCCTCGTGCAATTCACTTTCTACGTCATCTCTATGATTTTCTTCATAATATTCACCACTGGAGTATTTCCCAGATGGACAAATTCCGTTCCCTAAAATGTGTTGGCCTTCCTTAATCAGATTACAAGGTGCAGGGGATTTTGGATGCCAAGAGGGGAGGCATTGCACAGGAGTACCATTCGGAGAACTGTATAGTAAAGTCGTTTGATCACCAGATTGATCAAAAACAAGAAATCGTTTCTGCGCGGATCGGAGGCCAGCATTGGCTTCTTCGTTTACCCCAGAATTGTCAACAGACTGAGGAGCAAACTTCTCTTTCGCTATACTAGTGCTCAAAACAGGAGCAAAACCCTGCTGCAACTGTGGTAAACAGTATAACCAATTGTGAGCGTCAGTTTGTTGGCTTGCCTTCGATTCTAGCAGCCCCGTAAACGACAAGGGAGAATTCCCTTTTACTGGAACCTCATTCGGATACCGAGGCATGTAAATAGGAACAGAATTCTGCTGCCCAATATTGAGTTCACGACTTGAAAAGTTCGAATGGGCAAATTGCAGATCAGGATACAGGCGACGGAACCACGATACAAAGTCTCTTTCCATTCAACCACAACAATCACCTGATGATCAAACCAAATAACATCCAATAAATCTTAAGATCCATATATAAAAACCTTCAAAACAACACAAAATTTCCAAGAACAGAGAAATTGCTAAACTCACCAGTTCTAAATAACTCAGGCAATACAAATTGCAGATTACACTTGAGAAACAACAGAAAATCCAAAAAATTCCAGCTTAACTAAGATGCAACAACAAGAAAGACGAAACTACGTGACAGGTTTCAACAACTGTCGGAAATATTCAGCCTGAAATAAACAAGAATAGAAATAAGCTTTGCCAGATCAAGGATACAACAAATACAGTAAAGTTGAAATCTTAATTCAAAATTACGAAACATGACGAACGCTAACCTGGCAATCCTGAAGAGGTTGAAAGCATGCTATAACTCTAACAATTATGGTGGCACACCCCGCAATTCCATTCTCATGTTTTAATGCCCGAAATCTTGTCTGGCCAGCTGCTTGGCACACCATAACTACTTGTTCCAACCCTTACACCACAATCTTCCACCAGAACAATCAAAAAGACCAGTGATTTCAAACAACTCCCACAAGAAAATGCTTGGAAAACAATACTACTCCGTTCGAGTCTTTTCTAATAAACTCAATCTATTTCCTAGAAAGAAATGACAAAGATAACCACACCCGAAATTAAATCTGAAGAGGAATAGATTCTCAGCTAATCCTCAGAACATAACACGGTATAACGATGAAACGTGTGGATCCCATGGGAGATTACTAACAAGAATACGAGTTCTCGAGATTCAAAAACTGAAAGACTAATCAAGATTTCACTAATAAACTGTTCTTTGTTCCTAATTCTACAGAATTACATGACAGTACAAGTTCAAGGAAATGACTTTCCGATAAACATCAACAGATAGACAGCAACACAGCATACTGTTCCTCAATTTAAACAATTAACCTCAAGACTACTGTTTTTCTGTGCTTTTCACCAACTCTTAAAGCTCCTGCAAAACAGTACCACAAACAACATCAGTTTACAAAGTCAAGAAAATCATATAAACATATTATTGAGAAGAAAAAAATGAAAAAGGTTAAGAATCTTGCAATAGCAAGCCTGATTAGTGGGATAATTATTACTAATTTGAACAAAGATTTGTACTTTTTTGCTTTTGGTTACTTTATTCTTTGTTTCAGAGTGTACTAAAGTAGTGTAAAAATTGGATCTTGGAAACATCAGTGTGAATAAGTTTTCTAATTTTTGTCAAAATCTATAGCACAATAGTGAAAAATACAGCAGAAAATGCAAGAAAAAATCTATAAAATCCAGAATTCAAAACCCAATAATCAAAACACAAACCCCATGTAATCAAAAACTGATTCATAGCAAATAGACTAAAAGAAAATACAAAATCACCAGTACATTATCAAGAAAAAGGGGGGAAAATCAGAATTTAGGAACTTACAGAGAATGAAATTGCAGAAACAAAATCCAAATTGAGTATAATTATAAATCCAGAGAGATTTTTGAAGGTAAGAGATTAAAAGCAGAGTGAATTTGAGAGAGAGAGAGAGAGGGGAGAAGTAGAGTACAGTCAAAGATAAGGGTGGAGGCTAATATAGACTTATAAAAATGATGGGGGGAAAAAGAAAAAGAAAAGAAACATTTTAAGTACTATTCAATTGATTTAGAGGATGGTTATTCGTGACTCAATTGATTTAAAGAATGATTATTTATATAGATAATCAAGATCGATTTTTCTTTAATATCTTTTGAGTCGAGTTTATCGTATAAAATTTGTCTAATACCATTTTGTATTTTTATGTGGTTTGCGACTTTTATAAAATAGGAATTTATCCAATATGTATAGAGTGCTCATTCTAATGACAAGAGGTTGTGACAGAAATCGTAACCGTTGCGGGTTATTCTATTAAATAATTTTAAAAAAGACATTTTATACTTTGGTTGCTGAAATTAATTGCTTTCATGCGTGCGAAATGCACGCTTGGATTAGTGTACAATCATATCACCTTTAATTTTTTATTTTTTTATTTTTTGATCTAGAAGGATTCCACTTGTTTTTTCTTTCTCTAGAAAAAAAAAACTAAATCATTATTTGGTCATGTATTGAACTAATTTTATTTATAAATTTTGGAAGATGATTTTTTCAAGTTAATTGGAGCAAAGTCTAGGCCAACTAAGAACTCTCAGGTTTAGAAGATGGGAGTCACGGAAATAAGATGTTAAGGTGAATGTGTAGGCATAATAGGAAAGATAAGATTAAAAATAAAGATGTTCTGGACAAGGTTAGAGTGAATTTTGTGATGGATAAGATTAGTGAAAGTGGACTGAGATGGTTCATACATGTGAAGAGAAGATGTGCAGAAGCCCCAGTAAGAAAACGTGTAAAGTTGGCCGTGGTGGGATGAATGAGGGATAGAGCTCGGTATGGGAAATTCGTTGCTATGTCTACTTTACGTTTGTATGTTGTTATTAAAAATTATTTGGTATGAGTTACTTGTGTAAGGATTTTTAAGAGACACTCCCTATCTTTACGAAATAGAGACAAGATTTATGTATATCATATTATTTCCTTACCTAATGAGATCAGACTAATATATGGTTATTGTTGGAAAACATTTTCCTTATTATTCTTCAATTTTTTGAGTGTTTTTTTATAAAGGTAAAATCTACGTATATCATATTCTTTTTCTTACATCATCCCGAAACCAAACAAGACTATAATGAACATGAAAAATTAGTGGCATTCATATGAGGTTTTTTATTTTGTCTCTTCGAGACAATAAAGTGAAAAATCATTCCTTTCGAAATCTCAATCTCAATTCAGCATTAAATATCGCTTTGAAGAACATTTTTTTTTATTGTACTGCTTTTATTTGTTTTAATGATCGGTATATCTCTAAAGTTTAGTACTACTAATTTTTCACCTATATAAATTGAATTTAGTATCCCTTTTTTTCCTTTTTTTTCTTCTTATAAACCCCTTTTAGGGGTAATTCTACCATTGAATTTGCAATGTTAAAGGGGAAAGTATCCAATGTGGGAGTAGAACACCCAATCATTTGAAACTTGACCATTCAAACCATGAATCATACAAGCACAATGTAGGCCCCCTCTAACTAGCTATGGCTACTTGATTATCAAGATTCACCATATCCAAATATTATTTAAATCCACTAAAATAATTTAACTTCAACTATAAACAAAGGATGCGATCAACCTCCAAAAGTAAGAAATGGGCTATAAGTATCTCTTTATTCAGTTTTAGGTATGAATTTCAAGAACGAAGTTAATTTGGTGGGAAGAGTTTTACCAAACAAAGTAAGACTTTGCAACATGAATATGAAATACTTAGGCTTACTTAACTCGAATTAAAATTAATCAATCAATTAAATTTCAAATATTCATAATTTATTTATTTTTTAAATGAGGACGAGTGGGGGGGGGGGGGGGGTTAAAGGGGCAAGAAGAACTAAGAACAAAGAAAATGGTGAAATAACAAATAGTAGTACAATAAAACGTTTTCATCATTAAAAATAGAAAAATAACAGCTTTATTCCACACACTTTGCAAGAAATGTTTAATCGAACATTACTACTATGACTACTTTACTCTTCAACCTTGAATCACTTTTTCTTTTACTTTACTATAAATAATAATAATAATAATAATAATAATAATAATAATACATAGTAGTGAAATACTACATGATTATAGCATGCAAAATATTAACTATTGCACTTTGGCCAGTCATGCCCATACATACACTACTGTCTAGTAACTTTCACTATAAAACTTAGACTTGCTATAGAGAGAGAGAGATATTTTTATTATTGCCAAAGATATTTAACAATCATGGTAGTTGGCATTAACATCATCCACTTCATAGTGCAATGTTTATTAAAAATAAAATCAAGAAGCTGTTCTAATAGTGTTAAATTCTATAGCTAACATTTGCAAGTATTCAAGGGCAGAGTTACGGAGAAAGTTATGAATTTGATTGAATTTAATATCGTTTAAGTTAAAATCTTGTATTCATATTAATCATGGTAGTTGGCATTAACATCATCCACTTCATAGTGCAATGTTTATTAAAAATAAAATCAAGAAGCTGTATTAATAGTGTTAAATTATATAGCTAAACTTTGCAAGTATTCAAGGGCGGAGTTACGGAGAAAGTTATGAATTTGATTGAATTCAATATCGTTTAAGTTAAAATCTTGTATTCATATTTTAAATTTTTTATGTAATATGTATGAACAATTTACAATTAAGAAACTCAAAATTGATTCTGCACATATATATATATTTTGGCATTTACTTAGTGGTTTCGTTTAATGGAAAAGAGGCAAATATATCTCTCTCAAGTTTGTGATTTGGAATGAATATGCACATCGCTAATAAAGTAGTATATATGTATACTTTCTTCATCTTGTAAATGGTGTATATATACTCTCGTCGTCTAACAGATGATGTATAGTTACTCTTTTCATATTTATTTTCTTGATTTAATTATACTTCTATCAAAACAAAAATATTAAAGTAGGTGAATATTCGAAAACGACAGTCAAATTCTCTACTGTTCCCTTCTTTGACTATTTGCTCTAATAGTAGCTAAATTAGATATTTATTAGGTTATATGTGGCATATATACATGGAATACCCCATCTAATTAAAGCTTATGAGTTGTTATTTAAAAAGATGAATATAAAAAAATATATATGTATATATCAGGTGTTTAATAAACTAAATCAAAGTTATAATGACTTTATATTTCACCTGCAAAGTCAGAAATTTCATCAAAAGAATTTTAAAAAAATTACAAATATATGTTAAATTTTGAATATTCTTGCGAAAATTTTGACTTCGACACTAGGTATTAGAAATACTTTATTCATTGAGATTATAGTGTTGTAAATTTAAACTAATCGAGGCGGTACAATTTAAATACCAGATACTTAAAACAAAAAAAAGAGGAAGACAAAGAAATATGAAATAAACAATAAGTAGTTAATTATTAATTAGTTAAATAAATGAAATTGAATGTACTATAAACATATAAATTAACCCTAGAGACCATCATTTGATTACCTGAAAACAAATCTTTTGTACAGATGAGAAGATCCAAGGCAGACATTAATTAATTTATAAACCATAATTAAATTAAAACTTTGGATAATAATAGAAGATGCTGTGATAAATTAAATGCATGTTGTTTGGAGTGGAGGGAACAATATAAATCAAGATTATTTCACTTTTGGTGGCAATATATATATAATATACTTAAACCTTCCATCACTACACTAAATTTTTTTAATTAAATGTAGTAATACATAATTATAGCAATGTAAAAAGCAAAAGGATTCCTCTAGGCACGTCTTAATTAATTAAGCTCTAATTTAATCATCCTCCATACTTGCTTTAATTATCTTTTTCGTACAATAATCAAGATTCCACTCCATACTTTCATCTGTATTGAAAAATATTTAATTTAATTTTACTCTTAATAATAAAGTATAAATTTATTGTTCCATTTAATACGTGTCAAAGAGTGATTAACTCAAGATTAATAGATATTAATTACAATAATTACCACTTTATTGGAAGTGAGACAATTATTTTTTGAGGTCCTTGATGTTTTCAGTAGTACTACACCCACCCACAAAGAAATATAAAAATATACTAATACTATCTTAGATAATTTTTCACTTTATTTCAAATTTATTAGCGTTTGGTCAATAAATTCGATAAACAACTTAAGGTTTTATTTGGAATTTGAAACATCCAAAAAAAATTAACTTCTTTAATTTTTTTCATTTTCAAATGTATTCGAGGTTTTATATTTAAATTAAAATAAACGCATTTACATTATATTTCATGTTTAAGTTATCTTTCATATATATATTTTTAAAAATAAACATTCAAATTCTTAAGATTTATTATTAAAAGTATGATCAAACACAACTCTAACTTTGAAAATTTCAAATAAAGTGATATGATTTTTTAATTATTGTTATATATTTTTCTTGCTAAAATGTGATTCAACTTTTTCTTATCATTATATATTTTCCAGGATAAATATCCGAAAGTATATAACGTACAAAACTATATTGTATTTTTCTTAATTCAAATTTTACAAATGGGTTCAAACTCGGTAATGTCCCTTAAAATCCAAAATAATCAACTTGTTATAAAATAAAGACTAAGTGCTAAAATTAAATTTAATAGCAACTAAGGAGAGAAAAATGTATTAGAGAGATAAAATAGGAAACTTGAATCTTCCTTATTTTTGGTGTATTTTCCATAAAGATTACAATGCCTTTTATAGGCATAAGAGGGGTATAATGGACATTCACAAATTGTTATTTACAACACTCCCCCTTGAATGTCCATTTAAAATAAATTCTTAGTAAAGTAACAAATGTAAATAGTTGATCCTAATACGCATTACTTGCTGCCTCATTAAAAACCTTTTCAGGAAAACCCAGTGGGATAAAACCTTGATTAAGGGAAAAAGAGTACAGCGCCTATTTTACTCCCCCTGATGAAAACCATGATTTAGCTGCCCAAGTTTTCTCATTCCAATCTTGTATACCATCTTCTCGAAAGTTGCGGTTGGCAAAGACTTGATGAATAAATCAGCCACATTATCACTCGAACGAATTTGATGTACGTTGATATCACCATTCTTCTGGAGCTCATGTGTGTAAAAAAACTTTGGTGAAATGTGTTTCGTTCTATCGCCTTTTATGAATCCTCCCCTGAGTTGTGCTATGCATGCTGCATTATCTTCATATAAGGTTGTGGGTACTTTGTCGCATTTCAAACCACATTTTTCTCGAATAAGGTGTATAATGGACCTTAACCACACACATTCTCGGCTTGCCTCATGAATAGCTATTATCTCAGCATGATTTGATGAACAAAAATACCGTTTGTCAAATGCTCTATTTGCAAACCAAGACATAATTTTATCTTTCCGAGATCTTTCATCTCAAATTCATTCTTTAAATAATTGATTGCCCTGTGAAGTTCCATTGGAGTTCCAATAAGGTTTATGTCATCGACATAAATAGCAAGTATAACAAACCTTGATATTGTTTTCTTTATAAACACACATGGGCAAATCGCATCATTTTATAACCTTTCTTAGATGAATACTCACTAAGACGGTTATACCACATGCGTCCAGATTGCTTTAAACCATACAATGATCTTTGCAATCTAATTGAGTACATTTCCCGAGGCTTTGAACTGTATGCTTTGGGCATTTTGAATCCTTCAGGAATTTTAATGTATATCTCATTATCGAGTGATCCATAAAGGTAGGCTGTAACCACATCCATCAAATACATTTCAAGTTTCTCATGGATCGTCAAACTAATGAGATAACGCAATGTTATTGCATCCATAACGGGTGAGTATGTCTCTTCATAATCGACGTCGGGCCTTTGAGAAAATCCTTGTGCAACAAGACGTGCTTTGTACCTTTGTATTTCATTTTTCTCATTTCTTTTCCGCATAAAAACCCATTTATAGCCAACAGATTTAACACCATTAGGTGTTTGTACTATAGACCCCAAAACTTTGCGCTTGACAAGTGAATTCAATTCTGATTGAATTGCTTCTTGCCATTTTTGCCAGTCATTTCTCTGTCGACATTCTTCAACAGATTGAGGTTCAAGATCCTCACAATTTTGCATAATTTTTGATGCAGCATTGTATGCAAAAACATAATCCACCGCTATTTCTGAGCGATTTAGATTTGTTTCATGATTACTTGATTTTATGGATAGGTCATTATTTCCTTGAGTCTCAAGCTCACTGATTCCTCCAAGGATATCAGAATTACTCACATCTTGACTTTCTATGTGAGGTTTTTTCATAGTGTCATTTTGATCTTTTAATTTTCTTTTTCTAGGATTTTGATCCTTTGATCCTAATGGTCTACCACGCTTCAGGCGTGGTTTTGACTCATTAGCTATGACACTAGTTGATGGTCCTACGGGGATATCAATTCGAATTGGGATATTCTTTGCAAGAACATGTGATTTAGTAATCCTTTTCAAATCTGTAAATACATCTGGCATTTGATTTGTGATTTTCTGCAAATGAATGATCTTTTGTACTTCTAGCTCACAAATGGAAGTACGAGGATCAAGATGTGACAATGATGGATTTTCACAAAATTTCTCCTTTAATTTTAGTATTTTCTCCCCCTAATTTTGGGAAAAGTGTCTCATCAAACCGACAATCAGCAAATCGAGCTGTGAACATATCTCCAGTTAATGGCTCAAGGTAGCGAATAATAGAGGGCGATTCAAACCCAATATATATTCCTAACCTTCTTTGGGGACCCATCTTAGTGAGCTGTGGTGGTGCAACCGGCACATAAACAGCGCATCCAAAAATTCTCAGATGAGATATATTGGGTTGTTGACCCAAAGCCAATTGTAATGGAGAAAAATTATGATAATTTGTCGGCCTGAGACGAATAAGTGCTGCAGCATGCAAAATTGCATGTCCCCACACAGAAGTGGGCAACTTAGTTTTCATAAGTAATGATCTTGCAATCAACTGCAGTCGTTTAATTAATGACTCAGCCAGACCATTTTGAGTGTGAACATGAGCTACAAGATGTTCAACTCTTATCCCAATCGATAGACAATAATCATTGAATGTTTGGGGTGAAAACTCTGCAGCGTTATCAAGGCGAATAGACTTAATCTGATTATCTGGGAACTGTGCCCGTAATCGTATTATTTGTGCCAACAATTTTGTAAATGCCAAATTGCGAGATGACAATAGGCATACGTGAGACCATTTAGAGAAAGCATCTATCAAGATCATAAAATATCTAAATGGCCCACTCGGTGGGTGAATTGGCCCACAAATGTCCCCATGTATACGTTCCAAAAATGCAGGGGACTCAATTTTGACCTTTGTTGGTGATGGTCTCACAATTAACTTGCCTTGATAACACGCATCACAAGAAAATTCACCATTTAAAAGAATTTTCAACTTCTTTAATGGATGCCCATTTGAATTTTCTATAATTCGTCTCATCATTATAGACCCAGGATGTCCCAGACGATCATGCCAAAGTACGAAAGTATTGGAATCAGTAAACCCCCGGTTTACTGTAGAATGTGCCTCAATTGCACTATTTTTTGTCCAATACAATCCAGAAGATAAGGCCGTGAATTTTTTCTACAACATATGTCTGCCCGGAGACATTTTTGGTTATACCAAGATATTCAAGATTCATTTCATCAATTGTCTTGATATGATAACCATTTTCACGAATATCTTTGAAACTCAATAAGTTTCTCCGAGATTGAGGAGAAAACATGGCATTATTTATTATGAGTTTAGTTCCCTTGGGCAAAATTATAATGGCTCTTCCGGAGCCCTTAATCAAATTAGTACTACCAGATATCGTAGTAACATCCATATTGCCCATACTCAAATGAGAAAAATATTTCTCATTTTTGAATATCGTGTGTGTTGTACTAGAATCAATCAAGCAAATGTCTTCATAATTTGATAATTTGCTTAGAGAATTATTCATATCTTCAAAAGTAATGAAATAAATTTATATTAAATGATTAATTATCTTTTGTTAAATATTTAAGAAATAATGTAAATGTTAAAATGATATTTGAATCATTAATAATGCATAAGATTTTTATCACTCAAATCTTTAACACTAAATTTGATTTAGTTTAGTATGTTTAAAATAAGTATTAATATCATTTATTATCTTGAAATGACATTTGAGTGACAAAAAAAAAAGGTGTTTTCCACTAACCAATTTAGGTAGTGGTCTTACTTATACATTTTTCTTCTATGACCACAAAAGTTAAAGGAAAGTATAATGTAAATATTTTTCAGTTCTTTTTCAAATCATAAATTCCAACTCACTTTCCATTGATGTTTCTAAAATAATGGACTCAATTATGATCAATACAAAACAACAAATATTAATAACATTAGTAAATTTCAACCATTATTATTCTTCCATATTCACAGAACCGTCACCAATTAAGTGATCTATTTTTCCTTCAGGGTGTGTGAAGAAATCCGCCACATCCAAGTGTGTGATGTCAATATGATCAGTGATAAAATTAGTTTCGGGATTTTTATCCTTCCTTTTTAGTGATGCTTGATAAAGCTCAACCAAGTGTTTAGGAGTACGACAATCACGTGCATAATGACCCTTTCCACCACATCGGAAACAATTTATTTTAATTGTTTCACGTTTCTCATCTTTTTCTTTTCCCCTTTGATGACTATTTTTCTTTGGTGAATGATTAACACCGGGAAAAGGATTTCGCTCTTGGTCGTAATTACGACCACGTCCACGGCCACGGCCTCTTCCACGCCTAGCGTGGTGGGCGTACACCTCATTCACTTCAGGAAGTGGTGTAGATCCAGTGGGACGATTCTCGTGATTTTTCATTAACAAATCATTATTTTGTTCAGCCACGAGAAGATGAGAAATCAGTTCAGAATACTTCTTGAAACCATTTTCTCGATATTGTTGCTGTAAAAGCACATTCGAGGCATGAAATGTGGAGAACGTTTTTTCCAGCATATCAACATCATTAGCTGTATCTCCACATAGTTTCAATTGAGAAGTAATTCTGAACATGACAGAATTGTACTCATGAATAGACTTAACGTCTTGTAGTCTTAAATTCATCCAATCATATCGTGCCTTTGGATGAATGACCATCTTCAAATGGCCATACCTTTCTTTTAGGTTATTCCACAGAACGAGTGGATCTTTGACTGTGAGATATTCAATTTTCAAAATTTCGTCAATATGATGACGTAAGAATATCATTGCTTTAGCACAGTCTTGTTTTGATGCTTTATTTTCAATTTTAATGGTGTCTCCAAAACCCATAGCATCCAAATGGATTTCAGCATCCAATACCCATGAAAGGTAGTTCTTGCCCGAACTTTGAAGGGCAACGAACTCAAGTTTAGTAAGATTAGCCATAATAAAAAGAAGAAAAATAATAATACCTTAGCCTTCAAATTTAGTCTTCAAACTTTGATATGACAGAGTCTCGTGCTGATAACGTGTTATAAAATAAAGACTAAGTGCTAAAATTAAACTTAATAGCAACTAAGGAGAGAAGAATGTATTAGAGAGATAAAATAGGAAACTTGAATCTTCCTTATTTTTGGTGTATTTTTCATAGAGATTACAATGACTTTTATAGGCATAAGAGGGGTATAATGGACATTCACAAATTTTTATTTACAACACAACTCTTAATCTTGCATTAATTTTTAAATTTCTATATGATAATAATTACAAACATGAAGCATTGAGGTGTATTAATATATCTAATGATTTTCATTAACTTTTATATGAATATACATCTGATTGGTTTTATTTCAGGCTAACCATTAAATCTTTTTTTATAGCATTTCAAAAAGATGCACTATAAATAAATATATACTTCTAAAGCAAAAGAAAAAAAAGTAAAAAAAAAAGTTGCACTATAGATTTTATTTTTATATTTACAAAAAGAGGCACACATGGGGGCACTTATTCCAATCTTTATGTCATGATCATATAATTAATTTTATCAACTCAAATACAGTAACTTATAAAATGTGATCACGGGTTTTTCCTATACAAAATTATTGCTTAGGGGTTCATGATTAATTGACTAATAAATTTCATTAATATTAATCATTATGTCAAAAAAAATAAAATCCTTTGGGGGATTCATTCTACGTAAATGGATTATGAAAATTTAAATTTCAGACTCACTTCAAATTATACTATAAAAGCGATCTCATAAAAATGATCAGAATGATATAATATAATTTTTCAAGATTCAAGAATTTGAATATTATTTTTTTCTTTACCAATCTAATGTGTATAACTTACTCATATTAGATATCTATATTCAATAAGTAACAAATATACATTCACATCAATTAATCACTTAATTATGCTAAATTATATAGATTTAATATAAATATTTTTTTTTAAAGATGGGATAGTGAGAATATTGGTGGGACATGAAACCCCATTTTGTTGTGTTTGTGGATTTTGCAACAGAAAATTTCCACGCTTGTAAAGCTAAATTTCTTTTTTCAAACTTTAATATATAGTACTTACTAAGTAATATATTTTTCTATTATTACCCACAAACCCAATACAAAAAGTGCAAAATATAAAGGAGGGGAATCCCTTTGCATGCTTCATATTAATTACTCACCCCACCACCACTTAATAACATATTTTATATTCTAATTCAACCCACTTCTTACACTTTTTTTATCTCTAGATCTCTTATTACACTTTAAACATAAAAAGGGCCACCACCAAAAAAAAAAATGTTTAAGCCTATTCATCCGGATATTTTAATTGAATCAGAAAAAAAATAAAAATAATATTTTTATACTGATAAATTAGGATCAGAGAAAATATGTTTTTCGTTATATAATTTTTCAGTAAGTTATAGTTCGTGAAAAAATCATGTTTTTTTAAATAAATTTTATTTCTTGTATTGGACATATTTTTTATTTTTCTTTTGTCAATAAAAAAAAGTGAGGGTGGGGGATTTCCATTAATACAAAGTGCTAAAGTGGTAACCTTCATATTTAATTTGGTCCTAACTAATGTACCTAGTTTTGATTTATCCATTAATAACCTAATAAAAAAATTACTAATAAAATTATGATGTCTTATGGCTTTAGGTCATGGGATGCATCATTTCTTATACTGTTAAAGAACTTATTAATTAATGAATATGCCACATTAATTAATTATATATTCAAATTACACACATATATATGTTGGATGAAAGAGAACATTTCATGAGTTTAGGAGTTATGGAACATCATTTTTGGAACTAGTTTTTTGCATGTTTGTTTCCCTTGGAGGGTAAGGAAACATGAACTTCCTCATCATATATGTTCTCCTAGTAATTAATTGTGATGTTCAAGTTTTGAATATGTGTAAATTAATAATATAAGTTTGTGGGACTTCATCTTATTTTTTCCCTCAACAAAAAAAGAGTGAGTTGCAATGCAAGTAACAATTAGGAAAAGCCTATCGAGATCAAGGAGTGTGGTGGAATGAATGAGACTATTTTATAGTTAATCAGAGACCTCATATTTAAGTCATAATAAAAATTGTTGATAGGAAACGTTTTCAAAGAGAAGATTACCTTATATATATGTAAAACAAATCTGAATGAGTTGAATCAGTAAATTTTAAAAATGAAGTGACACAAATATGAACTTATTGAGTGCTTTAGAAGTGAATAGTTTCTTTTTGCATATGTCAACCCAACAGAAAATATTGGGTTCAATAACAAGCCAATAATATGTTGGTGGAAGATGAAGTAATGTCATTATATATGTCTATATAATATATATGCTTAATTCCACTTATAAGTCAATATATATAGTGTTTGAGTTGCCCCTCCACATATTGAGAGAATCATAAAACAATACATGAAATGAAAGTAGTAAAGGAGGAAAATTGTGTCATGACCTAGCATGTATAATTGCTTTCTCTAAATTTGGATGTGTATGCTAAGATACAATTTTCGATTGTTCAATGTTGCTATTAATACGAATTGTAAGGAGTCTTGATTTTGAGTTAAGCTGAGCCGAACACCCCATTTTTCACCTCTAATTAGTTGATTTATATTTAGACTTTTATGATAAATTTTCATGAATTCCATATATTGGTTAACCACCTTAAACAATTCCAATTACAATTTTAATACACTCATTTGAGCTATTTTAATTCACCATCAAGAATCTCATAGGCCATAGCTATATTCATCATCTTTTTCAATCTTCCCTCAACTACCATTAATGATATTCTATGATTATTATATTCTTCATTATTAGCAACCTTTAACCACCAATCAAGCCCAAAAAATATCATCTAATATCATTATTATTTGTGCATCATATATGAGAAGTAAGTGGTAAATTACCTCAACTTAATCAAATCTAAAAAACCAATATTTGAATTTTTCTAAGTAGGTGTTCAATTAAAATAGATCATAATTAAAGTAGGGGAAATTACATATTTTTTCATCTTTAATTGTCATAATTTTTTTTAGAGTCAAGCTATAAGAATTTTGACTAACATTTTGTAATGTATTTTTTAATCTAATATGTAAAAAAATGTAATTTATAGTACTTTTCGTATAGTTTTTGAATATTTAAATTTTTTGTTTACAATATCGAAGTAATGTAATCTAATTTAACTTTGAATGTTAGTCAAACTGACTGTCGAAAAACGCAACATGACAAATAAAAATGGACGGAGCGAGCATTAGTTAATTAACTAATATAACTATAGTTTCCATTCATTAGCACTCGCAACTTAATTTTAGATATACTTATGTTTGCCTCTTCCCTCTCTTCCCCTCTCTCGCCTCTCTCCTCACTTATACACATACAATCACAAATTATACATATACATATACAATTATATGATCAATATAGAAATACAATTCATCTCTCTCCACACTCTGTCCTCTTTCGCTCGCCCGTCTCCTCTTTCTTCCAATGTCGCTCGCCTCTCTCCTCCTTCCTCCAACCTTGCTCGCCTCTCAGCTGCTTCCTCTAGTATATAACTATAAATCATAATTAATTGGCTATATCTATAAAACTTAATTAAATTTATTTTAATGACTATTTGTAAAATTTCCACATTAAAATATCTAAATAGAATTAAGTACTAATATTGACCAATTAATATCTTCAATAGTTTAGAAAGTGATGAGGTAAAATCAAAAGGTCAAACCATTGTTTATTGCCTCTTTGGTTTTGGGGATTGCACGCATGCTTCCACTAAATATTTAGAAGGATACGACAGACACGCTTTGCTATCTCCGTCTATTTTTATTTGTTCATATAAAATAAGATATAGTATAAATAATATTTCTTATTTTCTTAATGATTATGTCAAATAATATTCCTTTGGACGCTTTTACATATGGAATTTGCTTTTTAAAATAAATTAAAATAAAAAATACAACTAAAATATTAGAGTTCATGTATATGTTTGTTACTTACATTTTATATGTTAATTAATTTTGAGAATAGTCACTAGTAAGAAAAAAATAAATAATGTAATGGATTATATTTTAATTTTGATAAAATATATTTATTTTTAATAAACGTGAACAAGTAAAAATAAATAAATTCGAAGAAATGAGAAGGGTTTGGCATGTGAAAGTTAAAAGTAGTGTGAGTCAGTCAATCAACACAGCGGCTGTTCCGGAAAAATAGCTTCGATTGCGCCGTCACTGGTGGAGAGCGTGCTTTTTTTATTTTTTTCTTATCTTTTTATTTTTGTATATTTTATATTTTTATATTATATTACTACTATATATTTAATTTATCCATCGTGTATTATGTGAATTTGGTCCTTTGGGTTTTGTTTCTTCCTCTAATATTGCTGCTATTTATTAAAAGTCCAGAATTAGAAGGACAAAAAAAAATTGAATAAATTTTTTAAAAGGTAATAAAAATTAAGTATGAAATTGAAATGATAATATTTAAATGGAGGGGTATACGCGAGACGTCGTTAAATAGTATGTTGTAAGACTCATGTTAGAATGAGTGTTACAAGATTCATGCTACATGAGCCTTTCTTTACATTTTTTTTCTTTATTATTGATTTAATCGTTTAGTTGCTATGTTTATTTTATTTTAGTTTTATATTTTCACTATTTATATATAAATAAAAATATAAGTGATGCGGTCAAGTTTAATGCTTTTTATATATATAATTTGATAATATTGAAAGCAAAATATAGAAATCGTCTCATTCAGTTCAATTTTGAACAATGACCAAGATTCAAAGCTCTCTCAAACAACTACATCATTTACTTCATAATTAACTACCAAATATCGTAATAATTTATACAAAAATTAATACATGAACTCGATATATTTTCGATTTGTTCAAAGCAAGAGAGCATGGTTAAGGGTGAATTCTTTGAAGTCTACTTTTTCCAAATTCCAATGATAGATAGCAATAGGTGAGTAAGTGTGCAAATCTCAAACACAGAGAGATATAATCTCCTTCGCATGCCCTTCGATTATTGAACCAAATAAAACGTCAACCCTTTACATCACTAAAATGATGTTGCAAATAATCAAAATCGAACTCAAAATTTTAAATTTTAATATTTATTTGAACGAAAATTGCCGAGTTCAATAAATCGTACCGTAGTTTTTGAATGGGGATAAGGTAATTTTATGCTTGGATTAATAAAGTCATGGACTAATATAAATGTTAAATCAGAAGTTGGATATTCTTCGACTTTATTAAATTTAATGTTTTAACTAATGTGTTAGATGATAAATTAATAGCAAGGATAAAATAAGCACAAAAGATATTTCTAAACTGGACAAATATTGTTGGACAACTATTTTTAGTATAATAAACAATTATTGTCGAACTAAAGGAGTATTTTTTTTATCGAAAAGGGTCATATTTGCTTTTGTACACTCAGAAAGAGTTATGTTTATTTCTTGTCATACTTTTTTGATGTATTTTTCTTTTATTGTCAAATTTCGAACTCATATTCACCTTTGAACTGTTAACTTATATATGTCTCCACTCTAGTTGTCCTATATGAGACCTACCTAAATAAATTTTTATATACCTATCCATCTAACCCATTAAACTCGATTCCTAATACCATATTTCCTTCGTTACTTTTCAATCGAAAAAAAATGACATCGATCGATCGAGAGAGCTAAGGTTGCTCATACATGTCTTTGATCGAATGTTAGGCTTCGCACAAAGATAAATGACTTTGCTACATAATTTTCGTTCAATGCGGTTAACTCTTTCATCTTTTAGCATTTTTCCAATCTCTTCTTGTTGGTTAAAGATGTGTATGTATATATCAAAGATATGGAGATGTTCTTTGGGCCAAACAATATGTACATTATATTTATGGCCCAAACCTTGATTTGAACAACTTGTCTGGCCTGTAGAACAAGTGCTATCAATATGCATTTTGAGTTAAAGAATCTTTTGCAATGACATGGGCTAAGATTTTAGAATGGGCCATGATAATTATACAATTAATTATCATCATTCATTTCCCTACACTATGGTATATATCAACAATGCTAATTTGCTAGGTATTTATTAAGGATCGTTTCAAATATACATAGTAAAGTAGTTAGTTTATAATAAATATAGCCATATTTTGATTTACTTAAAAAAAAAAGAAGGGTCAAATATCATTGAAAATATACATTAACTATACAATATAGCTTACTTATACATGAGCTATACACTGACTATACATTATGATACACTCAAAGAGATATAACTTAACTATACATGAAGTGAATGCTGACTATTTAATCTTGATCAACTTAAAATTACCTTTAAAAAATCTTAAATTTTAGATATGAAATCCTCTTGATGTTTCAAATCTTTTGATATATAATTCTTTCAAAATGATTCATGTTTGCGATATGTCCAATTTTTAAATCAAACAAGTTTTGAAACTTTAATGGCCGATTGATCATGAAAGAAGAAGGAAGGAAGAAGGAGGAGGAGGAAGAAAGAAAAAGTCATTAATAATGAAAATAAATATATGATCTTATATATATATAATATCATTTTTTAACGAAGGGTTCACATGGTCCCACAGCTCCACCCTTGTACTTTTCCCTATCGAACCTAAAAGCACACATGATAGCAGAGCTAGAGTGTAGGAAGTCGATTGGTAAAATTCAATAGTTTTGATTTAAAATATATATTTATCTTAAAAAATTCTTTTAAAATATGTATAAAACTTTAACTAAAACCTGGTAATTGAAATGGATTAATATTTTAAATTTATAAATTTCAAATTTTAATTTCATAGAGCACAAAGATCATTATTACTTGGCTGAGAAAGAGGTACGTGTAACAAACTTCTAACATTTCAATTGTTATATAATTAAAAGATGCAAAATGGATTAATAATATTCTTAATTATGTATTTATACTAATCTTTAAGTGGAGGAGATTAAGTATACAATCTTTAATATGCTTTTCCAATTCAGTGAAACAAAGTGCAGAACAATTTTTATTTTAATAAATTTGCATTGATAATAAATATCGATAAGAACAACGGCAATATTTATAATCCATACAAATTTATTAAAATAAAAAATTGTTCTGCACTTTGTTTATAGGTAACTTATTTTTTTTTTTGGTATTTAAGGGTTAATTACTTAAATTCGTGCTAGTTTATAATATTATAAATATATTATATTACACTTTGTTTGGATCATTGTTATCCATTGTTTTATAATGTATCGTATTGTATTGTATTGTATTATATTGTATTGTACTATATTGTATGGTAGATACAATATTTGGTTAGACTGTATTGTTTGTTGTTGTTTAATAATATTTTAATTATTTGGTTTGGTAGTATCATACTATATTGTAATTTATAAATTTACTATAATATCCTTATTTATTCTAGGGTAGGAGGTTTGACTAAATTTAAATAATTAAGATAAAGGGTAAAATAATATTTTGAAATATTATGTAAAGATATAATTAAAAAAAGAAATTAAGTAACAATGGAAACACACCAAATTGGTTGTTCCATAAAATAGGGGTTTTCATTGTTACGTAACAACCAAATTTAACAATACAATACAATACATTTTAAATAACAATCAAAACAAACATTGTAGGTATAGTAACGATATGATACAATACAATGGGTAACAATGATCCAAACATAGTGTTAGGACTTCAGATACATGTATCTGATATCCAAATACGTCCAGATACATGTATCTCGAATAAATGAGGTCAAAATTATGTGTATTGTAGATACACTTTGTATAAGTGGATTCACATACATGTATTTGACTCTCTCGCTTGCCACTCTCCTCTTTTACTCGCCTCTCTCCCTAATTTGACATCTCATATATATATATTATCTCACTCACCTCTCTCATATCTAGCTCGCCTTTCTCCCTATTTTAGTGTATTTGGTAGCAAAAATATATGTCATTAGGTGTATCTGACTTAAAATATGACATACAATTACTAATTAATGACAAAATATGTAATTATTGTTGGGTGGTCTTGGGCCTTCTCAACCCAAAAGCTAGCTCAAAGGTTGAGGCTTTCCCTCACACTTATAAATTGACCACCAGCCCCTTCCACTTCCGATGTGGGATAACCCAACAATCTCCCCCTTCACACATCGGGCCTTGGGCTGGAGAGAGCGACAACCCAGTTTCCCCCGGTGGGCTGAGACTTGTTGACAACCTGGGCTCTGATACCAATGTTGGGCGGTCTTGGGCCTTCTCAACCCAAAAGCTAGCTCAAAGGTTGAGGCTTTCCCTCACACTTATAAATTGACCACCAGCCCCTTCCACTTCCGATGTGGGATAACCCAACAATTATTTCAAATTATGGTAAAATTAAAAAAATATGGTAGGAATCTTTGTCTAGTTAGATTAGTTTTTCCAATATTTATTGGTTATTCATTTTACAACTAATGATATAATTTATTATCACACAAATATATTATATATTTCATATTATAAATTATAAAATCATTTAACTAATAAAATTAAAAAAAATTAAAGTTATGAATATAGATTGAGCTTCTGCAAAAGACAAAACTTAAGTCCATAAACAATAACTGATGAATTGATTGATAATAGTTCAAAATTAAGCACACAACTCAACTTAATCCTTCCTATTATTTTGCCCTTACTGTTTAATATAGCCCCAAACATAAGACAAAATTAATTAACTTTCTAAAACTTAAAAGCAAGAAAAATTTATTTAGAGTTTTTTATTTTTTTTATTTTTTTCTAGGTATGAAGAAGTCTAATATACTCCCATGAAGTACTTGATTAGCGGTGCGCGCAAGCTGTTCTGAACACCACGCATATCCTTTTACTCATCCATTTCATCCATCTAGGGAACTTGGACCTGAATCATCGTCACTCATAATACTTGAACTTGCAACATCCCATACACCTGTTGGACTTGAAGGAACCATAAGAGTTGAGGCACCAAAATCACTTAGCAAAGATGATTCTTTGATCAAATCAACACACTTCTTTACTTTATCCTGCAAAATAATCACAAAGACAAAGAAGAAATCTTTTAACATTTTGATTAAATGTAAAGTTAATCAAGATGAAAGACATAAGATTGAGAAGTAATAGAAAATAATCAAAAGTACTACTATATGTATTTTTTTTTTATAAAAAAGAATTAACCTAAATAGCAGCTAACTCAATCGCTTAAAATAAAATAACCCACACATGATAATATGTGTATATGTATAGTAGTTTCATCTATTTGTTGTTAGGTTAGTGTGTTTTGCATGCCTTTCTCGAAGCTCATATTGAAGCTCGTCAGTCAAGACGTTACATTCCGCTTTGAGCGACATGGAGAAATCTCGATCTTTCAATTGTGTCAATGCAATAAGATAGATGTTTAAATCGCTCTGTGGCTTTATACACCCCAAAAAAAGAATGAATAGACGGTCAGATGAAAAAATTACGACAGATATAAAGCTTGAAAATAAAGAATGCACTCGTGGAAACAGAGATCATCGTTATATAAAGTATAAGATAGACTCGAATGAATGCCATTATTTCCTTTTCTTACTCGAAAAGTAAACAGTGAATTCGATCGATTAGACTATTTATCTAAACACATTTTTTTTAAGGGACAACATATTTACCTTTTCTACTTGTTGAATCAAGGTAGATATTGCATTCTCAATGCCACCTGTCTTATTTTTCACCACAACATAGATTGCCACAGCTGCTGCAATCTCAGAAGGCTTGAATTCCAAGAAGTCAATTCCTAAATTTAATTTTCACACTCATAAAATTTGAATTACATATTTCATTTTTATATAGCCAAAATTTTTGCAAGATGAAAATTTTACCTTTCAATGTTCCTATTATGAGATTAGTAGCTTTAAACATTGTAGATTTTGAAGCAATTTGATCACCATTAATCTTAAGAAAATAATCAATGAATGAGAATGGTGTAATTGCATGCATTCTCCAATTCAATGTTTTCATCACAACAAGCTCCATTCTTTGTATAGTGCTTGCTTCAAACTCAAATTGTGTTCCCTCAATCTATCAATAAATCATTACAAATTTAACAACAATTATTAGAAAAGTACCCAAAAATTAAATAAAATGACCCCTCTATATACACAATTCATGTGTATTACTATTTCTTTTAGTCTATTTAAAAAAAAGAACGTCACATAATGTGATACTCTTTCCTTTTTAGATAGTCCAAAATAATGAAATATTTCTTTATTGGTAAGGGTTTGTAGTCAAAATAATATCTGACTATAATATATATCTGAACATAGGCTCACATGATATATCTAAAATCACAAGATTTAATAATATTTTGATACGTTACAAACATCTTAGATTTAATATCTTAAAAATAATTATTTTTGACTATTTTTCTAAAATTTTGTATTTAAGTCAAATTAAGACATGTAAATTAAAACGGAGGGTATATATTTACCTGTAAATCTTCAGATAGAGGAACTTCAACCTCTTCCAATTTAGCAGCAATAGACACACATGCTATAGCCAACAATTGAATTGTCCATGCTCTCTCCTCCTATAAAACAAGCAAATCATATTAAAATTAATAAAACTTGATGATTAAAATGAAACTACAATTAATAAAACTTGATAATTAAATGAAGTTATAATTAATAAAATTTGATGATCAATTAACTTACAGGTAACTCAAAGACAGAAAGAAATCTATCAAGATAGTTCACAGACAAATATAGACACAATGGTCCAAATTTGAAATGTGAATGAACCTGCATACAAATAATTAACATTGATTAATACTTAATTAAACATTAATTACAAATGAGATTGTAAAACTCTATGTAATAAACGTAAAAAACTCAGTCAAAGACACCTTAAAATTTAATGAAGTAGGAAAAAGATAAAAATACATTCAATGTACCAAATTTATATAAAAAGAACAAAAAAATCCTACCATATAAAGTAAAATCCAAGAATTATATCATCATAACCCCCCCCCCCTAATCCTCCCCCACTGCCCTTGCCCCCCACCACACACACAACAATACACAACATCCCTTTTTGAAACAAGAAATGAAAGTACATTGTAATTTAAAGTTGATTTACTATTAATCGGGCGGAGCTAGCCTTAAAGTTATGAGTTCGTAAGAATCAATAAATGAAAATGATTGTCATTCAGTACTAGTAAACAAAAAGTTCTGACTCTGAGAGTAACGTGTAATTGAAAAAGTTGATTCACTATTCACACAGAGAGAACAACCTAAAAGTTATCGAGTTCGATAAAATTCAATAAAAAATAATTTACGATTTAAAATTCATAAAATAAAAATTCAAATTCTGCCTCCGATTATATCAAAGAAAGTACTCGGTATTTGAAAATGTTGATTCACTATTCACATAGACGGAACCATGTTCGACAAAACTCAATAAATAAAAAAGATTTGTGATTAAAAAATCATAAAGTAAAAATTTCAGGTTCCGCATCTGACTATATCAATAGAAGTACCCTGTAATTTGAAAAGTTGATTTATTATTCACATGGGCGCAGCCAACCTTAAAATTAATTGATTCGACAAAACTCCATAACATAAATGACTTGTAATTTAAAATTCATAACCTAAAATTAAAATTCAAGTTCCGCCTCGAACAAATCACAATCCATCAAACTTTAAAGTGAAATCTACTTGACATTAAATTGATTAACAAGTACTAATCAAGACAGTTTCCACTAATCACATCAAGAATCTAAATTATATCTAACCAACCTGGCAAATCCAATCAAGAATTTGCTCTCTTTCCCCCAAATCAAATTCCTCATTTTTCAACTTTTCAAGATAATCATCACCACACATATATTCACATTCTTTTTTAATCATCAAAGCCACACAATCATCACTCTGAAATGGCATAGTTTGCTGATTGTTTTGATGATCCCCATGAAACAATGTATGAATATCATCATACACATTTTCAAACATGCTTTTCTTATATTCAGCACAAAAAAGGCCAGAAATTACAAAATCTATAGTTGGTGCCATTGGAAATGCCTTAAAGATTGTATCTTTATATACTAAAAAATAAGTCCCCTTCTGAATATAAATGTATTTAATGTAAATAAAATCTTCTAGTTTAAAAAAGACAATGCAAATAAAGAGAAATGAATGTAAATTTCATGGAATAAAGGGGGAAATTTTCAAATCAAAATGATGATTTTTTTAATAGAAATAAAAAGGAAAAAATGGAAATAAATAGGAATGCAATGAAAGACTGTGAAGAGTAATAGTGCCCTTTTATAGGGACTTAAGGTGGAGAGAGATAGAGGGGTAGCACTTTTTCTGTTTCATATATTTGTCGTGTTTCTCAGATACACGTTTATTAGCAGTTTTAAACTATTTGGCGTATTTCTCATTTACATATTTTTTGACAGCTTGTTTAAATGATTGTTATCTATTGCAATGTGCTGAGTTGTTAGTTTGAATACAATATCTATGTTGATGTAATTTAAAATTTTAATGTATCAAATCACTAAGTTCTGTTTTATCGAAAAATATATATATGTAAAGTAAAAAAAAAGAGAAATGACTAAGTTTCGAAAAATCAATTAATCTTATGATTTAAGAAAAATCGACTTTTCAAATTGACAGAGTCGCCACTTAATTTTGAGAAAATTAAGAAAACTTACAATTTATTTATTTTTTCAAAAGATTAAAAAAAAAACAGATAAAAATCAATTGAAAAGGGTTCGAAGTTCAATGTACATTCCGAGAAGGTGTTAGGCCCTCGGAATGCCCGCTAACTTGCGGTTGACCGGCGATTTGACTAAAATGACTTTTTTATTTGATTTTCGAAACTATAACTAAGTAATGAGGAAATTCATCTATTTACTTACTTATTATATATTATATACTTCTTTGCTATTATATTTATTATTATTACTCACTATTTCAAAGGGAAAATAATTAGAGGGGATGATCTTAGGAAAATAAATTTAAATGTTAACAAAATCTATAAAACAAACTAAATAGTAAACATAAATATTTATGAATATATAAATGTAGCAAGAAATGACCATCCTTTGGAAAACTAAAAAAAAATTCAATCAAAATGTTAGTCAATATAACAATAATAGTCAAATAAATAATAGAGGGAAGAAATATTAAATTTTGGGCTTTGGCCCATATTCCAAATCTGAAACCTGTCCTATTCTAAAATGACCCAAAATGGATCTGGGCCCAATTTCAACAAATACACTGCTGGAAATTGTTAAGGCTTTGGGCTTTGGCCTCATTTTTTCTTCAAACAAAACTGTGTATACGTGTTGCATATACCACTATATATGGGGCTGCATTCGACCTTTTTCATTGTATATCGAACTGTGTATTTGACATATACACCCCCATTCAGTCTCTCAAGCACCTGTACTGATTTTTGGACCTGCGACTAGCCAAAACACTGGTCGTGAGATGCTTTTAGGGACTATATACCTGGTCTGTATATCATCGTATTCATGTCGTTAAACCTCTTTTGTGACTGTACGCAATGTAGTCGTAATAGAGTTTTAAAGACGAGTGTGACCTGGTCCTAAAATAGCATTAGAGACCATCAAAAATCCGGTCCTAGAATAGCTGTTACGACCTTAACAAACTGGTCCAAGAGTAGTTTTAAAATGATTAAAAATTCTGGTCCCAGATTATACATTAGAGACGAGCAGCAACTTTAGTCCTAGATTGACCATTAGAGACGATAAATAATTGTGTTCTCTAACCAACCACATTCCATCTTAGAGCCATTAATATCACAAGAATCTAAATTCATCAACAAATACCAAAATATGAACTACTAAAAATATGAATAGAAAAAGATCATATAGTGAAAGGGCGTAGGAAGATAAAGATAACAGTGCGATTGATTACAATAAATTGGTTAACATCCCATAATGTTAGTTTCGATATATGTTTTACAAGAACACTTGTATAACATCCAAAGTTTTACGAAACATTCATAGCAAATTACTAATAATGAGTTAGTGCATCTTCTAAACTTTCATCTTTATTGAAGAATGAACAAAAGTGTGGCAGAAAACTTAGAAATTTCTGTCATTGCAAGTGATATCTGAAACATCAGCAGAAGCTGCAATAAATAAGAAAATTTTATTAGAAAACTTTGAGATTCATTAGCCAAGAATCCAACATCTATTTTGAAGAACCACAACTAAATAACATTAGATAGATCATATACGCAAAATGGAATGAATTAGCATAAAAGATGAGCTAGATTAATAACATCTCGCCAGAAACCATTAAAACATGGTAGCTAGCAGCGACATTGTTGCAGCATAGTAGAAAGTTCAAAACAAAATTTATGTCGTTATGAACTTGTGTAGAAAAATAAAATAGAGCCAGCATAAAATATATGTACAGTTGTTGTTAATTCAGAAATTAATGTACTATGCTCTAAATGTTATGCCTTCTTATTTCTATTTGAAGGCAATGCATGAGTCTCTTGACTCATCTCGTCTTGTCTCGTCACCTCTCCTCAACTCGTCTCCTCATCTAACTTACTTTGTTTAAATAAATTTAAAGTTCAAATGTAACTCCAACTATTATCTAAACAATCACTAACTTTGCATTCAACTATAGACCAGTAGAAGTAGTATTGTTGGGTGCAAATAGAGGTCATAGAACTGTAGTAATAGGACTAAAAGTTGCAGCTCTACGAAATATCTTCAATCAGCAAAGTGACACTGACTCAGCAGAAATAGTGCACCTAATTCACAAAGGTCGTGATTTGTACACTAACATAATTTTTGAATGCAGACAGCTGCTCCAAAGGATGGGGAACCTATGGAGCAAGCATAGTCGCAGGGAGCAAAACCAGGTAGACTGTAGTATTTTCACTGAGTTAATTTCAAACGGACTGAATGAATAATATAAAAGACGAGCTGGAGTAACAACATGTTGGCAGAAAACATTAAAACAAAGCAGTTGATCGCAGTAGAACAGAAAATTAATGTATTAATAAGTTCTAAATGTTGCGCCTCTAAGCAGTAGCTAATTTTAATTCTAACTATTCTTTAAGCAGTAAAAGGTTTTGAAGATATTTATAGACATGAATCCAACATAGTTTTAGAAACCACAACTTAACAACCTTTGGAAGGAAATCGAATCAAACGGACTAAGTGAATAACATAAAAGGCGAGCTGGAATAACAACATGTAGACAACAAACGTTAAAACACAGAAACTGAACGCAGCAGAGCAGAAAATAATGTACAATATAAGTTCTAAATGTTGCGCCTCTAAGCAGTATCTAATTTTAACTCTAACTATTCTCTAAGCAGTAACTAATTTTGCATATATTTATAGACAAGATCCAACATATATTTTTAGAAACCACAACTTAACAATATTGGAAGGAAATAGAAACAAATGAACTAACTGCATAACATAAAAGGCGAGCTGGAGTAACAACATGTCGGCAGAAAATGTTAAAACAGAGCAGCTGACAGCACTGTTGCAGCAGAAGAAAAAATTAAACTATGTTCTAATTGTTGCGCCTTTTATTTTTATTAGAAGGCAATACATCAGTTTCTCGTCTCACCTCGTCGTATCTCATCACCTCACCTCAACTCATTTCCTCCTCTAACCTACTTTGTTTGAAGATTTTAAGAGTTAAAGTTTGACTCCAACTATTCTCCAAACAACCACTAATTTTGTGTGCAACTATAGACAACACTGGTCAAATAATTCAAGTTTCAGATTTCCTTGTCCAATATTGATGATCAAGAAATAAGAAAACAATTAAATAGAGTCAACTATATTAGAATGCTCAACCCAATAATCTTTTACAGACAAATAAGAAAATATAGCAGATTATGAAACGTTTAACCTATTTCATGTTAGAAAAGAGGAAGAAGAAGATGACTAACTTGAATAAAACAACAACAAAAATCCATCGAAGGTGCTGATGAATTGCTCAAGAAAAGAGCCTAGAGATTATTTCATTATTCTTTCTTTGGGGCACCCATTACTATACAAGTAACACCAAAAAAGTTAATCTACAAGCTTCAAAAACCACCAGAAAAGCATGAACAATATATTTTTGTACTGATTTGGTACAAGATCAAAATATACATGGACATGTGTTAGGAGTCACGTGTCTTCTTATCTTGAGATACAACAAATAAGACCAGATTTTCATCTTTTCCTTTGCTCATTAAATAGGCGTTCAAAAAATTGATTTTCTAATGTAATAAGATATTCTAAGTAGTGATAAATGGAACTTTCAACAAACAAAATATTCGAGTGAAATTTTAGCTGAAACAAAGAGTTGCTAGCTATTGAAACTGCATAGTGAACAATATAAGCACATAAAGTAGAATTCTCACTTTATGTTTGCCTTACCTAAAGGCAACACAAAGTTAACCGATTAAATATATCGTCTACATAATAGATACCCAGGATTCATATAGCCGACCAACCCAGTCCAACTGATTTGAGATTGAGCACCCTTGATTGATTTATTAGACCATTCAACTTGTGTACTACTAACAACAACTACAAATAGAAAATATAACTAGTCATTACAACAACTTTTTATTATTTTCTTCTTCCTCTCTGGCAATATACATTCACCCTTATCACTCTTTTCCCCCTTTTTATTAAGGTAAATAAATTATCAATAGTGGGGGTAGCTGAGTCCAGGAAATTCAACCAGAGAATCAACATCAAACATGATTTTTTACAAAAGACATACAATCATCTATACGTACATAAAATCTCAAGGGTGCACCAAAAGTATTTAAAATACAAGAGGATGTTCCTGAAATGTTCAAATATTCCCTATCATTCAATTCATCAACACCTCTAAAATATCAAAATTGAAGAAGAAGACATAGGTGCTCTGAAAATTCATCGGAAAAATCGAGTCAACTATTAGAAAGTTCAACCCAATATTAATCTTTTACTGATTCTAAGAAAGAAAACAGAGCATATTATGAAACTTTTAACCTATTACTTTAGAAAATAGGAAGAACAAGAAGACTAACTTGAATAAAATAAGAAAAAAATGCACCAATTAATCTATGGAAGAAACAAGCAACTCGATTAAGAAAAGGAACAAACCTGGAGTTCTGTTTTTTCGCAACTCTGTGCAACAACTAAACAATGAAGAAGACGTTGCGCGTTGAGATTGAGGCGTGCAGATAGCCGAAGCAGTCTTTTTGATGAGGCGATGATTTGAAGAAAGCTAGGGTTGCGCCCAACATATTCAAGAAAAGACTATTCCTTTTCCATCGTTTACTAATTTTCTAAAAAAAGGAGCGGGTCTTTTTTTGGCTATTGAAAAAACATTTGCCGCCTAAATTTTGGTTAAAATAAATAATAAATTTATTTTTTAATACTTCAATTTTAAATTTTGGTGGAAGTGATTCCCGCTAAGAAAATTCAATTACAATTTGGGACTAGCCAATAAGTTTTTTAGGTACCGGATTTTGTATCTTCCCCATAAACTATCTAAATAAGGACCAAAATATAATATCGTCCCAATACATATGTCATTAGAGAAGAGATTACTAGCTCGTCTCTAAATGTTGGTCTTAACAATCTGTTTTTCTTGTAGTGTAAAGGGGGAAATTTTCAAATCAAAATGATGATTTTTTAATAGAAATAAAAAGGAAAAAATGGAAATAAATAGGAATGCAATGAAAGACTGTGAAGAGTAATAGTGCCCTTTTATAGGGACTTAAGGTGGAGAGAGATAGAGGGGTAGCACTTTTTCTGTTTCATATATTTGTCGTGTTTCTCAGATACACGTTTATTAGCAGTTTTAAACTATTTGGCGTATTTCTCATTTACATGTTTTTTGACAGCTTGTTTAAATGATTGTTATCTATTGCAATGTGCTGAGTTGTTAGTTTGAATACAATATCTATGTTGATGTAATTTAAAATTTTAATGTATCAAATCACTAAGTTCTGTTTTATCGAAAAATATATATATGTAAAGTAAAAAAAAAGAGAAATGACTAAGTTTTGAAAAATCAATTAATCTTATGATTTAAGAAAAATCGACTTTTCAAATTGACAGAGTCGCCACTTAATTTTGAGAAAATTAAGAAAACTTACAATTTATTTATTTTTTCAAAAGATTAAAAAAAAGAAGATAAAAATCAATTGAAAAGGGTTCGAAGTTCAATGTACATTCCGAGAAGGTGTTAGGCCCTCGGAATGCCCGCTAACTTGCGGTTGACCGGCGATTTGACTAAAATGACTTTTTTATTTGATTTTCGAAATTATAACTAAGTAATGAGGAAATTGATCTATTTACTTACTTATTATATATTATATACTTCTTTGCTATTATATTTATTATTATTACTCACTATTTCAAAGGGAAAATAATTAGAGGGGATGATCTTAGGAAAATAAATTTAAATGTTAACAAAATCTATAAAACAAACTAAATAGTAAACATAAATATTTATGAATATATAAATGTAGCAAGAAATGACCATCCTTTGGAAAACTAAAAAAAAATTCAATCAAAATGTTAGTCAATATAACAATAATAGTCAAATAAATAATAGAGGGAAGAAATATTAAATTTTGGGCTTTGGCCCATATTCCAAATCTGAAACCTGTCCTATTCTAAAATGACCCAAAATGGATCTGGGCCCAATTTCAACAAATACACTGCTGGAAATTGTTAAGGCTTTGGGCTTTGGCCTCATTTTTTCTTCAAACAAAACTGTGTATACGTGTTGCATATACCACTATATATGGGGCTGCATTCGACCTTTTTCATTGTATATCGAACTGTGTATTTGACATATACACCCCCATTCAGTCTCTCAAGCACCTGTACTGATTTTTGGACCTGCGTATCATACTTTAGAATGTATATCAGTGTATACAGCAATATATTAGCCCTTTCTTAGGCTTTTGGAGACCTGCAAATTTTTTCCCAGCAACATATTTTGCTGCTTTTCGACCTGTACACCAGTTTAAAGGGGCTGGACGACTCGGAGATGCGAGGGAGATAAGTCCGTCATGGACTCAAAGCGTATCATGCAACAAAATAAATAAATAAATAAATAAATAATTGAGATAAGAAAAACAATTAAAACAAGACTTAATTAAAATAGGAGTTTATGAAGAAACATGAGCAAAGATATGCCAGGAAAGAAAATATTAAAAAAATAAATAAAATAAAATAAACTACAAAACAACAATATTTAACACAGAAACTTGAACCAACACATTTGATTTCTATGAATCAGTTGTGTAAACACATAGTTGAATTTTTATTATTATAGGAACGAGCATAAGGGATAGGGCCGAAATGAACATTAATATTTAAGACCAAATCAGGTGATAAACATGAATAACATCACAAAAAAATAAAAATAAAATAAATAAAAATACAAAATAAAAAGTAAATAAAAAAAAAACTAACAGTAAATAAAACAGTAGGAACATGAAAAACGCTACTAAAATGTCATACCAAAACCTAATACACGAAAGCTAAAACAAAGCTAATTAACATATAACAGATAGAAAAGCTAGAAATTAAATAATACAAAGCTAAGAAAGAATTTACCTGGTTCTGGGCAGCGAACCGGAACTACGAGTTTGACGGAGACGATTCCACCACCTCTCCAAACTCAAACAACCGCAAAACGTTTTAAAAATATTAAACTATGAAACCAAGAATTCCCGAAAAATTTCTGGGTACTCTTTAGTCTCCTCTTTTTTTTTGTCCTCCCCCTTGGTGTAATGAGGAGTGGCTTATATAGGACCAAATTTGGGTTCAAAAAAGATGTGGGAAGCAATGTGGGACAAAATGCAAAAGGCCAAAATTTGTGTATTTGAAGAGTAATTTGATTAATATGATGAATTCTCATAAATTAATTTAGCGAGCTTCTTAATCTTAACAAAAAATAAAATAATTAATTTAATCGTAAACTTCCCAAATTTATAAAAACCAATTATTTTATATTGTTTGAGAATTTAAGAAGCTCATGAATTAATTCCTACCGGGGAGGGTCAAAATTGGGTGTCAACAGCTGTCCCTCATTTTACTTGGATTGATGCAAGAAATTCGAGGAAAATGAAATTGACTAAGCCAATTTTGACCGACCACATATTCATCTTTTAAGAAAAGGAATCTGGTACGGACTTTAGAAATTATGGCCGAGCCCTGAAAATGTGTTTCCTACATATCTCAGACTATATGAGAATTCAGGTTACTTGTAGTTCGATACGCTAGATTTAACGCACGATTTTGAAATAAATCAAAAGTCATCTCGATACCGAGTTATGAGGGAATCGGGATGCGTGGGAATAAGATTCGAGTGGAATGTTAGAATACAGCAGAGTTTTCAACATCGAGCCCGCCTACATATCCTTAAACCATAGGAATCAGGCTGTTTGTAGTTCGACTCAATTGATTGAAAAGGGAATCTATTATGTTAGATTACCTTTGGTTCTGGATAAGTGACAAAATTAAACGAGCAAGAAAAGACTTGTAACCTCTTAGCCATGAATGTGGTGCACTTCACACCCATAATTAAGAACTCACATGGACATAATTTCCAAAGCTCTCGGAGCATTGTCACTCAGATTCGAAACTTGCTTCCGGTAGATCAAAATTTTCGGATGCGAGACCGAAACTGACAAAACCTAAAGAAAAACCCACATGCCTTCTGATAGGGGTGTGGTTTGATTGTGGTGGAAGTCGTCCCTCTGCTCGCGTCCTAAGAGTTTGACACTCCTCTTTGGACTATGTCCCAGTTCGCTGCTAAGAAAAAGTTCCACGTTGTGCTGCATCCTTTTTGATGTCGTCCGCACCTGTGGTTTGTTTTTGGAGAATTCATCCTTTCGGATGCTCTTGACAAAGACTGAGATAAAACTCGTCAGCGTAAAAACTCAATGAAAAAGGGAGACAGTGTCTTTTACCATGTCGACACTTAATTGTTCTCCTCGACATTTGACGTCAACTCAATCGGTTTGACGTAAAGCAAATAGAGCTTATGTCTTATGTATGTAATGCAATCTTCAATGTATTCTTCATTTGATGTTGAAATAAATAAAAACAGATGCAGTGCTGATATTTATCTTGATGTCGTCTTTGATGTTCTTCTTGATGTTTAATAAAATGATGATGAGTAAATATTTTCTTCAGATGCACGATTCCCTTTCTGGCAGTGCATGATTCCTTTCGGGGCATGGGTATCTTCTCGCGATGTATGAATATTAACTCGCGATGCATGATCTTCTGCGGGGAATGAATATATTCCCGTAGTGCATAAATTCCGCAAGGTATGAAATCTTCTTGCGATGCATAAATTTCAGCGAGGTATGAAACCTTCTCGCGATTAACTTGTGATGCATAAATATTAACTCGCGATGTATGAATATTGACTCGCGATGCATGATCTTCCGCGATGCATGATCTTTCGCGATGCATGAATTTGACTCTCGATGCATGATCTTCTGCGAGGCATGAATATCTTCAGCAATGCATAAATTCCGCAAGGTATGAAATCTTCTTGCGATTCATAAATATCAGCGAGGTATGAAATCTTCTCGCTATGTATGAATATCTGCGATGCATAAATATCTTCTCGCGATTAATATGTGATGCATAAATATTAACTAGCGTTGCATGATCTTCACCGATACATGAATATCGCTCTTGATGTCATCATTGGTGACAAATGAAAATAGTGCTTAAGTTGAGCAACATATTGATTTTCTGGATAATCATATCGTCTCAATTGAAAATAATTCTTCAGATAGTGTATTGTCCTGATCGACAATAAAATAAATGACCCCTCCGGGTAGTGTATTGTCTTGATCGACAATAAAATAAATGACCCCTCCGGGTAGTGTATTGTCTTGATTGACAATAAAATAAATTACCCCTCCGGATAGTGTATTGTCTTGATCGACAATAAAATAAATGACCCATCCGGGTAGTGTATTGTCTTGATTGACAATAAAATAAATGACACCTCCGGGTAGTGTATTGTCTTGATCGACAATAAAATAAATGACCCATCCGGGTAGTGTATTGTCTTGATTGACAATAAAATAAATGACCCATCCGGGTAGTGTATTGTCTTGATCGACAATAAAATAAATGACACATCCGGGTAGTGTATTATCTTGATTGACAATAAAATAAATGACCCATCCGGGTAGTGTATTGTCTTGATCGACAACAAAACAAATGACCCCTCCGGGTAGCGACACTATTATGTCTGATAATGTGATGCAGATGCCGTCAACGACGAAAACCGTAAATTATCCTTTTCGGAGTTTTTATTTGGTTCATCTTTGAGATTAGATGGTCGCTTATTATAGACTTCATGTTGTTGAGAATTGAATAAACCAATCACATTCCCAAATCTTCGATATAAGCAATATAAAATAATTCCTGCATCCACAAAAAAATTACGTTAAATTTTGGGAGAACTTTCTCCTCCCTTTACTTCTCCGTATTCGTCGATCGGAATAATTTGCTGATATCAAAGCAAAGCTATAAACCTGCATCCACAGAAAATTTGTTAGTTTTAAAACGAACTGATCTGTGCCGATTTCTTCAGTTGTCTGCTCCTTGTCATGCTATCTCCGGTTGATCTCCCTGATCTCCCAACTATTGATAGATAAGACAAAATTCTTTATGCCAAAACAAAGGAAACATAAAAGGAAAAATTTTAAGAAAATAAATTTTTTGAAAAGTAAAAAAGATAACTGCCAAGTGTCATGTCACGTCAGGCTTAGCAAACTTTTCTGAGCCTGATGCTTGGAGGTATATCTCATTATGCGATGGGAAGTATTCAAAGCCAATCTAGACTTGTCGATAAACCTATATCTGAAATTTTGAGTCCATCCTCAAAATTTCTGTCCCAGTTAACGGTATCGGCTTATCTTTCAACTATCGCTAAGCAAATCGTGGAATTTTGAGATCCTCTCAAAAATTCTATCCCAGTTGCAAATATCGAAATATCTTCAGTCTTGACTTGTTGAGGATTCGGAGATATCATTGCTTGTTTTTTGCATGGCAAACTCTGGTGATCTTTGCAACAAGCAAGCTAGCTCAATAATTATCCAACTGTAACGAGGTGGATGTCTCGATAATATTCCAACTGTAACGAGGTGGATGGCTCGATAATATTCCAACTGTAACGAGGTGGATGCTCGATAATATTCCAACTGTAACGAGGTGGATGCTCGATAATATTCCAACTGTAACGAGGTGGATGCTCGATAATATTCCAACTGTAACGAGGTGGATGGCTCGATAATATTCCAACTGTAACGAGGTGGATGCTCGATAATATTCCAACTGTAACGAGGTGGATGGCTCGATAATATTCCATCTGTAACGAGGTGGATGGCTCGCTAATATTCCAACTGTAACGAGGTGGATGCTCGATAATATTCCAACTGTAACGAGGTGGATGCTCGATAATATTCCAACTGTAACGAGGTGGATGCTCGATAATATTCCAACTGTAACGAGGTGGATGCTCGATAATATTCCAACTGTAACGAGGTGGATGCTCGATAATATTCAACTGTAACGAGGTGGATCCTCGATAATATTCCAACTGTAACGAGGTGGATGCTCGATAATATTGCAACTATAACGAGGTGGATGCTCGATAATATTCCAACTGTAACGAGGTGGATGCTCGATAATATTCCAACTGTAACGAGGTGGATGCTCTATAATATTCCAACTGTAACGAGGTGGATGCTCGATAATATTTCAACTGTAATGAGGTGGATGCTCGATAATATTCCAACTGTAACGAGGTGGATGCTCGATAATATTCCAACTGTAATAGGTGGATCTCATTCCACTGTAACGAGGTGGATGCTCGATAATATTCTAATATAATTCAAGAATAGGAACCTGAAATGGAAAAACAAATATATGAACCACTTATGGGGTGGATCGCCCAACAAAACTATATGCAAAGTCTTTGATTGGCCAATCAAAGCACATAATCCACTTATGGGGTGGATACCCAACAAAGTAGGAATTTTGACTGTGACATCGTTAAGAAACATGTATGCCTAAATTGCTACACGACAAACGTACTAAAAACTAAATTGACGTATATGCACGTCGCGATTACGATTCTCTCTTTAAAGACAGAATCATCGAGGTGAATAACTTAATTCATTCACATGAAGATTAAAGACACTTTTGCCTTCCATGACAAACTCAACAAATTTAAGTTTGTTGTTGACGTTTTTAATTGTTAACAAAAACTTGCAACAATTCGATAACTCTGACTATCAAGGAAATATTGCGGTCACCAACATATTTGTGATGTGATGGACTCGTTGATTCCTTGCAACACTTCTAAGATAGTGTTACTTTTGATCATCTTCAGATCTGATGTCGATTTCACATACGATACTGGCTTCACTCATACTATCACCTGCAAAGCTCGACACCAAACGTCAGTATTGACGATGAAGTAAAGAATAAAAGTAAAGATAAATAACTAGATTAAGTTATTTGACTTATCGAGATTAGGCTTTGATGAGTCTAATTATAACTTCAATCATGACTCGTGGCTAGTGATCATCCAACACTTTGTTTCTTAAAACTTTGAAATAATATGTCAGCGTTTGTCTTCAACATTCCTGCAAAATAAGATAAAAAACAATTGTTTAAAAATCTCTTGAGCCAACATAATGAATAGAGATAAAATGAGATGGAAGGTTTTCTAAGTCTTGTTGATGAGGCCACGATGGGTGCAAATGACACTTTTTGACACTCTTGATGTCTTTATATAGCCATTTTTGTGACTTCGATGTTCCTGCATCCAAAGAAAAATTCTTAGTTTGAAAGACTGATTTGTGTTGATCTTGTCTCCAATTCATGCGGTTGGCTTACACGGTCGCCCGTCCTTTGTAAGACAGTCTTGATCTGTCTCAGTCTGAAATATATTTAACTCTAGTAACTTGCTTTATTAATTCTGAGGTTGCTCATTCTGGAATTTTGAGGCCCCTCCTCAAAACTCTGTCCCAGTTTTCCTCGATAGTATAAGACTTTTAACAACGGACATTGTTGTGTGGAATTCTTGAGATCATCTCAAAAATTTGTCCCAGTTGCACATTTCAACATGATTCTCCATAAAATATCATCTTTGAATTTTGAGATTCACCCAAAAATCTACCAGTTGCCTTTTGGTATTTCAGTGTTGACTTGTTGAAGAAGTCCATCTTCAAATGAATTTTTGAGATCCTCTCAAAAATTCTGTCCCAGTTTCCATTATAAAGTGAAAAATGGAAATCTTACTGGGTATATGACCGAGCCATTGTGACGCCTACGTATCCCGTTGAAGCAGGAATCAGGTCAAACGTAGTTCCCCCCTCAAAGGTTAACCGAAAACAAGCTGGTGAATCAGTCATTTTTCTTCTTTCTTTCAATAAATTTTGATTGGGAAAGTAATCTTTGAAAACTTTGAATGTTCAACCACTAATCAACACAAATCAGTTTCGAGTACCTGACAAAGAAAAATAACTCGAACAACAAATGTGTTAGTTTGTGTAGGTAATAGGTAATACAAGATATCACACACAAAGCTGTAAGCACACAAAAGTCGCTTCATTTGAAGAAAGACTAGCCCACATATATAAAAAAATGATTAGATAGACAGAAATTTGTCTCTCTGATTTTTAGCTTTGTGAGTCAAAATGTCGACTTGAGACGGGACAAAGTCGATTGATTCTTCTGATTTTTTGACTGAGATGTAACTCTAATTCTTTGTAAGAGTTGAAAATATAAAATTTCTCAGAATGGGGACCGAACCTTGAAAGGCTTCCTACGTATCTCACAAAAGAGAATTCAGGTCCTACGTAGTTCGACCTACTTGAACCTTTTTTTTTTTTTTGAAATGCTGAATCTTTTTTCTGATGTGCGAGAGTAATTTTTTGAAAGATAAAGTTCGAATTTCATTGGGAAACTAAAGACTCAAAGAGTATTTGGACGTACTTTTGATAGTGACTTGATATTTATGCTTAAGGAGTTCTAGAAAATATTTTCAAGAATTAGTAGGCTAGAACATATCCAAATAAAGCAACATAATCAGACAAACAATTATAACACATAAGCAGTTATTGCGCGTTCTAAACAAATATGTGACCCTTTTGTGCCAAGGGTAGCCTAGCGATTTAAGGGATGTATACGTCATTTGAAACATTTCATTGCCCCAAAACTCAAATTTATACAAATTTTATGAATAAAAATGAATGGGGATACATATAAAGGAAAACGGGATACAAAACAATCAGTCCCACGCAGGGGTACAATCCTATACTATGCCTCCATGAAAGTACCTTTGCTGTTAAACTTCTTGTCGTCTCCGGGTGTCAATGTCTCTGGATGAACTAGTAGCTTGTGAAACTATTTCTTCTACTAGAATTAACTATAATCTACTATTTACCCCATGGGACACTGATTTTTCAAACAACGTATACATCCTTCAAATTTAAACACATAAGTATGAACGTCCGTTTAGGTCGTAAACCATTTTGGACTCAAGGTGGTCTTTCTAATGGGCCCAACACGCCTTGGGTGTTGGGTCATCTTAATTCAAATGCTCCTAAATTCGGGATTTTAGCTTGGCTCTACGCTAGTTTACTAGGAGTGGCTTTTGAAAAGACCGGGAACCCAAACGGACAATTTGGGCTGGAACTCGCGACAACCATTGGACGCATGACGAACCAATAAATTGTCGCTAATTCCGAAAAAGGGTGAGTATAAAAAAGTCCGACTGCGGTTCCGCAAACCGTCCTTTAATATACTATACAATATATATCGGAAATATGACATGATATGCAATGCCAGTTTATAATTTAAACAAATTAATCACAGGTAAGCAACTTAATAATACAATTAGTTCAAATAGTCAAATCATTTTGGTTAGAACTTAATTAATCCCCAGCGGAGTCGCCATTTCTGTTTTATCAAAAAATATATATATGTAAATTAAAAAAAATGAGAAATGACTAAGTTTCGAAAAATCAATTAATCTTATAATTTAAGAAAAATCGACTTTTCAAATTGACAGAGTCGCCACTTAATTTTGAGAAAATTAAGAAAACTTATAATTTATTTATTTTTTCAAAAGATTTAAAAAAAAAATAGATAAAAATCAATTGAAAAGGGTTCGAAGTTCAATGTACATTCCGAGAAGGTGTTAGGCCCTCGGAATGCCCGCTAACTTGCAGTTGATCGGCGATTTGACTAAAATGACTTTTTTATTTGATTTTCGAAATTATAACTAAGTAATGAGGAAATTCATCTATTTACTTACTTATTATATATTATATACTTCTTTGCTATTATATTTATTATTATTACTCACTATTTCAAAAGGAAAATAATTAGAGGGGATGATCTTAGGAAAATAAATTTAAATGTTAACAAAATCTATAAAACAAACTAAATAGTAAACATAAATATTTATGAATATATAAATGTAGCAAGAAATGGCCATCCTTTGGAAAACTAAAAAAAAATTCAACCAAAATGTTAGTCAATATAACAATAGTAGTCAAATAAATAATAGAGGGAAGAAATATTAAATTTTGGGCCTTGGCCCATATTCCAAATCTGAAATCTGTCCTATTCTAAAATGACCCAAAATGGATCTGGATCCAATTTCAACAAATACACTGCTGGAAATTGTTAAGGCTTTGGGCTTTGGCCTCATTTTTTCTTCAAACAAAACTGTGTATACGTGTTGCATATACCACTATATATGGGGCTGCATTCGACCTTTTTCATTGTATATCGAACTGTGTATTTGACATATACCCCCATTCAGTCTCTCAAGCACATGTACTGATTTTTGGACCTGCGTATCATACTTTAGAATGTATATCAGTGTATACAGCAATATATTAGCCCTTTCTTAGGCTTTTGGAGACCTGCAAATTTTTTCCCAGAAACATATTTTGCTGCTTTTCGACCTGTACACCAGTTTAAAGGGGCTGGACGACTCGGAGATGCGAGGGAGATAAGTCCGTCATGGACTCAAAGCGTATCATGCAACAAAATAAATAAATAAATAAATAAATAATTGAGATAAGAAAAACAATTAAAACAAGACTTAATTAAAATAGGAGTTTATGAAGAAACATGAGCAAAGATATGCCAGGAAAGAAAATATTAAAAAAATAAATAAAATAAAATAAACTTCAAAACAACAATATTTAACACAGAAACTTGAACCAACACATTTGATATTTCTATGAATCAGTTGTGTAAACACATAATTGAATTTTTATTATTATAGGAACGAGCATAAGGGATAGGGCCGAAATGAACATTAATATTTAAGACCAAATCAGGTGATAAACATGAATAACATCACAAAAAAATAAAAATAAAATAAATAAAAATACAAAATAAAAAGTAAATAAAAAAAAACTAACAGTAAATAAAACAGTAGGAACATGAAAAACGCTACTAAAATGTCATACCAAAACCTAATACACGAAAGCTAAAACAAAGCTAATTAACATATAACAGATAGAAAAGCTAGAAATTAAATAATACAAAGCTAAGAAAGAATTTACCTGGTTCTGGGCAGCGAACCGGAACTACGAGTTTGACGGAGACGATTCCACCACCTCTCCAAACTCAAACAACTGCAAAACGTTTTAAAAATATTAAACTATGAAACCAAGAATTCCCGAAAAATTTCTGGGTACTCTTTAGTCTCCTCTTTTTTTTTGTCCTCCCCCTTGGTGTAATGAGGAGAGGCTTATATAGGACCAAATTTGGGTTCAAAAAAGATGTGGGAAGCAATGTGGGACAAAATGCAAAAGGCCAAAATTTGTCTATTTGAATGGTTTAGAGTAATTTGATTAATATGATGAATTCTCATAAATTAATTTAGCGAGCTTCTTAATCTTAACAAAAAATAAAATAATTAATTTAATCGTAAACTTCCCAAATTTATAAAAACCAATTATTTTAAATTGTTTGAGAATTTAAGAAGCTCATGAATTAATTCTACCGGGGAGGGTCAAAATTGGGTGTCAACAAGTTCAACATTAAATAACTCTTGAAAGACTAATTTGTATAATGACCGATTTAATGTGATAATTGTATTATTACTTTTTTTTTTCTTCTCATTTTTTTACTTATTGTTTAATAATTTTATTCTTTTATCCTACCTGTTTATAATAGCCCGTACTCTATTTTGTTTGTAAGTTTATCTTTCAAATTGTTAATGTAACAATAAGAAATTATATATTCAATTCAGATATTATATTTATTAAAATAATACAATATAATACAATATAACCGTAATGTTTCACTAAGTTAATTCCTTCTCACAAAATTCTATGAAACTGCAAACAACATGAGAAGGGATTGTTTCTTCTTAATAAGAACCTAGTCTATGGATTTTTGATGATCCAGAATTCCGACGTCATTTTTGTCAAAAATGTTCGTGGACGTCCATTAAGACCTTAGCCAAGTAGTTAGTTGCCCCTGACGGTCCAAACTACCTATTTTCAAGGTCAAACGAGCCCCCGAGCAGGCAAACCCCCCATTTTATCGATTTTGGTGTGCTATAGTCCATGATTTTTTGGTGATCCAGAATTCCGACGTCATTTTTTTTGAAATTTTTCGTGGACTTCTATTAAGACCTTAACTATGGACCAAGTTGACCATGAACGACCATTTTCAAAGTCCAACACCGCCCCCCTTTTGCCAGTTTTCGTGTCTATAGTTCACTATCTTTTTTGATGATTCGGATCTGACGTCATTTTTTTCAAAAAAATTCGTGATGACCGTTAAGACCTTAGTTATTGAGCTAGTTAGCCCTGATGAACAAAATGACCCATTTTCAAGGTCAAACGAGCGTCAAAGCAGGCAAATTCTCATTTTACCGATTTTTGTGTGCTATAGTCCATGAATTTTTGGTGATCAGAAATTCCAACGTCATTTTTTCTGAAATTTTTTGTGGACGTCCATTAATACCTTAGCTATGAATTCATGTGGATTTGATGACAAAAACGATTTTGCCGATTTCATGTCCATTAAGACCTTAGCAACGGAGCAGGCAAACCCCTCATTTTGCCGATTTCATGTGCTATTATTCACTATCTTTTTTGGTGATCCAAAATTTCGACGTTATTTGTGCTGATGGACATCCGTTAAAATCATAATTATGGAGCCAATTGACCCTGATTGCCAAATTGGCCCATTTCAAGTTCAAACGAGCCCCGAAGCAGGCAAACCCCCCATATTGACAATTTTTCGTGTGCTATAGTCCATGGATTTTTGATGATTCAGAATTTCGACGTCAATTTTATCAAAAAATTTTGTGAACAATCGTTAAGACCTTAGATATGGAGCTAGTTGACCCTTACAGTTAAAACGATATAATTTCAAGGTCAAACGAACCCCAAAGCAGGTAAAACCCTATTTTGTTGATTTACGTGTGCTAGTCCATGCATTTTTGGTGATCTAGAATTCCGACGTCATGTTTGCCAAAATTTTCCATGAAGGTCCATGAAGACCTTAGTTATTGAGCAGTTGGCCCTGGTGGACAAAACAACCCATTTTCAAGGTAAAATGATCCCTAGATCAGGCAAACCCCCAATTTTGTAGATTTTCGTGTGCTATAGTCCAGCGGTTTTTGGAGATCTAGAATTTCAGTGTCATTTTTGATGTATTTTTTTTATGGACGTCCGTAAAGACCTTAGTTATTGAGCCAGTTGGCCTTGAACTCATTTTCAAGGCCAAATGAGCTTCGGAGCAGGCAAACCCCCAATTTTGTCGATTTTCGTGTGCTAAAAGTCCATGAATTTTTGGTGATCCAAATTCTGACGTCATTTTTGCGGAAATTTTTTGTGAACGTCCGTAAAGATCAAAGTTATGGAGCCAATTGGTAGTGACGGCAAAAACAACCCATTTTGAAGGTTAAACGAGTTTCGAAGCAGGCAAACCCCCACATTTTACCGATTTTCTTAAGTTATAGTTCACTATCTTTCCTCGTAATCCAGAATTCCGATGTCATTTTTGTTTAAATATTTTGTGGATATGCGTTAAAATATTTGTTGTGGACTCATTTGGACCTGATGACATAAACGACCTATTTTCAAGGTTAAAACAAGTCCCGGAGCAGGAAAACCCCCCATTTGCCATTTTCGTGTCATATAGTTCACCATTTTTTTTGTTATACAGAATGCCCATGTCTCTTTTGCCCAGTTATTTTATGGACGTTCGTTAAGACGTTAGTTGTGGATCTAGTTGGCATTGACAGCCAAAATAATCCATTTTCACGGTGAAACGAGCCTCAAAGCATGTAAACCTCATTTTACAAATTTTGTGTACTCTAGTCGATGGATTTTTTGTGATCCAGGTTTCTAATGTATTCTACCCAAATTTTTTGTGAACGTCCGTTGAGACGTTAGCTTTGGATCCAGTTGTCCCTTACGGCTAAAATGGACCATTTTAAAGGTCAAACGAGTCCAAACCAGGTAAACCCTCAATTTTGCTAATTTTCATGTGCTATATTCATAGATATTTTGTGATCGCGAATTCGGACGTCTTTTTTGCCCAAATATTTCGTGGACGTCAGTTAAGACATTAGTTATGGAGTCAGTTGACCCTAACGGCCAAAACAACCTATATTCTAGGTTAAATGAGCCCCGAAGAAGGTACAACTCATTTTGTCATTTACATGTACTATTCTCCATGGAGTTTTGGCGATCTAGAATTCCGATGTCTTTTTTGCTCAAAATTTTTGTGGACGTTTGTTGACACCCAATTTTGGACCTCCACAATATAAATTAATCATTGAGCTTCTTAAATTTTAAAACAATTTGAAATAATTAATTTTATAATATTTCAAAAAAATAAATATAAATAAATAAATAAAGTTTTCCAGTTACTATAACTAATTTTTATTATTTTTATAATTTTTATATAATATATATATGTTTCGCATATATATGTTTATAGTTGGTATATTTTATGATTATTCAAAAAAAATCGTCTCAAGATTTCTGTTTTAATTAAAACATTTTGTTAATTAGTTTAGTTATATAATAGTTTATATTTTTTTTAATAGATTGGTTTATAGTTAAATCGATTATTTTATTTCGTTAAAATTAAGAAGCTTTTAATTAATTTATATCGATTCATATTATTTAGCTACCGAATATTTTAATTCGTTTTGGCAGATCATTTTTGGGAGATTTTACACAATTTTGACCCAATAATTTAAATTCCCAGCCCACTCTCCCTCCACACCATTTTTTCTTCCCAGCCCAGCCTTTAGTTCCAATACCCAATTCCTGCCCAACTTAACAGCCCTTCTTTCACATCTATCTTTTGCCCCGACCCAATCCCTTTCACCTGCGCATCGACCCATTCCTCCAATACCCTCCGACCCGACCCAACATCTTATCTCTAAGAAGAATCAGAAGAGGTACAATGTCAGATGCCCTAACGTTCATAGACGGAGAGTACACGGAAATTTTGACAGCAGTGCGCGTGAACCATCCCAACAACGCCTAGATGCGCCTCACGCGAGCGCGAGTTCACGGAAGGGGGCTCCAATGCTCACTTTAGCGAGACAGTGAGTCACAGCGATTAACGGAAGGCAAGCAAAGTACAGGCAGTAGGCTGCATTCGTAGTCGTCTTCCCCCGCGTCCCTTTCATCGTCCAGCTTTGACGGAGCTCCAAGGACGCGTTTTCGTCCTTGACAATGCGAGATCGATCCACGTCGCCCTCAAGGACGGGAATTTGATCTTAGCCCTCCATCTCCCTTTCCCCTTTTCGGAATAGGGCCAAAGGTTTCAGAAAAGTTTGTTTTGCCAGAAGGGTGAAGGATTTTTGAATTTTGAAATCAAAGGGGATTTTCGTTTTTACCCCTGAATTCTTATCCATTTCCGAGTTTCTTTTTTTTCCAGGCTTTTGCCCTAATTTCCAGCTATAAGTATTCTCTTTCTCCTTCAATGTGGGGGGGAATATTTTTGGTCGAGAAATTTTCACGGAAAGCTCTTAAAGGGAAATAGGGAAAACAGAGAGGTTGAAATCCTCTTCTTTGGAGACTTTGTGTTTTATATTTGGTCTTCACTTGGCAAAGAAATTCAGGAAAGGTTGACGGAGAGTTGAGAAAATTTTTCACTTAAAGATTTTATTTTTAGTTTGGAAAGGATAAGCAGAGAGGAGATTACTTAGAATATTTTTCTTTTGGATTTCTTTATTCGTGATTCGCGTGGTGGAGGTTACTGCTGCCCATCCTTGCTCGTCTCGTTCCAGTCGCTGCTTAAAGGAAGGTAATATTCTCCCTGTCAACTCCTTTTCCTGTCATTTTGTTCTGTTTTGTTTGTGAATGTCGGAAATTACTACAGGACTGGTTGTTGGCTGTTTTTTTTTTAGCCTTTAGATCGATGTTAATCTTCACAGGAAAGACATGTTCTTAGCTGTTTCAGTGAGTTACCATGGTATCGAGTTTAAGGCTGTGGTCATTTATTCCTTTTCGATATTTTGCTTAAGATTTGTTTTAAATTGTGAGTATCACCTTGTCGCTGCCTATATCTCTATTTTGGCTTCCTGTTCCTCAGATTTTATATATATGGCATGTAACCCCTTCCCCTTATCTTCATTTTATTTTCCTATAGAGTTCATAGCGTAGTAAAGTTGCTGTTATGTTGTTGCGCTGCTATAAATTATCATCGAGTATTGGTAGCTAGCTTACATGTTCTTAGATGTTTCCGTGATCTAGGTCTTAGTTTCAATTTTAAATTTTGTTGTCATCCTGTATCCAGTGTCGATGTGTTTCAAGTTTTATTTTGTTGTTCCATCTTTTGAACCTGTTTCTTGAACGCCGATATTTCATATTTATTGCCGCTCATTTTTAATTCTTCGCTGTCCCTTTTTGATCGAATCTTTAATTTATTTTGTTTGAAAGTTGATGCTCAATCGAATTTGATTTTTCAACATGTTGGTACAGTAAACCTGTTCTCTTTTTCTTCATTGGTCTTATAGTTCTCCTCTTGGTTGTCCCCTTTTTATCCTTTTCTTTGCATCGTATTACTCTCATATATGCGAGTCTGATCTTAACTCGAATGTTGGGTGTGTTTTCCCTGAAGTTTAGATTATTTGTATATGGTATGGATACATAAAAGTTGCAGGGATGTCACTGTTTTCTTTTCTTTAGTAAAAAAAAAAAAAGAAATGAGAGTTTTATTTCCCTTGATTCTCTCTTTCCCTTAGTCTTGTATGCATCTTTCCCTCGTTTTGTGTTGGTTTTCAAGTCTAGTCGTCTAGTATATGGCGAATATATTTAGCTTAGTTTGAGGCATAAGCGCATCTTTCGTGATATTCTTTGAGTTGAGAGAAGTTAAATTTCCTTTTGATTTTGTGTTTATTCTTTTCTTCCCTATAATGTTGGTTGTTCGTTTAGCTTGTTCTCTGTTTAACATCGTTACCCATATGAGTTTAAATCTTAGAATCAACCAATGGAGAGTCAAAGCGTATTGTATGTTCGTTTTCTTACCCCAATGGTTTAGCTCTATCTTCTTTTTTCTTCTTCGATATCTTTGAGGCCTTTGTTAAATTTTAGCCGCTAGAACTATTTGTAGTATGATCTCTTCAAGTGTTAATGTCTCATGGAATCATATGATGATTTATTTGATGCTTCTAGTATTTCTGAGTGGTCTAGTTGATCACAGTATGCAAATCCTTGAAAGTTTATGCCAAATGGTTGATTCATATGAGAATTATAAATTGGCAGAGACAAAGCACGAATTAGTGATAATTCGTGTGCTATTTCTAAGACTCTAATTTCTTTATTCACTTTGGTAATGCGAGCCCCGTGATGAGAAAGTGTTATAATTCATTTATTTGCTATTGCCTGCGATTAACATACCTTCATTCCTTAAATGCATATTTGATTTAGCACTCTATAGAAATGTTTTTATGATCAATCATCCTGCTATTTGCTTTTCTCATAATTAATTTCTTATGAATATTTTGTCTGTTGTTTGGCATGTAAAAATCGCCCGAACTCCCCGTGAGCTCTCGTTTTCCCCTCATCGCATTTCGTGGAAGAGCCATAAAGGCTCAAAATTCCAGTCATCGAGTCATGCCTTAAAAATTGACGTACAGGTTCCAAGGTTTAAAGGATTGAAGAAAGTCGGAAAAGACGAATTGGAAGACCCATTTTTATTTTTTTGCATTTCGTATTGTATTTATTTTAGGGCATAAGCCTTGTCGTCTTTTATTTCTTCATATTTATTAGTGGTATTGTATTATTTTATTAGAACTTAGGACAGGTGGAAATGGGTCGAAAACCCAAAAAGAAATGGGCCTAAGATCAAAAGATAAATGGGTCAAAGGCCCAAAAGCAGGCGGGTCCAAATTTCCGGTCAAGGCGAACAGAACCCGGAGTTGGACCCAATATCTCTCTCCCTATCTCCTTTACATGCTTTGAATTATTTGCCTTGTTTATTTGTCTTTAGTTTTAAAGTTAGAAAATCCGAATCCCCGCAAATGCCGTAAATGTTTTATCGACTCAAAAATTAAAATAATTTTGCAAAATGAAATGACCTAAAATAAGTTAGTATTTTAACTCTCTACTTCTAAATATTTTTTCAAGTCAAGTTAAAAACCAAATTTTTAGCCAAGCTATGTTAGTTGCTGGAGAACCATTTTAGACGGATGTTTTAGGTGCCTAACACCTTCCTAAAACATTAATAGGAATCCCCGAACCCTTTTAAAGTTTTCAAACGATTTTTCTGTTAAGTCTTTTGAAAACAGAAGTTTTCTTGATTTTTCTTAAAAATTAAGTGGCGACTCTAAAAAAGTAGAAATTCTTATTAAAAATTTCCTTTTTCGATAAAACAGAAATGGCGACTCTGCTGGGGACTAGGATGATTCTAACCTTAAAACTAACTTTATTTGGCTATGTGTATAATTTTTTATTTGTTTGCTTTATCGCTTTATTTAACTGTTGCATTCATGGCATAACATTTTTCCGTCAAACGACAATTATTTCATTTCCACTAAAGGACGATTATGCGGGTTTGCAGTCGTTCGTTAACCAAATATTTTCTTGGGACACCCTAACGAGCGTAGTTGGATACTTGATAGTCAACGATCGTTAACTGTTCCAGCCCAAGTAGTCCGCTTGGGTTACCCTTTCACTCTAAATACAACCCACTCTTAGTTAAACTAAGATAGAGCAAAACCCAATCCCGAAAAATAGCGCATTGTCCTAAGACGACCCAACACCCAAGGAGTGTTGGGCACATTAGAAAGACCACCTTGAGTCCAAAGAGCCACGGCTCGATAAGACGATCATATTTGTGTGTTTTGAAGGATGTATTGCGTGTTTAAATGTTTGTTGTATCGTGGGGGGTGGAAATTAACTAGTTGTCTGTTTTTGTAGATGTCGAGTCAGTTTCTCCATTTCAACATGGTCACTAAGACGCCCGACATTCTCCGTGTATGGTGGGATAACCTCAAAGATTGTCAAAAGAGAGAAATCTCGGTTCACCTGGGTCACTTACCTTCGATAATGGACTTCAAGGTTTGGCCCACATTTATCGAGGTTATCACTCGATTTTTGGATGACAAAAGGATGGTGTTTCGATTTGGAGACGTCGAAATAACACCAACACTAGAGGAAATTAAAGACTTTATAGACTCTATTGGGACATGTGGTAAGAGAAAAAAATGTCCCGATCATCACATTCTTCTGCCAGATAGGCCAACTGCCGGAGAATTGAGAGACATATTGTTACTGGTAAGAGCTAACTGGTTGGACGCCCAGAGCATACCACTAATGAGATTTTTCGAAAGATGGGGGCACGATAGCTATTTTGAGCAATTTCCAAATGAATTCCATAATCACAGTACTTGGAGGCAAACCCAAGCCATTGCATTCTCCGCATGCCTTTTAGGAACTATGGTGTTCCCTAAAGATGGAGAAAAAGATATCGACACCCGAGTCGTGATGGTAGTGGACGCCATTTTTTGAGGGATAGGCAAGAAACAAGATGAAAAGAAATACTGCAGTTTGGCCCCGGTCATTTTGGCCGACATTTATCGATCTTTGAGTCTGTGTAAAAACAGATTTCCGTTTTTCCAAGGTTGCAATATTCTACTTCAATGGTGAATGACTGAGCATCTCTGCAAAAGGGACGGTGCTCGACCACAAGAGTTGGCCAAGCCAAGCCAGACGAGTCCCCTGGATAATTATGAATTCTACCTAAGCATCCGGATATTCCCAATTCATACCACCAGGTGTGCGTGGGCAAGGGTATTTTATGATTTGAGAGAAGGAGATATACAGTGGATGTTACCGAACTTCAAGTCCGAGAGGATAGCAGCACAAGGGGCCAAACTTCCATTTTTAGTCCTTCCCGGCATCAGAGGATTACGGCCTTACAACCCAGCTAGGGTGATGCGGCAATTTGGTAGAACACAAATCATACCCGTCCAAGGGGATGCTAGCTCTTTTATTGTCGATTACAGCGAGAGCGGCAAAATACCTTTCGCCAAGATCATCCTCCAAGAGTGGGCCGGACGTGTCAACATGAAATGGGATATGGCTGAAAACAGATATGAAGCTGGGTATGTCAATGAATACAAGACATGGTTGAAGAATGATTTGTGTGGTGTAGTGAACCCAACACCACGCGCAGGTCGAGAAATTGAAGATGTACAGACAAGGCTTCAAATCCATGCATATCATTTTCAGCAAGAATGGGACCGAAGGGAGCAAGAATTTTAGCAAAGGGAGCGGGAATTTCAGAAAAGGGAGCAGGAATTTCAGAAAAGAGAGCAAGAATTTCAGCAAAAAGAGCAGGAATACCAGTTTCGAGAGGTAGAAAATCAGAGGGTTTTGGCTGGGACGTCACAAGAATTAGCTGATACAAGGACTTGTCTGATGCATTTGGATACGATCCTGGACGACCAGATGAACACTCTACAAGTCGTACCAACATCTTCCAAAGCTGCGTTCGCTGAGCCGTACGTATTCACAAGAAAGTGCATTATCCGCAAAGAAGTAAAGAAAGCCAGAAGAGGAGAAGAGCCATCAACCTTCTAACTCCCCTGCGTGGGATTGTTTTCTATCTTTATTCGCATTATATCCCCCTCCCTGAAAATGTACCCCGTTTTGATTGAAGTTATGTAACGAACGTTATAATTTTAATTAAAGTTATTTTGGGGGGTGCAACAATATGTTTCAAATGATGCAATACATCCTTCAGATTCGCTAGGCCTACCCTTGGCACAAAAGGGTCACATGCATGATTAGGACGCGATATATGTGCTATTTAACTGCTTATGTGTTGTGTTGCTGTGAATGAGGATATCGACAACCCACTCTTTTTCAGAAATTTCCAAAAATACAAATAAGTCACTGTTACAAAAATTGTCCGACCAAAAATTCCCGAGTCTTAAGTTTTTCACTCAAAAGACATCTCTCATACCACAAATTCTAAACGTTACTTTACTACCTCAGGAAAGGCAAAATCGTCGCTATGGACAAAGGAAAGGGTATTCAAGCTGAACCAAGTGAAGAAGAGAGGATCGAGATGCAAAAGCAGCACGGAAAGCGTCTGTACGAATCACTATTTCCTCCTGAGAGCCCCAAACCGGAAGTCAGCCAAGGAAATTATGAGGAGGAAAGTTATGAGGAGATACTTGCCCGCCCACCTTCTTTTGAAGGGCGTCTGGCAAATGGAAACAACAAAATTTCTCTCGAGGCATATCCGCACGAAGGCCGAAAGAAGATAGAGGTCATCTCGTGTGCTCTCGTTTTTGAACACTATCGGTCTAGGGGCCTGCTAAGACCCGTTAAGAAAGCGTCCCCCCAAGCAGGATTAGGAGATCTCCACAAGACGTGCGAATGTCACCCAAGGGAGAAAGGACATACAATAGAAGAGTGTATTGGGTTTAAAAACGATGTCCGTTATTTATTCGGTATGGATAGTACTCCTAATACTTGGGGTGACGGCGTCATCCTTGCATGTGATGAAATACATCTTGACATACCGGTCACAGAGAGGACCAAATTCTTTCGTTGTTCATTCACTCCTTTCAAGAAAACAATGAGGGAAATATATTCGGATTTAGTTCAGAATGGCATCTTTACCCATTACTACAAGAATGTGGACATGCAATATTCTCTTCAGCACGAACACCGAAAGCGTAGTCCCTATCATCATCACGCCACAGACCACAATATTGAAAAATGTCTCGACTTTCGTCACGACCTCGAATCGCTCATTGGCATGGGAAAGATTCAAGTTGAGACCGTTCCCCATGGCTAAGATGATGAGAAGAAGGAAATGACCGATCTGGAGTCATTAATTTTATTTTTTTAAAGCTTTGATTGTCTTTAAATTTCCTTGTAATCCCAAGCGAATGAATGAATGAAAAATCAATGTCTTATTTTCTACTCGAACTACGTTGGGCCTGAATTCTCCTTCTGAGATACGTAGACAGCCTCTCCCGGCCCGGCCCCTATCTTTTAAAATTTTCATTCTTCCTTTTCATATTACAAGAGGATACAAAGATCAGATCAACGGACGTCAGAAAGCAACTGCAAGAAGACCTTAGCTCAACGCGATTTAGCCTTCCCGAGACAGTGCCAAAACTAAAAAAACAAGCAAATTCCTGCTTGTTAAAAAACGTATTCCCATCCTCACTCGTGGGTTAAAGGTATCCTCAAACAAAGCGACTTGTGTGTTTATTTGCTCTCTGTGTGATATTATGCATTTTGTACTCTGAATTTGCACTGACAAATCTGCCTTTGAGTTGTTTCGCTTCTCAGGTACTTTTAAACTGATCTGTGTCGATCAAAGCTGGCAGATCATCCTTACTTCACTAGATCGAAAGGCCCTACAGATTCCTTCCCTACACAAAATTCAGACAAAGGAAAGACGGTCATGGGAGACAACAACGACGAAGTAAGTCTTACTGACGTTGTGGTGGCTCAGCCCACCGTAGCAGAACAGAACGAACTGATCATGCAGCTGATGCAACAGGTCGCTGAAATGAGAGTTGAAATGCAACGGAGACAAGATACGCCTCCACCTGAATTTGGTCCTAATATTGCTGATGGAAGACCTCCGATCTACTTCCCTTCATCAAACACGGATCCAACTCAGAATCAGCCTTCTACACTTGTGCACAATCCGTCTGTGATAGATCTAACAACCCAAAACCCCCAATACGCTTCTGTATCTTACCAAACTCCATCGCCTCTTCGAAATAACCACCCTCAAATGCCACCCCATCCTCAGAATACTCAAACCGCTCCACTACCACAGAATCAAAACCAAAATCAAAATCAAACTGCCTTCAATCCCCAAACACCTCATCACTATTTAAATCAGAACACCAATCCTCAGGCTTACCCACAGAACTACCAGACCGCCCAGAACGTTCTAAGTCCCTCTATAGCTCCACCCCTCCCAAAAAGAGCCACCTTCCAAGTTCCCGTTCCTGCCGAGCACGAGGTGCATGGTTCTGAGTTGGATCACTATGAAGAACAGGAAAGAGAATGGAAGGCAAAGGAGGATGCGAAGATCGATATAAAAGAGGAAATCAAAAGGGCTATGAAAGAGCTACAATGCATCCCAGACGTCGTTGGACTCAGTTACGAAGAGTTGTGCATCCACCCAGATTTGAACCTTCCCGAAGGGTTCAAAATTCC
>JABWTJ010000807.1:0-81215 GCA_016801875.1 Solanum sitiens
ACCTGATTCTCATTTTAATGAGATACGTAGGCAACCCTTCTTGGGTTCGGTATTATCTTCTCCAAAAGTAAAAAAAAAATAAAAAAATAAATAGTTTGTGCATATTTTTCAAGTCATATCTGCACGAACTACGCGAACCTGATTCTCATTTCGGTGAGATACGTAGGCAAACCCTTCTTGGGTTCGGTATTATTTTTTCAAAAAAAAATAAAAATTAGTTTGTGCATATCTTCCAAGTCATATCTGCATGAACTACGCACACCTGATTCTCATCTTAATGAGATACGTAGGCAGCCCTTCTCGGGTTCGGTAATCATTCTTTCAAAAAAAAAATTACTTATACATACTGTAAGAGTCATGTCTTCAGCTCGGTTGGGACCTATGTAGTTAAGAGCATGTAAATATATTTGATATGTTGGAAAAGACTGACTTTGCGGTAAACTATAGATTCTCGTGGTACCTCTTATCTGTACTTTTGTGATGCTTGAAAATTCTCTTGCATGCAATCAAGATAAGAATAAAACTAACCTTATGTTTCATGTGCATTGTGTGGTGAGCTTTTGATCAAAGTTCAATTGCTTTACACTGTTGATCTAGAACTTGACCTGAATGTTTTTCGAGGCGAAATCCTGAGTAATGTTTGGTTTGAGAAAGGATTGTAGGCCTTTTTGACCCGATTGTGCCTTTCAAAGCCTACCAAATTACATTAATCCCTAGTTTTCCCACTTTGAGCCTGAAACCTTTCTTTGGACAACCACATCTTAACCACTACCCTTTTAAGTGCTTACAAGCACTATCCTCTCTTGGCCCAACCTTCTTGAGTGCACCAAGAATGTGCAAATTATAAGAGAAGATCCATGTTTGAAATTTCTGAAAGCAAAGATATCGAGTCTTCCAAAGTCAAGAAAACAAAAGACTTCTAGAGAAAAAAGAAACAAAGGAAGAAAGAAAAGGTGAAAGAAATAAAGAAAGACAAAAATACCCTTACAAGGTCAATGAAAGGTGGGAAGAAAAATACTACAACAAAAAGGAAAAAAAAAATTATAAGAAAGGAGTGAAATAAAAGAAAAGCTCCAAGAAATAAGGATTCAAAAGAAGTCAAAACAAAGAAAAAAAAGAAGAAGAGAAGAATGGAAAAGCTCCAAAAAATGAGAACTTAAAAGAAGTCGAAACAAAGGAAGAAAAAAGAAGAAGAAGGGAAAATAGTCAAAAATGAGAATTCAAAAGAAGACGAAAGGTGGGAGAACAATGAAGAGGATCTGACGTCAAAGGCGTACCAATCATTAAGAGCACAAATTCTGTGTAACACTCAAGGGGGAATTAAGTCACTTTTATCCCAAATAAATATCCTATCCATCCCTAAGCCTACGTTACAAGCCAATGACAAGCCCTACATGATCTCATTCTAAATACTCTCACATTAGTGGAGATTTACATAAGGGTCAAGCCTATGGTATCACAGTTGTATGCATTGAACATTCTTGTGAGTGTGAGTGCACTTTGAAAATGTCCTAAAATCAAATGTTTCAAATATGTGTGAAATAGGACAAGTCTTTTCGTGAGGCACTTGAAACATGAGGATTGATATAATTCAAAACCTTTGTTTGAAGCAAGATGAACAGATCATGTTGATCCTTAAGTATATTGGAGGTACCACTTGAAGCTGTAGGAATTACCTTAAATTCAAATTTAAGAAAAAAAAGAAGAAGAGAGATTTACCTGCAATCTTAACGGTTCGTACCAATTGTAGTGAAAGTTTTGACTATCTCATCACATTCTTTATTAAAAAAAAAAAAAAGTGAGCAAACACTCATTCTTTAATATTTTAAAACCTTTTTAAAAATCTTTCAATTTTATTTAAAAAAAAAATGCCTTTTGAGTTGTTTATTGTAAAAAAGTGTCATCATGTTAACCTTGTATGTGTGAGAGTCCTATTTTACTTCATGGGATTTTCCGTCCCAAAATTTGACATTTTTTTTTAATCTCTAGGCTTTGGATATCACATGGAATATTATTTTCCTATTTCATCATGTTCATATTGTACATTTTCTACTGATGATTTTCTTTCAGATTCTTTACAGTATTCATCACCTACAAGTTTGGAACTACATTTGACCTGATTCCTGCCTCAACAGGATATGTAGGCGCCACAACAGCTCGGTAATATACCCAGTGTGATTATTATTTCTCCTTACAATAAAAACTGGGATAGAATTTTTGAAAATATCTCAAAAATTCTCAATAGAGGTGTTATCGTCAACAAGTCAAGATTGAAGATCATTTTGAGAAGACCTCAAAATTCTGACAAGTACTGCGAGAAGCTTGATAGCAACTACAAAAATCATGCATTGAGAGTCAATATTTATGCATTGCAAAAAATCATGCATCGCGAGTCAATATTCATGCATTGCGAAAGATCATGCATCGCGAATTAATATTCATGCATCGCGAGTTAATTCATGCATCGAGAGTTAATATTCATGCATCGAGAGTTAATATTCATGCATTGCGAAATTCATGCATAGCGAGAAGATTTCATACCTCGCAGAAATTCATGCATCGCGAGAAGATTTCATTCCTCGCAGAAATTCATGCATAGCGAGAAGATTTCATACCTCGCAGAAATTCATGCATCGCGAGAAGATTTCATTCCTCGCAGAAATTCATGCATAGCGAGAAGATTTCATACCTCGCAGGAATTCATGCATCGAGAGTTAATATTCATGCATCGAGAGTTAATATTCATGCATTGCGAAATTCATGCATAGCGAGAAGATTTCATACATCGCAGAAATTCATGCATAGCGAGAAGATTTCATACCTCGCAGGTATTCATGCATCGAGAGTTAATATTCATGCATCGAGAGTTAATATTCATGCATTGCGAAATTCATGCATAGCGAGAAGATTTCATACCTCGCAGAAATTCATGCATCGCGAGAAGATTTCATTCCTCACAGAAATTCATGCATAGCGAGAAGATTTCATACCTCGCAGGAATTCATGCATCGAGAGTTAATATTCATGCATCGAGAGTTAATATTCATGCATCAAGAGTTAATATTCATGCATTGCGAAATTCATGCATAGCGAGAAGATTTCATACCTCGCAGAAATTCATGCATCGCGAGAAGATTTCATTCCTCGCAGAAATTCATGCATAGCGAGAAGATTTCATACCTCGCAGGAATTCATGCATCGAGAGTTAATATTCATGCATTGAGAAATTCATGCATAGCGAGAAGATTTCATACCTCGCAGAAATTCATGCATAGCGAGAAGATTTCATTCCTCGCAGAAATTCATGCATAGCGAGAAGATTTCATTCCTCGCAGAAATTCATGCATAGCGAGAAGATTTCATACCTCGCAGAAATTCATTCCTCGCAGAAATTCATGCATAGCGAGAAGATTTCATACCTCGCAGAAATTCATGCATCGAGAGTTAATATTCATGCATCGAGAGTTAATATTCATGCATTGCGGAAGATCATGCATCGAGAGTCAATATTCATGCATCGCGAGTCAATATTCATGCATTACGGAAGATCATGCATCGCGAGTTAATAATCATGCATCGCGAGAAGATTTCATTCCTCGCAAAAGTTTACATATCGCAAGAAGATTTCATACCTTGCGGAATTTATGCATTGCGGGAAGATATTCATGCCCCGCAGAAGATCATGCATCGCGAGAAAATTTTATTCCTCGCAAAAGTTTACATATCGCAAGAAGATTTCATACCTTGCGGAATTTATGCATCGCGAGAGGATTTCATCCCTCGCAAAAGTTTATATATCGCCAAGAAGATATTTGCATTTAAGACGCATCTATTCGGAGGTGAAGGATGTGCACCATATCTTTTTAGCGTTCAAGTCGGTGGAAACTTGCGTTGAAAGATGTTTGCATATTAAGACGCATCTATTCGGAGGTGAAGGATGTGCACCATATCTTCTCAACGTTCAAGTCGGTGGAAACTTGCATTGAAAGATATTTGCATTTAAGACGCATCTATTCGGAGGTGAAGGATGTGCACCATATCTTTTCAAGGTTTAAGTCGGTGGAAACTTGCGTTGAAAGATGTTTACATTTTGTCCTACCGATGGATAATCTTTTCATTTGTCCTACCGATGGACATACATTCAAAATCCTACCGATGGATAATCTTTTCATTCGTCCTACCGATGGACATGCATTCAAAATCCTACCGATGGATAATCTTTTCATTTGTCCTATCGATAGACATGCATTCAAAATCTTATCGATGGATCATCATTTTTTTTTTCATTCGTCCTACCGATGGACATACATTCCAAATCCTACAGATTGATCATCATCTTCATTCGTCCTACCAAGGGACCTGTATTTATCTCCATTTATCGTATCATAAGAGATGCTACCCTTTTTCTTTAAGTTTTGCCTATATTAATGAGTTTTATCTTTGTCGAGAGCATCCAAAAGGATGAATTATCCAAAAACAAACCACAGGTGCGGACGACATCAAAAAGGATGCAGCGCAACGTGGAACTTTTTCTTAGCAGCGAACTGGGATATAGTCCAAAGAGGAGTGTCAAACTCTTAGGACACGAGCAAAGGAGCGACTTCCACCACAATCAAACCACACCCCTATCAGAAGGCATGTGGGTTTTTTCTTTAGGTTTTGTCAGTTTCGGTCTCGCATCCGAAAATTTGGGTCTACCGGAAGCAAGTTTCCAATCTGAGTGACAATGCGCCGAGAGCTTTGGAAATTATGTCCATGTGAGTTCTTAATTATGGATGTGAAGTGCACCACATTCATGACTAAGAGGTTACAAGCCTCCTTTTCATGCTCGTTTAATTTTGTCACTTGTCCAGAACCAAAGGTTATCTAACATAATAGATTCCCTTTTCAATCGATTGAGTCGAACTACAAACAGCCTGATTCCTATGGTGTAAGGATATGTAGGCGAGCTCAATGTTGAAAACTCGGCTGTATTCCAATATTCGCTCTCGAATTGTATTATCGAGCATTTTTATACCTTCATAACTCGGTATCGAGATGACTTTTGATTCTTTCAAAGTCGTGCGTTAAATCTAGCATATCGAACTACATGTGGCCTGAATTCTCATATAGCCTTAGATATGTAGGAAACCCATTTTCAGGGCTCGGTCATAATTTCCTAAGTCCATACCAGATCCCTTTTCTTAAAAGATGAATACGTGGTCGGTCAAAATTGGCTTGGTCAATTTCATTTTCCTCAAATTTCTTGCATCAATCCAAGTAAAATGAGGGACAGCTGTTGACACCCAATTTTGACCCTCCCCGGTAGGAATTAATTAATGAGCTTCTTAAATTCTCAAAAAAATTTAAAATAATTAGTTTTGTAAATTTAAAAAAAATAATAATAAAGTTTGCATTATTTTGAATAATTTTTGCCGTTTCTTAAAGTTTTAGATAATATATATTTTACATAATTATGTATATAATTAATATATTTATGATTATTCAAAATAAAAAAAAATCTCAAAAACATTTTAAATTTAGTGAGTAGTCTTTTAAATTAGTTATATTTTTTTGAATCACTAAGTTTACGATTAAATAATTATTTTATTTTTGTTAAGATTAAGAAGCTTGTTAATTAATTAATATTAATTTGTCTTATTTAAGGTTTAGCCAAATTACTAATGTAACACAATTTGGCTATTTCTTAAATTTAATTCATTTTAAATTTCCAACTTAACTCAACTTTGAGAAACATTGGGCCAAAATCTAATTCAGTTGTCAGCAGCCCATTTCATATCTCCAGCCGACCAAACTTAAATTACCCCCTCCAGCCCATTCAATTTTTTAAATAGGCCCAATTCAATTTCTTCAGCCAAGAAATCTTTTTTTTTTTTTTAAACTTTCAGCCAAGCCCAATGCAATTCCTCCAAATTACTGCAGCCCAATATATTTCCCCATCCGGATTTTGGGGGATTTAATTTGAATTTTGGGGATTTAATTTGAATTTTGGGGGATTTAGTTTGAATTTTGGGATTTAGTTTGAATTTTGGGATTTAGTTTGAATTTTGTGGGATTTAGTTTGAATTTTGGGATTTAGTTTGAATTTTGGGGAATTTAGTTTGAATTTTGGGATTTAGTTTGAATTTTGGGGAATTTAGTTTGAATTTTGGGATTTAGTTTGAATTTTGGGGATTTAATTTGAATTTTGGGGGATTTAGTTTCAATTTTGGGATTTAGTTTGAATTTTGGGATTTAGTTTGAATTTTGGGGAATTTAGTTTGAATTTTGGGATTTAGTTTGAATTTTGGGATTTAGTTTGAATTTTGGGGGATTTAATTTGAATTTTGGGGGAATTTAGTTTGAATTTTGGGGGATTTAGTTTGAATTTGGGGAATGGAGGGATTCTCATTTTTGCCCCCACGTTCCTATCCGGTTTTTTTTTCTCCAAAAGAGTAACTTTAATCTTCCCCTATATATATATACATCCTATTTTTTTTACTAAAGAAAAAAGAGGGAGGAAAAAAGAAAAAAGAGAGGTCGGATTTAGATAAGAAAACATTAAAAAATATTGAGAGAATATTGTTAAGTAGAGATTTTCTTAAGAATAGATTTTTTTAGAGGGGAGTTAGTGAGAGTGTAGGCTCTGCTTGTGTCCTCGCCTGTTTCTTTGTTCACCGGAGTTTCTCCGAGTCTTCGGGGTTCGCGAGGTTCGTGCTTGGTGTTGGAAGAAGCTCGTTGTCCCGCTCTGCTCGTCACTGTCTCAGTATCGCTGTTCCGAAGAAGGTAACACACCTTTTCCTTTAGCATTTTCTTTTCTCTGTTCCTCTTTGAGTTGAAATCTTGGTATTGGAAATTTGTTATTGTTGTTCACTCGTGCTATTTGATGCGGATACTAATTCTCTCCCTTTGTCGTTTTGTTGCATGAACCTCTCCGAATTCATAATGGATTCTTTTGTTGCATCCCCAAATTCGAGCCATAAAGGCTCGAGTCTCTCCTGTCGTTAAGTCAGCCGGACTGCTGGTGTACGGAGCAGAAGGATCACAACAGGGGCTGTAAAATTTATTTTACAGATTTTGAGGAGGCTGTATACCAGTTGTATACACACTATATACACTGATATACATTATAAAGTATGATACGCAGGTCCAAAAATCAGTACAGGTGCTTGAGAGGCTGAATCGGGATGTATATGTCGAGTATACAGTCCGATATACAATGAAAAGGGCCGAATGCAGCCCATATACAGTGGTATACGCAACACGTATGCACAGTTTCTTTGGAGGAAAAATGGGGCCAAAGCCCAAAGAAATTTGCAGCAGGCCCAATTTTCTTTGGGTCCATTTTAGAGTGAGGCAGGCTTCCAGATTCAGTACTTGGGCCTGGCCCAAGTTCAAATATCTCTTCTCCCTATTATTAACTACTTGTTATTATCGCTATATTGACTAATATTTTGGTGGAATGTTATTAATTTCCCACGGACAGCCATCTCTTGCTATATTTATATAGTCATAAATATTTATTTGTCTTTTTTAATTATTATTATTATTATTATTATTATTATTTATTTAGTTTATTTTATCGATTTTTGTCAACATTTAAGTTATGTCCCTTGAGAAATTTCCCTTATTTCTTTTTTTTTCTTAAGATAATATAATTGAATAAAACAAATAAATATTTTTTTTTAATAAAAAAAAAACTGAATTTCTTTTATTTTAGTTTAAATTTTAAAAGATGTTTGAAAGTCATTTTAGTCAAATCGCCGGTCAACCGCGAGTTAGCGGGCATTCCGAGGGCCTAACACCTTCTCGGAATGTACATTGAACTTTGAACCCTTTTCAATTGATTTTTATCTGTTTTAAATCTTTTGAAAAAATAAATTGTACGTTTTCTTGATTTTTACTAAAAATCAAGTGGCGACTCTGTCAATTTGGAAAGTTGATTTTTTCTTAAATCATAAGATTAATTGACTTTTTGAAACTTAGTCATTTCTTTTTTTTTAACTGTACGTTTATATTTTTTTTGATAAAACAATATGAATATGATGAAATAGGAAAATAATATTGCATGTGATATTCAAAGCCTATAAAAAAACATGTCACATTTTTGGACGAACAATCCATGCCGTAAATTATGACTCTCACACATACGAGATTAACCCGATGACACTTTTTACAATGAACATCTCAAAAGGCAATTTTTTTTTTTTTTAAATAAAATTGAAAGACTCTTAAAAATGTTTTAAAATATTAAAGAATGAGTGTTTTTTCACCTTTTCTTTTCTTTTTGAAAAATAAAAAAAAATGTGATGAGATAGTCAAACCTTCACTACAATTGATACCAACAGTTAAGATTGCAGGTAAATCTCTCATTTTTTTTTTCATTTTTTTTTAAAAGATTGAATTTAAAGTAATTCCTACAGCTTCAAGTGGTACCTCCAATATACTTAAGGATCAACATGATCCGTTCATCTTGTTTCAACAAAGGTTTTGAATTGTATCAATCCTCATGTTTCAAGTGCCCTCACGAAAAAGATTTGTCCTATTTCACACGTATTTGAAACATTTGATTTTAGGACATTTTCCAAAGTGGACTCACACTCACAAGAATGTTCAATGCATACAACTGTGATACCATATGCTTGACCCTTATGTAAATCTCCACTAATGTGAGAACATTTGGAATGAGATCATGTAGGGCTTGTCATTGGCTTGTAACGTAGGCTTAGGGATGGGTAGGATATTTATTTGGGATAAAAGTGACTAAATTCCTTCTTGAGCGTCACACAGAATTTGTGCTCTTAATGATTGGTACGACTTTGGCACTAGATCCTCTTCATTATTCTCTGGCCTCTCAAATTCTTTTGAATTCTCATTTTTAACGTTTTCCCTTTTTTTTTTTGGGAGCTCTCATTTTTTAGAGCTTTTCTCTTCTTCTCTTTTCCTTCTTTTGAGTCCTTATTCCTTGGAGCTTTTCTTTCATTCACTTCTTTATTATAATAATTTTTTTTTTAGAGTATTTTCCTTCTCACTTTTCATTGACTCTGTAAAGGTATTTTTTACCTTTCTTTATTTCTTCCACCCTTCTTTTTTTTCTTCCTTTCTCTCATTTCTGTAGAGTCTTTGCTTCCTTGATTTTGGGAGACTCAATATCTTTGTTTTTTGGAAATTTCAAACATGGATCTTCTCTTATAATTTGCACATTCTTGGTGCACTCAAGAAGGTTGGGCCAAGAGAGGATAGTGCTTGTAAGCACTCAAAAGGGTAGTGGTTAAGATGTGGTTATCCAAATAAAGGTTTAGGCTCAAAATGGGAAAACTAGGGATTAATGTAATTTGGTAGGCTTTGAAAGGCACAATCGAGTAAAAAAAGGCCTACAATCCTTTCCCAAACCAAACATTATTCAGGATTTCGCCTCGAAAAACATTCAGGTCAAGTTCTAGATCAACAGTGTAACACAATTGAACTTTGATCAAAAGCTCACCACACAATGCACATGGAACATAAGGTTAGTTTTATTCTTATCTTGATTGAGTGCAAGAGAATTTTCAAGCATCACAAAAGTACAGATAAGAGGTACCACGAGAATCTATAGTTTACCGCAAAGTCAGTATTTTCTATCATATCAAATATATTTACATGCTCTTAACTACAATAGGTCCCAACTGAGCTGAAGACATGACTCTTACAGTATGTACGAGTAAATTTTTTTGTTAAATTATTTTTTTTCAAGAATGAATACCGAACCCAAGAAGGGCTGCCTACGTATCTCATTAAGATGAGAATCAGGTGTGCGTAGTTCGTCCAAATATGACTTGGAAAATATGCACAAACTTTTTTTTTTTTTTAAGAAGATAATACCGAACCCAAGAAAGGTTGCCTACGTATCTCATTAAAATGAGAATCAGGTACGCGTAGTTCGACCAGATATGACTTGGAAAATATGCACAAACTATTTTTTTTTGACAAGATAATACCGAACCCAAGAAGGGTTGCCTACGTATCTCATTAAAATGAGAATCAGGTACGCGTAGTTCGTCCAGATAAGGCATATAATAATTTAAAGATTTAGACAGCTCAAAGAAATTCCTAGGTCTAGCGCCACTAAAATTTGTAGTCATGAAGTATTTTTTGACCCCCTTTTTATATTCTGCACCAATATGTTTTATAGCCTCTTAATCGTCAATATTTATACTATCTGTTGAATGTAACCTACGAATTTCCACAATAATGATTTGTTGTACTCTTTTGGGTGTTTTCTTGGACCTTTGTCTCTTCCCAATTTTCACGAGATCCAGACATTGTTATGACCATCCCCGACTGATGTCCGGAACGGCATTCCTACAAAAATATGAGAAATATGTGAGAGCAGGAACATCATGCAAAATAATAATAACAACAAATGGATGCGACCTCATAGTCGAATACTCCCCTGATTTATCGTTTTGACTTGATATTAATGTTTTGTGAAATACAAGAACTTGAATTTCGCTAATCCTCTCGTCTCTTGCGACTTCGAACAAATAATAATTTCTGAATCCGGACATAAATTAATTTTTCGCTGTGAAGAAGAACAACTCAAAATGTAAGAGCATTGGTTCCTGTACATAATGGATAATGCAAAATATCACACAAATAATGAATTAAACACATAAATACTGTTTTAATTAAAGACAAACTGAAATGTATCACATAGCATACAAACAATGAATAAAAGTCTTATACAAATGTGCATCGAGTCTTGTGTCATGCTTAATATAAGATTTCGGCTTTACTCTACACTAAATGACTAAGAGTGGGCTTTGAATGACTGGGAACCCAAGCGGACAACTTAGACTGGAACTCACGACAACCATTGGACGCATGACGAACCAATAAATTGCCGATTATTCCAAAAATGGTTGAGTATAGAAAAGTCTGGTCTGCGGTTCCGCAAAACCGTTCTTTAATATACTATACATACATGTTGAAAAATGTCATAAATGCAATGAAAATATACAATAACTAATGAATGAATACTAAGTACAATATGCAAATAATCAACAAAATATATAAGATATAATGAATGACACAACAAAAGAATAATATCCTCAATTTGAAAAAAAATGAACCCATAATGGTCAGACCCTCTATGTCCCCAGCAGAGTCGCCATTCTGTTTACATCCCCACTCTATTCAAATAGGGCGAAACGTCGCGGTGACTCAAAAAATTATTAATTGATTCAATTTTTAGAAGAATTTAAAGAATAAACAAATTTTAAAGGAGTCGCCACCTAATTTTAGGAAAAAACTAGGAAACCAATTAACGAATTAACTTAAAAGATAGTCTACGAAACCAAATTGATTCTAGGTAAGGGGTTCAATTTATTCCGAAGGGAAGGGATTAGGCATCCTTCGAAATCCACAAATGTGGTTCCCGACTGAGTTCATTTTTTCAAATTGAGAAAAATAAAATAATGTACAAATATAATAAACATGCAATATACACAATAAAAATAAAATAATAATATCGGCCTAAGGTTTGCCTAACATCGTTATATACAAAATAATGAATTAAAAATATAATTCGAATTCCTTTCGAATAGCTTCAAGGAAGCAAGTCTTGGGTACCTGTAAACATACTTAGTAAAAGTGTTAGTAATAAATAGATATGAATAAAATTGAATATATGAAATAATAACTTAAAAATAAAAATCCGTCTTATTAACATTGGAGGCCTTGGAAATCGACGGTAATTTCTTCATCGGCCAATTTCAACATATAAAATATATACGACAATAGAAATATACAAAATAATTGAAAATACTCATAAGTGTCAATAAAGAACAAACTACCAAAACTTGTGGGGAAAAAATCACAAAATGTCAACATTCAAATAATAATAAAATAGTCCACAATAAAAGAAGAGTAATGCATAATAATATAATAATAAAAATGACAATCTAAATGCAATAGTGCAGTTAAGCTTTGGACAAATCATACAAATGGTATTTAACGAATTAAAACTACTTGACATTTTCAAGTATTATCTAAAATTATTATTATTAATAATAATATAAACTCGACTAAATTTTCCGTCTTTTAAAATGTGGAGGCCTCTAAACCCGACGGAGAGATTTTTCATTGGCCAGTTTCAACATATAAAATATATAAACTTAAACTAAATTCCGTCTTTTTTAAAATGGGAAGCCTCCAAAACCGACGGAGAAATTTTATCATTGGCCAATTTCACATGCAAAATATAAGCATAACAATAATTTTTAAAACTAATAAAAGACATGGCAAAACAATATAGAGCAACCTAATTCTTGGAAAACAATGTACGAAATCAATCCAAATGAATCAAGAATAACAAAAACTATAAAATGGAGCACAACTGCTCATAGGAAGCGAATACCAATCATCATTCTAAAAGTAAATAATCTAGTGCGAGAGCTACAATAAATTACATGGAATGGTTGCCGGAACAAACTAAAGACAACAGAAAAATTAATATAAGTTAACATTATAAGTACCGATAACTAAATAATATAATAACATAAATTGAAAAACTAAAGTAACAAAATAAGTAAAAAACAAAGTGTCTATAGGATATAAAAACAAGCAAAGGTCAATATTTAAATTAATAAAATTAATCTACTAAACTTAAACTATAAGAAATAAGTAAATGAAAAAAAATAAAATTATATGATAAAGTTAATAACCAATAACTACAGTAACTTTGACCCAATATGCACCAAATATATTCTAATTCTAGAATATAAATAAATTAAAACATTCAATGCAAGAACTAGTTAAAATAATCACAAAAATAACAAATCCATAATAATGAAACAACTAATAACTACCAAATAAATAGGCAAATAAATAGGCAAATAAAATTCAACAACCTGAATAGCCGAATCAAAACGGAGAAGCGATGATTTCATTTTGCTTCTACCGGAGCAATGGTGGTGACGCGGTTTGCTGAGGGTTTTAGGTGGTAGTCTGATGTGGACAAAGTTGCTGCCCCTTTGTGGTCTATTGCCGGAGATGACATCAAGCTTCTGACTTAGATCTGCAAAATAAATAAATAATAACAACATAAAATCGTAAAAGAGAGAGGGAATGGACTGGTTCATTGTTGGTTTGAGGCGGTGGTGGCGGTTGGGTTTCGAGCTTCTTGTTTGTTGTATGGTTGGGTTTGAAGGGAGGTTGGTGGTGGTTTGTCTGCTGCCAGTATCTATGGAGGAAAATAGAAAAGTGGAGCTTGCTGGAGAAAATGGTGGAGCGAGGGTGGTTTTCCGGTTTTGAGTGAAATCCTGTAAAAATAAGTTAAACATTGAGAAAAGAAAAGGAACAGGTAGTGGTTGGAATTCCTCTGGTCTGGAAGTGAGGTCGTTTTCCGGTGGTTTTAGGTGGTCATTTGGATGGTGATTGTTTGTATTTTCTGCTGTCCACCGGAAAAGAGAGGAGAGGCATCGCCGGAAAGAATGGAGAGAGAGAAAGGGGAGCGGCTGGAGAGAGGGGAAGAGAGAATAGGCGATGGGAGAGGAAGAAAGAAGAGAGGAGGCGGCTAGGGGAAAAAAAATTAGGGTTGTTTCCCCCCCCCCCTTTCTAAAATTAATTCCCCCATTTTTTCATTGATCCACCACCAATTTTAACCTAAACAAATAAAATATGGACCCAAATATGTGGGCTTGAAATTGTAGGCCCAAAATTATTAATAGAATTCGTAAATTTTAATATTTTTTTTTGTATTTGGCTAAATTTTAGATTGTGCTAAATTCAACATAAATATTAACAAATGTAACAAATAAAATAAATTTTAAAATAATATAATGAACGTAACTAATGACATGTGAAATGCAATTTTAAAAATTAACTAATAAAAAAAATACTAAATTTTGATAAATAAAGATAGTTATCGATAACATTATTTAAAATTATATTAAAAAATTATTTTAAGCTATTAAATAAATAAAACTTTAAAATTACGAATTTTTTAAAATGTTAGGCCAAACTTGGGTGTCAACAGGAATGGCCGTGAGGGCCAACCGAATGCATATCCAAGGTTTTGACGGCCGTCCACAAAAATGTTTGGCACTTTAGACATCGGGATCGGGATCACCCAAAAAATGGTGTGCTATAGCACACGAAAAATCATCGAAATGAGGGCATGCGCATTTCGGGGCTATTTTAACCTTGAAAATGGGTCGGAATGGCCGTGAGGGCCAACCGAATGCAAAGCCAAGGTCTTTACGGACGTCCACAAAATTTTTTGGCACTTTTAACGTCGGGATCCGGATCACCCAAAAAATAGTGTGCTATAGCACAGGAAAAGTCGTCGAAATGGGGTATGCGCGTTCGGGGCTATTTTGACCTTGAAAATGGGTCGAAATGGCCGTGACGGCCAACCGGATGTATAGCCAAGGTCTTGACGGACGTCCACAAAATTTGTTGACAATTTTGACGTCGGGATCCGGATCACCCAAAAAATGGTGTGCTATAGCACACGAAAAATCATCGAAATAGGGGTATGCGCATTTTGGGGCTATTTTGACCTTGAAAATGGGTCGGAATAGCCGTGAGGGCCAACCGGTTGCATAGACAAGGTCTTGACGGACATCCACAAAAATGTTTGGCACTTTTGACGTCGGGATCTGGATCACCCAAAAATGGTGTGCTATAGCACACGAAAAATCATCGAAATGGGGGTATGCGCGCTTCCGGGCTATTTTGACCTTGAAAATGGGTCGGAATGGCCATGAGGGCAAATCGGATGCATAGCCAAGGTCTTGACGGACGTCCACAAAATTTTTTGGCACTTTTGACATCGAGATCCGGATCACACAAAAAATGGTGTGCTATAGCACACGAAAAATCGTCAAAATGGGGGTATGCGCATTTTGGGGCTATTTTGACCTTGAAAATGGATCGGAATGGCCGTGAGGGCCAACCGTATGCATAGCCAAGGTCTTGACGGACGTCCACAAAATTTTTTGGCACTTTGGACGTTGGGATCCGGATCACCCAAAAAATGGTGTGCTAGCACACGAAAAATCGTCGAGTATGCGTGCTTCCGGGCTATTTTGACATTGAAAATGTGTCGGAATGGCCGTGAGGGCCAACTGGATGCATAAACAAGGTCTTGACAAACGTCCACAAAAATATTTGACACTTTTGACGTCGGGATCTGGATCACCCAAAAAATAGTGTGCTATAGCACACGAAAAATCGTTGAAATGGCGGTATGCGCACTTCGGGGCTATTTTGACCTTGAAAATGAGTCGAAATGGCCGTGAGGTCCAACCAGATGCATAGCCAAGGTTTAGATGGATGTCCACAAAATTTTTTGGCACTTTTGACATCGGGATCCGTATCACCCAAAAAATGGTGTGCTATAGCACACGAAAAATCGTCGAAATGGGGGTATGCGCGCTTCCGGGCTATTTTGACCTTGAAAATTGGTCGGAATGGCCGTGAGGGCCAACCAGATGCATTGCCAAGGTCTTGACGAACGTCCACAAAATTTTTTGGCACTTTTGACGTCGGGATCTGGATCACCCAAAAAATAATGTGCTATAACACACGAAAAATAATCGAAATAGGGGTATGCGCGCTTCGGGGCTATTTTGACCTTGAAAATGAGTCGGAATGTCCGTGAGGGCCAACCGTATACATAGCCAAGGTCTTGACGGACGTCCACAAAATATTTTGGCACTTTCGTCGTCGGGATCAAAATCACCCAAAAAATGGTGTGCTATAGCACACGAAAAATCGTCGAAATAGGGGTATGCGCGCTTCGGGGCTATTTTGACCTTGCAAATGGGTCGGAATGGCCATGAGGGCAAACTGGATGCATATCCAAGGTCTTGATGGACGTCCACAAAATATTTTGGCACTTTTGACGTCGGGATCCGGATCACCCAAAAAATGGTGTGCTATAGCACACGAAAAATCGTCGAAATTAGGGTATGCACGCTTCGGAGCTATTTTGACCTTGAAAATGGATCAGAATGGCCGTGAGGGCCAACCGGATGCATAGCCAAGGTCTTGACGGACGTCCACCAAACGTTTTGGCACTTTTGACGTCGGGATCCGGATTACCCAAAAAATGGTGTGCAATAGCACACGAAAAATCGTCAAAATCGGGGTATGCGCGGTTCGGGGCTATTTAGATCTTGAAAATGGGTCGGAATGTCCGTGAGGGACAACCGGACGCATAGCCAAGGTCTTGACGGACGTCCACAAATTTTTTTGGCACTTTTGACATCGAGATTCGGATCACCAAAATAATGGTGTGCTATAGCACACGAAAAATCGTCGAAATGAGGGTATCCGCGCTTCGGGGCTATTTTGACCTTGAAAATGGGTCGTAATGTCCGTGAGGGCCAACAGGATGCATTGCCAATGTCTTGACGGACGTGCACAAATTTTTTTGGCACTTTTGACATCGGGATCCGGATCACCCAAAAATTGGTGTGCTATAGCACACGAAAAATCGTCGAAATGGGGGTATGCGCGCTTTGGGGCTATTTTGACCTTGAAAATGGGTCAGAATGGCCGTGAGGACCAACCGAATGCATAGCCAAGGTCTTGACGGACGTCCACAATAAATTTTGGCACTTTTGACGTCGGTATCCGGATCACCCAAAAAATGGTGTGCTATAGCACACGAAAAATCGTCGAAATGGGGGTATGCGCGCTTCCAAGCTATTTTGACCTTGAATATGGGTCGGAATAGCCGTGAGGGCCAACCAGATGCATATCCAATGTCTTGACGGACTTTCACAAAATTTTTTAGCACATTTGATGTCGGGATCCGGATCACACAAAATATGATGCGCTATAGCACACGAAAAATCATCAAAATGGGGGTATGCGCGCTTCCGGGCTATTTAGACCTTGAAAATGGGTCGGAATGGCCGTGAGGGCCAACCGGATGCATATCCAAGGTCTTGACGGACGTCCACAAAATTTTTTGCCACTTTGACGTCCAAATCCGGATCACCCAAAAAATGGTGTGCTATAGCACACGAAAAATCGTTGAAATGGGGGTATGCGCGCTTCGGGGCTATTTTGACCTTGAAAATGGGCCGGAATGGCCGTGAGGGCCAACCGGATGCATAGCCAAGGTCTTGACGGACGTCCACAAAATATTTTGGCACTTTTGACATCGGGATCCGGATTACTCAAAAAATGGTGTGCTATAGCACACGAAAAATCGTCGAAATGGGGGTATGCGCGCTTCGGAGCTATTTTGACCTTGAAAATGGGTCGAAATGGCCGTGAGGGCCAAACGGATGCATAAACAAGGTCTTGACGAACGTCCACAAAAATGTTTGGCACTTTTGACGTTGGGATCCGGATCACCCAAAAAATAGTGTGCTATAGCACAAGAAAAATCGTCGAAATAGGGGTATGCGCGCTTCGAGGCTATTTTGACCTTGAAAATGAGTCGGAATGGCCGTGAGGGCCAACTGGATGCATAGCCAAGGTCTTGACGGACGTCCACAAAATTATTTGGCACTTTTGACATCGGGAAATCCCCGGAGCAACGCAAAAAAGGTGTGCTATAGCACACGATAAATCATCGAAATGGGTAATGCGCACTTCGGGGCTAGTTTGAACCTTGAAAATGAGTCGGAATGGCCGGGAGGACAACATTCGCAGATCCAAGGCTTTACGGAAGGACCACAAAATTTTTTTGGCACTTTTTGACAGGATCGGGTTCCGGATTACCACCCCAAAAAATGGTGTGGCTATAAGCGCACGAAAAATCGTCGAAATAGGGGTATGCGCGCGCTTCAGTCATCTATTTTGACCTGGAAAATGGGTCGGATGGCCGTGAGGGCCAACCGGATGCATAGCCAAGGTCTTGACGGACGTCCACAAAAATGTTTGGCACTTTTGACGTCGGGATCCGGATCACCCAAAAAATGGTGTGCTATAGCACACGAAAAATCGTCGAAATGGGGGTATGCACGCTTTGGGGCTATTTTGACCTTGAAAATGAGTCGGAATGGACGTGAGGGCCAACCGGATGCATAGCCAAGGTCTTGACAGACGTCCACAATAAAAGTGGGCAATTTTGAACATCGGTATCCCGGATCAACACCCCCAAAATAGAGTGTGCTAATCACACGAAAAATCGGTCGAAATGGGGTATGGCGCCGTCCGGGCTATTTTGACCTTAAAAATGGGGTTCGGAATGGGGGCCGGAGGGCCAACCGGAATGCCATAGCAAGAAGGTCGTGCGGACGTCCACAAAAATTTTTGGGCACTTTCGACATCGGGATCCGGATCACCCAAAAAATGGTGTGCTATAGCACACGAAAATTCATCGAAATGGGGGTATGCGCGCTTCGGGCTATTTTGACCTTGAAAATGGGCCGAAATGGCTGTGAGGGCCAACCGGATGCATAGCCAAGGTCTTGACGGTCGTCCACTAAATTTTTTGGCACTTTTGACATCGGGATCTGGAATACCCAAAAAATGGTGTGCTATAGCACACGAAAAATCGTCGAAATGGGGGTATGCGCGCTTTGGAGCTATTTTGACCTTGAAAATGGGTCGGAATGGCCGTGAGGACCAACCGTATTAATAGCCAAGGTCTTGACGGACGTCCACAAAATTTTTTGGCACTTTTGACATCGGGATCCGAATCACCCAAAAAATGGTGTGCTATAGCACACGAAAAATCGTCGAAATGGCGGTATGCGCTCTTCGGGGCTATTTTGACCTTGAAAATGAGTCGGAATGGCCGTGAGGGCCAACCGGATGCATAGCCAAGGTCTTGACGGACGTCCACAATAAATTTGGCACTTTTGACGTCGGTATCCGGATCACCCAAAAAATGGTGTGCTATTGCACACGAAAAATCATCCAAATGGGGGTATGCACGCTTCCGAGCTATTTTGACCTTAAAAATGGGTCGGAATGGCCGAGAGGGCCAACCAGATGCATAGCTAATGTCTTGACGGACGTCCACAAAATTGTTTGGCACTTTCGACGTCAGGATCCGGATCACCCAAAAAATGGTGTGCTATAGCACACGTAAAATCGTCGAAATAGGGGTATGCGCGCTTCGGGGCTATTTTGTAACAACCCTAAAAATAGATATGCTAAGTAATGCTTAATGTGTCAAGAATGCCTACGATTAGACCAGGGTTCACACGGATTGATGCGCGTAGAACCAGACCTCGGAACCCTTGGTACAGCCAAGCCAACTAACTTGGGGAGTTATTTGAGCTAGGAAAGGTTGGGACCAACCATGTAGGGCTCTCGAATACGAAGATTTACTTGGAGGAGTCTTTACCGGACTTAAAGAGAGGAAATCTTAAGTTTTGAGGGTCTAGGGGTAAAATGGTCTTTTACCAGGCTAAGGGTAATATCGTAATTACCCTAAATATATATTTAATTAATTATTTAATAAGGTGGAGGGGCAAATTGGGGAGAGAGAGACGAAATGGAGCTCTTGAAGTTAAGTCCTGCTCCACCAGGGTTCGAACCTAGGTGGAAGCAATGAATTTATATGATTTTTTATTTAAGCTATTGAATTAATGTAATTAATTAATAATTATTATTCATTAGCTGATTTAAAATAAAATAAAAAATCAGATTTTTAATAATTAACTAAACCTTATTTGACTAAGTCCTAAACTAGACTCCTAAGCCTAATATGACTACCACTCTCTCATGTCTATCTCTCAACTCTCACGCTCAAACTCTCCCATTCTCTCATTCACGTTTTTCTCTGCCAAAATAACTTCAAAAACAGTAGGTAAACCAAAGTTCTTCACACTTGAAGAACTCACAACGAAAATTACAAACAAACAACTAATCAAAAACATTACGCAAGAGGGAGGATTATTCCGTCGAATTGGTGTTGAAGTTGAGGGGATTTGAACGTGATTTTTGGAGAAAGTTTTGGGCAGCAAGTCAAGGTTTGAACTACATAAAAGGTATGGGTTTTCTTATCTCTTGGTCCCTTTCCCAAGAGACCCCTTAAGATTCAATAAATTCTAATCCGAAAACTAGGATTGTTCCCGTTGCATGTCCCTGTCACTAGCTCCCAATGAATCGTAGGTTGGGTATGTTTGCTGGTAGTTTAAGTATGAAGATTGATGTTCGTGATAATGTGTTCATGATTATGTGTTTAGAATTGTAAGCATGTTAAGTTATGTCAACCGAAAGTATGTGAAAAATGATATGTTTTTATGGTTGAATTTTATGTGCGAATGTTTGTGTAAATCATGAGGTGTAAAGTGGTGTAATGTTGCTGTATGCAATAGTAATTCTTGGCTGAATATAATCATAAAAAGATTACACTTAAAGATGCACCAAATGATCCACGAAATGCCTTAAGAATTAACGTATGAATGATGATAAAAAGAAGCTGAAAATAGTGAACAAATTTCCAGCATTTGATAGGTTGGGTTCAGCCAAACAAAGTGGTACAAAATGCAATGAAAAATGAATGTAAAATAAGTGAAATCAGTAAGGATTGAATCCAAGACATCATTACATGAAAGCTACAAAAAAATCAACAAAAGATTAAGACAAAAATGGATTGGAAGAGACTAAATTCCAGCCTGCTGGAAATTGTAGTCTCGGCCAAATTTTAAGAAAATGAGCTTCGTTTAAAAAAAATTATTTAAAATGTGAGGTCATTGGGGATTGAACCCATGACCTCACTAAATAAAAATTTCATAAAAATTTCATGAGAAAAATGCAAGGAAAAATAGATGTGGTGAGTGGGATTGAACCCCCAACCTCTTGAATGGATGAGAGAGTTAGGAGAAAAATAAAGGAGAGAAATAAATGTGGAGAGTGGGGATTGAACCCCCAACCTCCTGAATGGATGAGAGAGTTAGGAGAAAAATAAAGGAGAAAAATTAATGTGGAGAGTGGGGATTGAACCCCCAACCTCTTGAATGGATGAGAGAGTTAGGAGAAAAATGGAGGAGAAAAATAAAGGAAATATTATGGGGTTGATGGGAATCGAACTAGGGTCTCCCAAATCTGAAAAATGTAATTAACAAGTTTAAAATAAGATTAAGTGTTGTCCAAGGGATTCGAACTTGGGTTCCCTTGCCCAAATTCCGTATTGATACATAAGTCATACATGAATTAAATGTTCAAGAATAATGCCACCTACTGAGATCGAAATCGAGATCTTGGCATACATACAAGATACATAAGTCTTGTACTACATAATCTTAGGAAGATATGAGTCACTTAACGAACTATGAATGAAGCCTCATCGCTTGTATGTATAGACCCACAAGTCTAGCATACGTTTAAAAATAAGTGAACCTAAGATGTATGAAATGAAATGATGAAACCCTAGAAGGGTTAAGTAAGAGTGTGAAACACACTAAATGGCCAAGTGCATTGGCCTATGATGAAATGAACAATGAAATGATGAAATGAACAATGATATGATGAAATGAACAATGAAATGATGAAATGAACAATGAAATGATGAAATGAACAATGATATGATGAAATGAACAATGAAATGATGAAAGAACAATGAAATGACGAAATGAAAAATGAAATGATGAAATGAACAATCAAATGATGAAATGAGAAATGAAATGATGAAACCCTAGAAGGTTAAGTAAAAGTGTGAAACACACTAAATGGCCAAGTGCATTGGCATATGATGAAGTGAACATTCACGTAATAAATGGTGAGTAATTATGAAGAACAAATGTGATAATGTTAATGAATGTGGTGACAACATGATACGAGGCTAATGTAAAAGATAAGAGCAATCTCAAATGAGCCTAAGTAAATGTTATCGATACGTACTCACCTATGAGAGTGTAAGATAATAAAGAGACCAGTCTCTATGAACACTCTAATGAGAGTATTGAGCTTAACACACTCAATACGAATGATGAGATGAGAAATCATCTAATGAGCTATGATGTCCTCATACTAGAAGCCAGCTTCCATGACGTATGAGATGAATGTAATGGAACTTTATACTAAGCACCGATAGACTGGCTATGAGCGGTGATGCCTTCTTTCGGGAAGGGCGGAGGTTCACGTAACTCTCATGAGATGAGACTGTCCGGCATGCCGAGTATGGGTCTCCTTATATCTCCTAGTCTTCGAACCTATACTGCCAATATAGGGATCTGGCGGGGTTAAATTCACATGTACGCTAGCATGTTTTGGGTCACTTTGGCAAGTGATTCCACCTCTTTTCGGTGTGGGGGAGACACTGGATTTCATGATGCTCACATGATCTATGTCGGTTAAAGTTAAAGTTCCCAATGAATGAATGAGGCCAGCCTCAAATGATGTACATAATGAAATAAATGATACCGAAGGTGTTAGGGTAGGATAATCAAAAGGTGAGTTAAATTCAAGTAATGACATTAGGTCATTCTTGGTCATTGCACAACGAACCCAATGAAAGTCTTAAACTACATCCTAGGTATAGCTGGTGTTTACACTGGCCCACGAATGAAATGAAATGGAGTACGTATGAATGAACGAAGCAGACTCCGCATTTGCTAATGAAGACTCCCTAGTTGAGGTCCCATCTGTTGAGCCCTCATTCCTGGGAAGTCTTAATGTTAAGTCCATGATTCCAAGATCTCATGGCATACAAATGAACGAAATGAACAACATTATGTGTTACATGAATTATAATATGTGTTATGTGTACGCTGTTGTGTGCTGTGTGCAGAATGTTAAGTATGATGATGTATGTTATTCTCATGGCATAACTTTCCTATTCCAAATCTGGAAAGCCCACTGACTTTCCTAATCCAAATTTGGAAAGCTCATTGACTTTCCTAATCCATATTTGGAAACTTTTCTAATCTCAATTTGGCAAGTCCACTGACTTGACTTCCAAAAATCATGTTGTTAGGAAAGAACTATTCTTTCTCATGCATGTCCTTGGTGTGTGCTTGCATATACCCATACTTAGTACAAGTGTGTACTAACCCTATATAAACTCTACTATTTTAGGTGCAGGCACAGGTTGACGATAGAGCTACAGGATTATCGCTGCAGTTATCCGGACATCCAGCATTCATCCGGTTTTGGTAGGTCCTCATACTTTCGAGGATGCTACTGTTTTATATTCTAGCTTAGTTTTAGAGTTGAGCTAGTGGAGCATGTTCCACTAGCGTTTCCTTCCTATTTTTATTCAGACTATGTATTGGTGCCATTTTGGCAATTATACACTTAATACTTATTGATCTATTTCTTTCAGTTGCTTATCTCTTAATGTTAGATGGTTGATGGTGAACAATTACGTATAAATGAGAATGTTTTTATAAGTATGTTAACAAACAAAAAGTTTCAAATTTTCCGCTAAAATTAACCTAGATGAAGTAAGAATAACGTAAGTAGGCTTGTCTACGACCTATGAGAGGTCAACGATGCCGGTCTCGTCTAGGGTCTAGATTCCAGTCGTGACATATTTTGACCTTGAAAATGGGCCGGAATGGCCGTGAGGGCCAACCGGATGCATAGCCAAGGTCTTGACGGACGTCCACAAAATTGTTTGGTACTTTTGACATCGGGATCCGGAATACCAAAAAATTGTGTGCTATAGCACACAAAAAATTGTCGAAATTGGGGTATGCGCGTTTCGGAGCTATTTTGACCTTGAAAATGGGTCGGAATGGCTGTGAGGGCCAACCGGCTTAATAGCCAAGGTCTTGACGGACGTCCACATAATATTTTGGTACTTTTGACGTCGGGATCCGGATCACCCAAAAAATGGTGTGCTATATAGCACACGAAAAATCGTCGAAATGGGGGTATGCACGCTTCGGGGGTATTTTGACCTTGAAAATGGGTCAGAATGGCTGTGAGGGCCAACCGGATGCATAGACAAGGTCTTGAAGGACGTCCACAAAAACTTTTGGCACTTTTGACGTTGGGATCCGGATCACCCAAAAAATGGTGTGCTATAGCACACAAAAAATCGTCAAAATGGGGGTATGCGCGCTTCGGGGTTATTTTGACCTTTAAATTGGGTCGGAATGGCCCTAAGGGCAAACTGGATGCATAGCCAAGGTCTTGACGGACGTCCACAAAACTTTTTGGCACTTTTGATGTCGGGATCCGGATCACCCAAAAAATGGTGTGCTATAGCACACGAAAAATCGTCGAAATTGGGGTATGCGCGCTTCGGGGCTATTTTGACCTTGCAAATCGATCGGAATGTCCGTGAGGGCCAACCGGATGCATAGCCAAGGTCTTGACAGACGTGCACAAAAATATTTGGCACTTTTGACGTCCGGATCCGGATCACCCAAAAAATGGTGTGCTATAGCACACGAAAAATAGTCGAAATGAGGGTATGCGCGCTTCGGGTCTATTTTGACCTTTAAAATGGGTTGAAATGGCCGTGAGGTCCAATCGGATGCATATCCAAGGTCTTGACGGACGTCCACAAATTTTTTGGGCACTTTTGACATCGGGATCCGGATCACCCAAAAAATGGTGTGCTATAGCACACGAAAAATCATCGAAATGGGGGTATGCGCTTCCGGGCTATTTTGACCTTGAAAATGGGTCGGAATGGCCGTGAGGGCCAACCGGATGCATAGCCAAGGTCTTGACGAACGTCCACAAAAAATTTTGGCACTTTTGACGTCGGAATCCGGATCACCCAAAAAATAGTGTGCTATAGCACACGAAAAATCGTCGAAATAGGGGTATGCGCGCTTCGGGGCTATTTTGACCTTGAAAATGAAACGGAATGACCGTGAGGGCCAACCGGATGCATAGCCAAGGTCTTGAACGACGTCCACAAAAACTTTTGGCACTTTCGACGTCGGGATCAAAATCACCCTAAAAATGGTGTGCTATAGCACACGAAAAATCGTCGAAATAGGGGTATGCGCTCTTCGGGGCTATTTTGACCTTGCAAATGTGTCGGAATGGCCATGAGGGCCAACCGGAAGCATAGCCAAGGTCTTGACGGACGTCCACAAAATTTTTTGGCACTTTTGACATCGGGATCCGGATCACCCCAAAAATGGTGTGCTATAGAACACGAAAAATCGTCGAAATGGGGGTATGCGCGCTTCGGGGCTATTTTGACCTTGAAAATGGGTGGAAATGTCCGTGAGCGCCAATGGATGCATATCCAAGGTCTTGACGGATGTCCATAAAATTGTTTGGCACTTTTGACGTCGGGATCCGGATCACCCAAAAAATGGTGTGCTATAGCACATTAAAAATCATCGAAATGGGGGTATGCGCTTTTCGGGGCTATTTTGACTTTGAAATGGGTCGGAACGGCCGTGAGGGCCAACCGGAAGCATATCCAAGGTCTTGACGGACGTCCACAAAAACATTTGGTACTTTTGACGTCGGCATCCGGATCACCCAAAAAATGGTGTGCTATAGCACATGAAAAATCGTTGAAATGGGGGTATGCGCGCTTCGGAGCTATTTTGAGCTTGAAAATGGATCGGAATAGCCGTGAGGGTCAACCGGATGCATAGCCAAGGTCTTGACGGACGTCCACAAAATTTTTTGGCACTTTTGACGTCGGGATCCGGATCACCCAAAAAATGGTGTGCTACAGTACATGAAAAATCATCGAAATGGGGGTATGCATGCTTTGGGGCTATTTTGACCTTAAAAATGGGTGGAAATGGCCGTGAGCCCAACGGATGCATATCCAAGGTCTTGACGGACGTCCACAAAATTTTTTGGCACTTTTGACGTCGGGATCCAGATCACCCAAAAATGGTGTGCTATAGCACACGAAAAATCGTCGAAATGGGGGTATGCGTGCTTCGGGACTATTTTGACCTTGAAATGGGTCGGAATGGCCGTAAGGGCCAACCGGAAGCATATCCAAGGTCTTGCCGGACGTCCACAAAAAATTTTGGCACTTTTGACGTCGGGATCCGGATCACCCAAAAAATGATGTGCTATGCACACGAAAAATCGTCGTAATGGGGGTATGCGCGCTTCGGGGCTATTTTGACCTTGAAAATGGATCGGAATGGCCGTAAGGGCAAACCGGATGCATAGCCAAGGTCTTGACAGACGTCCACAAAATATTTTGGCACTTTTGACGTCGGGATCCGGATCACCCAAAAAATGGTGTGCTATAGCACACGAAAAATCGTCGAAATTGGAATATGCGCGCTTCGGGGCTATTTTAACATTGAAAATGGGTCAAAATGGCCGTGAGGGCCAACCGGATGCATAGCCAAGGTCTTAACGGACTTGCACAAAAAGTTTTGGCACTTTTGACGTTGGGATCCGGATCACCCAAAAAATAATATGCTATAGCACACAAAAAATCATCGCAATGGGGGTATGCGCGCTTCTTGGCTATTTTGACATTGAAAATGGGTCGGAATGGCCGTGAGGGCCAACCGGATTCATAGCCAAGGTCTTGACGGACGTCCACAAAAATTTTTGGCACTTTTAACGTCGAGATCCGGATCACCCAAAAAATGGTGTGCTATAGCACACGAAAAATTGTCGAAATGGGGGTATGCGCACTTCGGGGCTATTTTGACCTTGAAAATGGGTCGGAATGGCCGTAAGGGCAAACCGGATGCATAGAAAAGGTCTTGACGAACGTCCACAAAAACTTTTGGTGCTTTTTACGTCGGGATACGGATCACCCAAAAAATGTTGTGCTATAGCACACGAAAAATCGTCGAAATGGGGGTATGCGCACTTCGGGGCTATTTTGACCTTGAAAATGGGTCGGAATGGCCGTGAGGGTCAACCTGATGCATAGCCAGGGTCTTGACGGACGTCCACAAAAAATTTTGGTACTTTTGACGTCGGGATCCTGATCACCCAAAAAATGGTGTGCTATAGCACACGAAAAATCATCGAAATGAGGGTATGCGCGCTTCGGGGCTATTTTGACCTTGAAAATGTGTCGGAATGGCCGTGAGGGCCAACCAAATGCATAGCCAAGGTCTTGACGGCCGTCCAAAAATTTTTTTAGCACTTTCGACGTAGGGATATGGATCACCCAAAATATGATGTGCTATAGCACGAAAAATCATCGAAACGGGGGTATGCGCGTTTCGGGGCTATTTTGACCTTAAAAATGGGTCAGAATGGCCGTGAGGGCCAACCGGATGCATAGCTAATGTGTTGACGGACGTCCACAAAAATTTTTGGCACTTTTGACGTCCGGATCCGGATTGTCACAACCCAAAAGCATACCCTAGAAGATAGGGTACAATCGTGGATTGTAACTGGCGTCGTCGACCTCTCGGAGGTCTAAGACAAGCCTCTCATATCATTCATTGCATTGGCATAGTAAATTTAGCGGAAAATTTAAAACTTTTCATAGCACATTATACGCTAGAAACGTCACATCGTATATATATATAAAACATAAGTCATAATACATATTTAGACTCTAAGTCCCTTTGCCATCTTAGACTCAACAACTTTAGAGTACATTAAGGATAAAAACCCTTAAGACATAATACAAAGCTATACATTACTAAATAGACTTTACAATAAGGACATTAGTAGGACATCCTTGAACTTAAGGATTCCTTTTCTTGAGCTTGGGAAATCACCTATCAAGCTCATCAATCATAGACCTTCTTTAAGCATTCCAACACCTACACTTTGTGTAAAAAGTAAAGAAGAATGGGATTAGCACAAGAATGTACTAAGTATGGCAACCATGCGAAAACATGCATTTAAAAGGGACATTTCCTTTGAAATCATACTTCATGCCATTTTGAGTAAATCATCATAAAACCTTTATCAATACCATTTATATCATCCACTTACTTCATAGTAACACAATCAAAGACCAAACATCATAGAAAAGCACATATAGAATATAAGTACACATAGAGGTCACTTTACAGTGAACTCACCTTTCTTAGCATTTAACTCTTTCTTTCAATTCATTAACCTCCTAAGTAATCCTTTAGGGATACTTGGTGCAATGCATCACCTTAGGAACATAAGAGAAAACCATACATAGCATCTACACAAGACAGCACATGCCATCATAGAAGTATAGTACAACATAATCATAGTCAAACCAAGACTACAATATCATACATAAAGGACACATACATAATCATAAGTATTAAGGTACCCTCCTAAGACTTCCTAAGGAGTCACTTGTGCAATGTCTAGATGGGTTCATTACTTCCACCTATCCTAAGTAACTTACCTTAGGTCCTCCTTGTTAGGATCCTATTCAATTACTTCCATTGTCCATTTTACCTTTAGGGAAACCATAACCTTAACTGACATAGACCATGGGTGCTAATCATGGAATCCGGTGTCATCAAATCCTTACACCTATGGAAGGTGTTCTACCGGCCAAAGTAGAACCTAACATGACATAGCTGTTTATGTGGAAATCCACTAGCTAGTATCCTATGGTGGCAACATAGTTTATGGAACTTTGGGAAATCATGGAAATATCAACTCTACACCCTAGATTGGGTCATGAGGCTATCCACCCCGTGAGGACCGTAATGAACCCTGCCTTTCTTATGTAAGAAAGTGTCACCCCTCACATGAGGACCGTAGTGAACCCTGCCTTTCCTATATTGGAAAGTGTCACTCCCTCATATGCAAGTTCGCTCGGTGCTAGGCTAAGTTCCCTCTATTGAAAAGCTTTTATTACGTTTGTTCATAAAACATAAGCTTTAGAATATTCATCATTCATATGCTTATAGCACATTCAAGCACCTATATAGATTTGGAGTATTCTTGGGCACCCCTAGCAAGGACCCTTCTCACTAACTAGATCATCCATGTGTGTGAGTGTATACTTAGATGTGAGCAAACCTTTCACATAACACATCAAGTCACACATGTTTATATATCAATGCATAAGTCTATAGGCATAACTATATGAGTAATACTTTCATATAAACCTACTAAGACATTATACACATTCATACCTCATCATATCATATACATCCTATTCATAACATATCATATAATCATATTTCATATGCATAAGAACCAAACCTAGGAACTATCCTATCTAGATACACATGTGCAATGCATAGACAAGGTCCCATACCCTTGTCCATACTAGTACACCTATCAAGTCATCCTAGTAAGGGAATACAAATCATACATTCATCAACATCACCTTAACATACATAGTAGTAGACACTAGTGAATATAAAAACTACCTTTCATTTAGACACCATGAGTTATACTACTTATAATATGCATGTAAGTGAGAGTGTGTGTACATTGACCAACATGATCACATGATGGCTATCAATAACATCTTAAGTCCGCCACACTTATTAGACCACATTATACTTCAAGCACATAGCACACAACACATAATAGCATAGGAGACATGACAATATATACCATGTAATCAAGACTCCTAACTTTAGCTATTTACACTTCCATATAAGGGATACATGGGTAAAGGCTATTAACCACTTTAACACATCAATGGCAGCACCTATACAATACCCTAACATGATTATAATCATGCCCATACAATAGCCACATGACCTAATTCACAACTAGAATAGGAAAGTAGGCATAATCTTCTCATAGTATCATTTTAAGCACATATTCATAAGTTCATCAATTTGACTTCATGGCCATGGTCAACACATTTATAATAACAATAAAGTAAACACCGCCACCATAAGTGGACCATACCACACAATGCCATACAAGGCTTCATCAACATTACTATAAAGGAATAGAGAAGTAGAAGAGTAAAGGAATTAAGCATTCTTACCCAATTCTCACCCTTTGATCATCATTGATAAATACACCTTATTCATCAATAAAACTCATATATGGCAGTATCTAAATGTACTTTAAACATATAAGAAACCATAATCTAGATGAGACACTACTACAATTTTCCATTTAGGTCGATACAAGCATGCTTCATATAGGGAGTTCATGGAAAGTAAGTTTACATAGATTAATCATATTCAATCTATCATGAATTTACCCATATTGTATCAATTACGTATAATTCATCCTCATATTTCATTATAGGAAGCAGCTATAGACATTAACCATAATCAATTCTTATAGCGACTAACCTAACGTCAAGATCACAAGTTACAACTTCATAGACAAGAAGAACCTAGATTAATTCCAACCAAGCCTTCTCTACTTTTGTCACACATGATTTATATCAACAATTCAACCATGGTATTAACCTAAAACAGTAGCTACAAGAACCACAACTTAATCGAAACTCACTTTGGATCACAAGAAAACCAATGTTACAATGACTATAGAAAACTAGGCTAAACATGCTCAAATCTTCATAGATTGATCCTCATGTATCATTCAACATCAATTAAACATAAATTCATGTAATTAACAGTATATACAATCACTTCAATGTAAGGGAATCGTAATTCAATCGATAACAAGTCAAGATCACAAAGCCCATGCAAGAGCTAAACCAATTTTGGAAGGAACATGGGTTCATCATGCAATTGGAGTGAAAACACATTAAAACCATTGTATTAACTTCAATTCATCATGATTTAATCATTAAAAACGTTTTGAGAAAGAACCCATGGCTAGATTGGAGAAGAAGAACTTTGATCATAAACTTTCTTTGAAAACATTGAGAAGAACTCTCCAAGTGAAAGGTTACTTAGAGATGAAGGATCACCATACCTTTATCTACATGAAAACCTCTAAAACTTCATGATTCATCCATGAAAAACCCAGCTTGAATCTGTTCTTGAGCTTCCCCAACAATGGTGGTTTTAGAGAGAACATTTTTGGAGGGAAGGCTTAAAATATGAGAGAGGGTTTGGGAATGGGTTGATCACGTTTTTAAAGACTTATATACACCTAAAATTACTTAACTAAATCTATTATAGTCAGGTTAGTACGTGGGGTGAATTTACCATTCACCCCTTTAAGTGGCAGCACGCAGGCAGTCCACATGCAGGCACCCGCGACGCATGCCTTGACGGGGTGTCATGGGCTTGACGGGGCGTCATACCCTCCGTCGCCCATGAATTAGCCAATTTATTGGCTCAATACCTGCCCAAGGCAAGTCTCCTTCGACGAGACCTGCTTGACTGTCCGTTGGTGTCCCAACGGTCCGTCATTGGGTCCGTCAAGGGACACTGCCCAGGCAGTGTATAGGCAGCCTTGGGGTCCTTCTTTTGGGGCCTCTTGTGGGGCCCTTTAGAAGTCGTACCTGGACATTTACAATGCGATTACAAACCTTAACATGTTATAGACCTACCACATAAGTTTCATCCAAAACAAACACCTACAAGACGTCCAAACAGCCTTGACCCCATCATGACATACGATGAACGTCTTAGGGGCTATCTTTCGAACGCCTTGAACGTTCTTGGGCGTTTGAACTCCAAACTTCACGAAACTTCATACAATAACATTAAACATCATTTAACACCATTAAAAGACTTATTTTACTCAGTTCACACAATTTAGGCATGCATACACACATGAGGCACATAAGCGACTATTCTTCGAACGTCTTGGACGTCCTTTGACGTTCGACTTCCAAATCACTTCAAACTTTGCACACTGACTCTATATGACATAATAAGGCATTTTAGGACCTTATAACATTAAGATGAACATGTTAAGCTATATACACCTTATATCATTTTTGAGGTCTTACAATATCCCCCACTTGGGAACATTCGTCCTCGAATGACACTTAGGACTCTTTAATCACATCAAAGACTTCAATGCACATAAGAGCAGTTCATCATATTTAAAATATAATCAAATCATTTAGCACTCAATTCACACAAGTAAGCAAAAACCATTACTCACTCACTCTCTAATGCATCAAACACAAAGGTCCTTTTTATGTTCATAGGGCAACATCTTTCTCCTAATCATAACATGATCATTTCTCCTTAATTCAATACAAGAAAATCTTGAAACACTACTCATAGACAGATCATAAATCTCACAAAAAGTTAATTAAGCACTCAGATTTCAAATGCACAAAAAACTTGAGTTAGTTAAATCACAACGATCTTCATTAGTTATACCTAGTACTATGAAGGTCATACTCAACCATACCATACTTAAATGGGGTACATGGAGGAATATCTTCCTCCTCAACACATTTACATGCATCAACAGTTCATACCTTAGTAAAGTACAATGTCAATTTCTTTAAAAATGAGAAATCTCAACTTTCAAGCAAAGACATGCATACATTTTCTTCCTAGTGAAATCTAAATAGCAAATCACACCAAGTACATTACCACAAAATAGGAAGTCATTCCACAATTTCTTTTCTTAACATAATACTCACCCTTATAGTAAGCCTCATTTTGGAAAAATAACACAAATTATAGGCACACACATGTACACTTAGCTAAACATGCTTTTACTTTTCAAGAATGAGCCTACAATTTTGCATTACAAATCATCAAATCACTAAATTTTAAAGAGAGTTCTTATTTTTCATTATATCAGAGACTCAACTTCCATTACAAGGCTAAACAATTTAACCTACAAGTGACTATCACCAAGTTCCTTGTCTTACCTCATGAGGTCAATTTCACAATTAGAACATTAAAATGCAAGTCAACAAGAGAAAACATGGATGTTTACAAAAATTTCTTTTCATGCTTCTTGGAAAATTCACCATGTCTTTAAGATGATGTCAATCAATTCATACCAATCATATAAATATCATGCAATTCCCACTTTATGCAAGACTATTTTCATGAACAAGCATACTAAGAATTCATATTTTCCAATTCAAGTAAGAATAGAAGGACAATGTAGACAATTTCTACAAATCTCACTACTCAAACACCATCCCCCACTTAGGGTAAACCCATTTAAGAGCAACTTAACCCAACATGTAGAGGATCTCAAATACAAAACCTTCATATTCATCACTTAGAGTGATTACTACTTTAGAGGAAATTTTTCATAAACTCAATTTAACAACACTAAGGCATTCTAAACCTTATCATGTGATCACAAGCCTTTACATTCAAATCCTATATCAACATGCATAGAGGAGACAACTACACTTATATCAACTAATACCATCACCATATAGTCAACAAGATTAACATCATGTACCAATAATCGTATCATGCACATCTTCATGATCAATAGACAAATACTATAATATCATACAATTTAATTCACATAAGGTCTTCCTACAATGCAATAGACACTAAGGTCATACATCATTAGAGGAAAAACAACAAAAAGTTCATAACACGACAAGAAGTTTAGAAATAACTCTACGACTCATCATGTCATAAGATTCTCATCCTTCCATTTAAAAAGCAAATAAAATTCTTTTCCACATTCCTTATCATGTTCATATTCATAAATTCTACACATATTTCAACAATATCTAATCAAAAGACAAATTAGTAAGTTCTCCAAACATGATACAATAAGCTGCCTAGTCTTTATAGCGAGCATGCTTCCAAATACCCAAAAGTGTAACATTTAGACATTTGATGGAACAAGTATGGAATTATAAGAAATAAAGCTTTACCAACTCATTCTTCATAAGCATTCATACTATATTTACAATGCAAGTCTCCAAAAAAGACTCCAACTTATACTAGCAACTCATCAAGTACCATTTATATGCAAAAGAAAACAATGCACACTTTTAATCACATATACTCATAGGATAACATACCTTTATAGATAGTCATTTCACAATCCAAGTTCAAATCCAAATATTTGGCTACTACCATACAAAATCATATAGGAATACACAATTTAAGAGAAATCACTTTAACCACTATAACTTCTACCATGCTTCAACTATATCATGACATACATCATCCGACATAACATGCTATTTCACATAGATTTCATATATTGCCATAATTGGCATCACAACATCCAATAAGAGACATTTCATATAAAGCAAGGTAAGATGACCAATCATAATCCTCATAGAGTTAACATGTGCAATGATCAAGTAAATCTCCATAACTTCACTAAACCAAGTAACCCAAACAAGAACTACAATTAGCATCATACTCCACTCATCTATAGCCTTCATGCATGGATAACTCAAATTCTTTAGCACACTAGGCTACTTACATGTTTATAAGCATAGACATCATTACATAAGGACATTCACATTTATCATCATACACATGCATAGTATTAACCTCTTAAGGTCTCCATCAAGACAAACTAGTGCAAGACATAGGTAGAGTCCCATACCCCTACCTAAGTCTAGTTAACCCTTCAAGTCGCCCTAGTTAGTATATACATCATCAAATAAGGACAAGTGTCACCTTCACACATACTCATTCAAACCATAAAACAAAGATAAGCATTTTAAACTCACTTTTTCTCCCTCAAGCATAGAGAACTCTCATCCAAGCAATCATATCTAAAAGACCACCGGACAAGAAAACATAAGAGAGAGATCTTATAGAATTAAGTTCTATGGCACGATATGAGATTGATGAAGAAGGGAAACTCTATCGTCTTATCGCCTCTCGTACCATTTAATGTGTCACGACTCACCACCAATGATACGAGACTCTACTAGACATGGCAATATGAGACTTTTTAGAACCTAAAACCGCTTTATAAAGCTCATGCTCTGATACCAAGTTTGTCACAACCCAAAAGCATACCCTAGAAGATAGGGTACAATCGTGGATTGTAACCGGCGTCGTCGACCTCTCGGAGGTCTAAGACAAGCCTCTCATATCATTCATTGCATTGGCATAGTAAATTTAGCGGAAAATTTAAAACTTTTCATAGCACATCATATGCTAGAAACATCACATCGTATATATATAAAACATAAGTCATAATACATATTTAGACTCTAAGTCCCTTTGCCATCTTAGACTCAACAACTTTAGAGTACATTAAGGATAAAAACCCTTAAGACATAATACAAAGCTATACATTACTAAATAGACTTTACAATAAGGACATTAGTAGGACATCCTTGAACTTAAGGATTCCTTTCCTTGAGCTTGGGAAATCACCTATCAAGCTCCTCAATCATAGACCTTCTTTAAGCATTCCAATACCTACACTTTGTGTAAAAAGTAAAGAAGAATGGGATTAGCACAAGAATGTACTAAGTATGGCAACCATGCGAAAACATGCATTTAAAAGGGACATTTCCTTTGAAATCATACTTCATGCCATTTTGAGTAAATCATCATAAAACCTTTATCAATATCATTTATATCATCCACTTACTTCATAGTAACACAATCAAAGACCAAACATCATAGAAAAGCACATATAGAATATAAGTACACATAGAGGTCACTTTACAGTGAACTCACCTTTCTTAGCATTTAACTCTTTCTTTCAATTCATTAACCTCCTAAGTAATCCTTTAGGGATACTTGGTGCAATGCATCACCTTAGGAACATAAGAGAAAACCATACAAAGCATCTACACAAGACAACACATGCCATCAGAGAAGTATAGTACAATATAATCATAGTCAAACCAAGACTACAATATCATACATAAAGGACACATACATAATCATAAGTATTAAGGTACCCTCCTAAGACTTCCTAAGGAGTCACTTGTGCAATGTCTAGATGGGTTCATTACTTCCACCTATCCTAAGTAACTTACCTTAAGTCCTCCTTATTAGGATCCTATTCAATTACTTCCATTGTCCATTTTACCTTTAGGGAAACCATAACCTTAACCGACATAGACCATGGGTGCTAATCATGGAATCCGGTGTCATCAAATCCTTACACCTATGGAAGGTGTTCTACCGGCCAAAGTAGAACCTAACATGACATAGCTGTTTATGTGGAAATCCACTAGCTAGTATCCTATGGTGGCAACATAGTTTATGGAACTTTGGGAAATCATGGAAATATCAACTCTACACCCTAGATTGGGTCATGAGGCTATCCACCCCGTGAGTACCGTAATGAACCCTGCCTTTCTTATGTAAGAAAGTGTCACCCCTCACATGAGGACCGTAGTGAACCCTGCCTTTCCTATATTGGAAAGTGTCACTCCTTCATATGCAAGTTCGCTCGGTGCTAGGCTAAGTTCCCTCTATTGAAAAGCTTTTATTACGTTTGTTCATAAAACATAAGCTTTAGAATATTCATCATTCATATGCTTATAGCACATTCAAGCACCTATATAGATTTGGAGTATTCTTGGGCACCCCTAGCAAGGACCCTTCTCACTAACTAGATCATCCATGTGTGTGAGTGTATACTTAGATGTGAGCAAACCTTTCACATAACACATCAAGTCACACATGTTTATATATCAATGCATAAGTCTATAGGCATAACTATATGAGTAATACTTTCATATAAACCTACTAAGACATTATACACATTCATACCTCATCATATCATATACATCCTATTCATAACATATTCATATAATCATATTTCATATGCATAAGAACCAAACCTAGGAACTATCCTATCAAGATACACATGTGCAATGCATAGACAAGGTCCCATACCCTTGTCCATACTAGTACACCTATCAAGTCATCCTAGTAAGGGAATACAAATCATACATTCATCAACATCACCTTAACATACATAGTAGTAGACACTAGTGAATATAAAAACTACCTTTCATTTAGACACCATGAGTTATACTACTTATAATATGCATGTAAGTGAGAGTGTGTGTACATTGACCAACATGATCACATGATGGCTATCAATAACATCTTAAGTCCGCCACACTTATTAGACCACATTATACTTCAAGCACATAGTACACAACACATAATAGCATAGGAGACATGACAATATATACCATGTAATCAAGACTCCTAACTTTAGCTATTTACACTTCCATATAAGGGATACATGGGTAAAGGTTATTAACCACTTTAACACATCAATGGCAGCACCTATACAATACCCTAACATGATTATACTCATGCCCATACAATAGCCACATAACCTAATTCACAACTAGAATAGGAAAGTAGGCATAATCTTCTCATAGTATCATTTTAAGCACATATTCATAAGTTCATCAATTTGACTTCATGGCCATGGTCAACACATTTATAATAACAATAAAGTAAACACCGCCACCATAAGTGGACCATACCACACAATGCCATACAAGGCTTCATCAACATTACTATAAAGGAATAGAGAAGTAGAAGAGTAAAGGAATTAAGCATTCCTACCCAATTCTCACCCTTTGATCATCATTGATAAATACACCTTATTCATCAATAAAACTCATATATGGCAGTATCTAAATGTACTTTAAACATATAAGAAACCATAATCTAGATGAGACACTACTACAATTTTCCATTTAGGTCGATACAAGCATGCTTCATATAGGGAGTTCATGGAAAGTAAGTTTACATAGATTAATCATATTCAATCTATCATGAATTTACCCATATTGTATTAATTACGTATAATTCATCCTCATATTTCATTATAGGAAGCAGCTATAGACATTAACCATAATCAATTCTTATAGCGACTAACCTAACGTCAAGATCACAAGTTACAACTTCATAGACAAGAAGAACCTAGATTAATTCCAACCAAGCCTTCTCTACTTTTGTCACACATGATTTATATCCACAATTCAACCATGGTATTAACCTAAAACAGTAGCTACAAGAACCACAACATAATCGAAACTCACTTTGGATCACAAGAAAACCAATGTTACAGTGACTATAGAAAACTAGGCTACTTCATAGATTGATCCTCATGTATCATTCAACATCAATTCAACATAAATTCATGTAATTAACAGTATATACAATCACTTCAACGTAAGGGAATCGTAATTCAATCGATAACAAGTCAAGATCACAAAGCCCATGCAAGAGCTAAACCAATTTTGGAAGGAACATGGGTTCATCATGCAATTGGAGTGAAAACACATTTAAACCATTGTATTAACTTCAATTCATCATGATTTAATCATTAAAAACGTTTTGAGAAAGAACCCATGGCTAGATTGGAGAAGAAGAACTTTGATCATAAACTTTCTTTGAAAACATTGAGAAGAACTCTCCAAGTGAAAGGTTACTTAGAGATGAAGGATCACCATACCTTTATCTACATGAAAACCTCTAAAACTTCATGATTCATCCATGAAAAACCCAGCTTGAATCTGTTCTTGAGCTTCCCCAACAATGGTGGTTTTAGAGAGAACATTTTTGGAGGGAAGGCTTAAAATATGAGAGAGGGTTTGGGAATGGGTTGATCACGTTTTTAAAGACTTATATACACCTAAAATTACTTAATTAAACCTATTATAGTCAGGTTAGGATGTGGGGTGAATTTACCATTCACCCCTTTAAGTGGCAGCACGCAGGCAGTCCACATGCAGGCACCCGCGACGCATGCCTTGACGGGGCGTCATAGGCTTGACGGGGCGTCATACCCTCCGTTGCCCATGAATTAGCCAATTTCTTGGCTCAATACCTGCCCAAGGCAAGTCTCCTTCGACGAGACCTGCTTGACGGTCCGTTGGTGGCCCAACGGTCCGTCATTGGGTCCGTCAAGGGACACTGCCCAGGCAGTGTATAGGCAGCCTTGGGGTCCTTCTTTTGGGGCCTCTTGTGGGGCCCTTTAGAAGTCGTACCAGGACATTTCCAACGCGATTACGAACCTTAACATGTTATAGACCTACCACATAAGTTTCATCCAAAACAAACACCTACAAGACGTCCAAACAGCCTTGACCCCATCATGACATACGATGAACGTCTTAGGGGCTATCTTTCGAACGCCTTGAACGTTCTTGGGCGTTTGAACTCCAAACTTCACGAAACTTCATACAATAACATTAAACATCATTTAACACCATTAAAAGACTTATTTTACTCAGTTCACACAATTTAGGCATGCATACACACATGAGGCACATAAGCGACTATTCTTCGAACGTCTTGGACGTCCTTTGACGTTCGACTTCCAAATCACTTCAAACTTTGCACACTGACTCTATATGACATAATAAGGAATTTTAGGACCTTATAACATTAAGATGAACATGTTAAGCTATATACACCTTATATCATTTTTAAGGTCTTACAATATCCCCCACTTGGGAACATTCGTCCTCGAATGACACTTAGGACTCTTTAATCACATCAAAGACTTCAATGCACATAAGAGCAGTTCATCATATTTAAAATATAATCAAATCATTTAGCACTCAATTCACACAAGTAAGCAAAAACCATTACTCACTCACTCTCTAATGCATCAAACACAAAGGTCCTTTTTATGTTCATAGGGCAACATCTTTCTCCTAATCATAACATGATCATTTCTCCTTAATTCAATACAAGAAAATCTTGAAACACTACTCATAGACAGATCATAAATCTCACAAAAAGTTAATTAAGCACTCAGATTTCAAATGCACAAAAAACTTGAGTTAGTTAAATCACAACGATCTTCATTAGTTATACCTAGTACTATGAAGGTCATACTCAACCATACCATACTTAATGGGGTACATGGAGTAATGTCTTCCTCCTCAACACATTTACATGCATCAAGAGATCACAACTTAACAAGGTACAAGATCAATTTCCTTAAAAATGAGAAATCTCAACTTTCAAGCAAAGACATGCATACATTTTCTTCCTAGTGAAATCTAAATGGCAATTCACACCAAGTACATCACCACAAAACTGGAAGTCATTCCACAAATTTCTTTTCTTAACATAATACTCACCCTTATAGTAAGCCTCATTTTGGAAAAAATAACACGATTTATAGGCACACACATGTACACTTAGCTAAACATGCTTTGACTTTTCAAGAATGAGCCTACAATTTTGCATCACAAATCATCAAATCACTAAATTTTAAAGAGAGTTCACATTTTTCATTATAACAGAGACTCAACTTCCATTACAAGGCTAAACAATTTAACCTACAAGTGACTATCACCAAGTTCCTTGTCTTACCGAGGTCAATTTCACAATTAGCACATTAAAATGCAAGTCAACAAGAGAAAACATGGATTTTACAAAAATTTCTTTTCAGGCTTCTTCGAAAATTCACCATGTCTTTAAGATGATGTCAATCAATTCATACCAATCATATAAATATCACGCAATTCACACTTTATGCAAGACTATTTTCATGAACAAGCATACTAAGAATTCATATTTTCCAATTCAAGTAAGAATAGAAGGACAATGTAGACAATTTCTACAAATCTCACTACTCAAACACCATCCCCCACTTAGGGTAAACCCAATTAAGAGCAACTTAACCCAACATGTAGAGGATCTCAAATACAAAACCTTCATATTCATCACTTAGAGTGATTACTACTTTAGAGGAAATTTTCATAAACTCAATTTAACAACACTAAGGCATTCTAAACCTTATCATGTGATCACAAGCCTTTACATTCAAATCCTATATCAACATGCATAGAGGAGACAACTACACTTATATCAACTAATACCATCACCATATAGTCAACAAGATTAACATCATGTACCAATAATCGTATCATGCACATCTTCATGATCAATAGACAAATACTATAATATCATACTATTTAATTCACATAAGGTCTTCCTACAATGCAATAGACACTAAGGTCATACATCATTAGAGGAAAAATAACAAAAAGTTCATAACACGACAAGAAGTTTAGAAATAACTCTACGACTCATCATGTCATAAGATTCTCATCCTTCCATTTAAAAAGCAAATAAAATTCTTTTCCACATTCCTTATAATGTTCATATTCATAAATTCTACACATATTTCAACAATATCTAATCAAAAGACAAATTAGTAAGTTCTCCAAACATGATATAATAAGCTGCCTAGTCTTTATAGCGAGCATGCTTCCAAATACCCAAAAGTGTAACATTTAGACATTTGATGGAACAAGTATGGAATTATAAGAAATAAAGCTTTACCAACTCATTCTTCATAAGCATGCATACTATATTTACAACTTAAGTCTCTACAAAAGACTCCAATTTATACTAGCAACTCATCAAGTACCACTTATACACAAAGGAAAACAATGCACACTTTTAATCACATGCACTCATAGGATAGCATACCTCCATAGGTAGTTATTAAACAATCCAAGTTCAAATCCAAATATTTGGATACTATCATACAAAATCATGTAGGAATACACGATTTAAGAGAAATCACTTTAACCACTATAACTTCTAGCATGCTTCAACTATATCATGACATACATCATCGACATAACATGCTATTTCACATAGATTTCATATATTGCCATAATTGGCATCACATCATCCAATAAGAGACATTTCATATAAAGCAAGGTAAGATGACCAATCATAATCCTCATAGAGTTAACATGTGCAATGATCACGTAAAGCTCCATAACTTCACTAAACCAAGTAACCCAACAAGAACTACAATTAGCATCATACTCCACTCATCTATAACCTTCATGCATGGATAACTCCATATCTTTAGCACACTAGGCTATTTACATATTTACAAGCATAGAGATCATCTCATAAGGACATTCATATTTATCATCATACACATACATAGTATTAACCTCCTGAGGTCTCCATCAAGGAAAACTAGTGCAAGACATAGGTAGAGTCCCATACCCCTACCTAAGTCTAGTTAACCTTTCAAGTCGCCTTAGTTAGTATATACATCATCAAATAAGGACAAATGTCACCTTCACACATACTTATTCAAACCATAAAACAAAGATAAGCATTTTAAACTCACCTTTTCTCCCTCAAGCATAGCGAACTCTCATCCAAGCAATCATATCTAAAAGACCACCGGACAAGAAAACATAAGAGAGAAATCTTACAGAATTAAGTTCTATGGCACGATATGAGATTGATGAAGAAGGGAAACTCTATCGTCCTATAGCCTCTCGTACCATTTAATGTGTCGCGACTCACCACCAATGATACGAGACTCTACTAGACGTGGCAATATGAGACTTCTTAGAACCTAAAACCGCTTTATAAACCTCATGCTCTGATACCAAGTTTGTCACAACCCAAAAGCATACCCTAGAAGATAGGGTACAATCTTGGATTGTAACTGGCATCGTCGACCTCTCGAAGGTCTAAGACAAGCCTCTCATATCATTCATTGCATTGACATAGTAAATTTAGCGGAAAATTTAAAACTTTTCGTAGCACATCATATGCTAGAAACATCACATCGTATATATATAAAACATAAGTCATAATACATAATTAGACTCTAAGTCCCTTTGCCGTCTTAGACTCAATAACTTTAGAGTACATTAGGGACAAGGCCCATACGACATATTACATAACTATACAATATTTAAAGACTTTAGTAGGACATCCTTGAACTTAAGGATTCCTTTTCTTGAGCTTGGGAAATCACCTATCAAGCTCCCCAATCATAGACCTTCTTTAAGCATCCCAATACCTACACTTTGTGTAAAAAGTAAAGAAGAATGGGATTAGCATAAGAATGTACTAAGTATGGCAACCATGCGAAAACATGCATTTAAAATGGACATTTTCTTTGAAATCATACTTCATGCCATTTTGAGTAAATCATCATAAAACCTTTATCAATATCATTTATATCATCCACTTACTTCATAGTAACACAATCAAAGGCCAAACATCATAGAAAAGCACATATAGAATATAAGTACACATAGAGGTCACTTTACAGTGAACTCACCCTTCTTAGCATTTAACTCTTTCTTTCAATTCATTAACCTCCTAAGTAATCCTTTAGGGATACTTGGTGCAATGCATCACCTTAGGAACATAAGAGAAAACCATACATAGCATCTACACAAGACAGCACATGCCATCATAGAAGTATAGTACAATATAATCATAGTCAAACCAAGACTACAATATCATACATAAAGGACACATACATAATCATAAGTATTAAGGTACCCTCCTAAGACTTCCTAAGGAGTCACTTGTGCAATGTCTAGATGGGTTCATTACTTCCACCTATCCTAAGTAACTTACCTTAAGTCCTCCTTATTAGGATCCTATTCAATTACTTCCATTGTCCATTTTACCTTTAGGGAAACCATAACCTTAACCGACATAGACCATGGGTGCTAATCATGGAATCCGGTGTCATCAAATCCTTACACCTATGGAAGGTGTTCTACCGGCCAAAGTAGAACCTAACATGACATAGCTGTTTATGTGGAAATCCACTAGCTAGTATCCTATGGTGGCAACATAGTTTATGGAACTTTGGGAAATCATGGAAATATCAACTCTACACCCTAGATTGGGTCATGAGGCTATCCACCCCGTGAGGACCGTAATGAACCCTGCCTTTCTTATGTAAGAAAGTGTCACCCCTCACATGAGGACCGTAGTGAACCCTGCCTTTCCTATATTGGAAAGTGTCACTCCTTCATATGCAAGTTCGCTCGGTGCTAGGCTAAGTTCCCTCTATTGAAAAGCTTTTATTACGTTTGTTCATAAAACATAAGCTTTAGAATATTCATCATTCATATGCTTATAGCACATTCAAGCACCTATATAGATTTGGAGTATTCTTGGGCACCCCTAGCAAGGACCCTTCTCACTAACTAGATCATCCATGTGTGTGAGTGTATACTTAGATGTGAGCAAACCTTTCACATAACACATCAAGTCACACATGTTTATATATCAATGCATAAGTCTATAGGCATAACTATATGAGTAATACTTTCATATAAACCTACTAAGACATTATACACATTCATACCTCATCATATCATATACATCCTATTCATAACATATTCATATAATCATATTTCATATGCATAAGAACCAAACCTAGGAACTATCCTATCAAGATACACATGTGCAATGCATAGACAAGGTCCCATACCCTTGTCCATACTAGTACACCTATCAAGTCATCCTAGTAAGGGAATACAAATCATACATTCATCAACATCACCTTAACATACATAGTAGTAGACACTAGTGAATATAAAAACTACCTTTCATTTAGACACCATGAGTTATACTACTTATAATATGCATGTAAGTGAGAGTGTGTGTACATTGACCAACATGATCACATGATGGCTATCAATAACATCTTAAGTCCGCCACACTTATTAGACCACATTATACTTCAAGCACATAGTACACAACACATAATAGCATAGGAGACATGACAATATATACCATGTAATCAAGACTCCTAACTTTAGCTATTTACACTTCCATATAAGGGATACATGGGTAAAGGTTATTAACCACTTTAACACATCAATGGCAGCACCTATACAATACCCTAACATGATTATACTCATGCCCATACAATAGCCACATAACCTAATTCACAACTAGAATAGGTAAGTAGGCATAATCTTCTCATAGTATCATTTTAAGCACATATTCATAAGTTCATCAATTTGACTTCATGGCCATGGTCAACACATTTATAATAACAATAAAGTAAACACCGCCACCATAAGTGGACCATACCACACAATGCCATACAAGGCTTCATCAACATTACTATAAAGGAATAGAGAAGTAGAAGAGTAAAGGAATTAAGCATTCCTACCCAATTCTCACCCTTTGATCATCATTGATAAATACACCTTATTCATCAATAAAACTCATATATGGCAGTATCTAAATGTACTTTAAACATATAAGAAACCATAATCTAGATGAGACACTACTACAATTTTCCATTTAGGTCGATACAAGCATGCTTCATATAGGGAGTTCATGGAAAGTAAGTTTACATAGATTAATCATATTCAATCTATCATGAATTTACCCATATTGTATTAATTACGTATAATTCATCCTCATATTTCATTATAGGAAGCAGCTATAGACATTAACCATAATCAATTCTTATAGCGACTAACCTAACGTCAAGATCACAAGTTACAACTTCATAGACAAGAAGAACCTAGATTAATTCCAACCAAGCCTTCTCTACTTTTGTCACACATGATTTATATCCACAATTCAACCATGGTATTAACCTAAAACAGTAGCTACAAGAACCACAACATAATCGAAACTCACTTTGGATCACAAGAAAACCAATGTTACAGTGACTATAGAAAACTAGGCTACTTCATAGATTGATCCTCATGTATCATTCAACATCAATTCAACATAAATTCATGTAATTAACAGTATATACAATCACTTCAACGTAAGGGAATCGTAATTCAATCGATAACAAGTCAAGATCACAAAGCCCATGCAAGAGCTAAACCAATTTTGGAAGGAACATGGGTTCATCATGCAATTGGAGTGAAAACACATTTAAACCATTGTATTAACTTCAATTCATCATGATTTAATCATTAAAAACGTTTTGAGAAAGAACCCATGGCTAGATTGGAGAAGAAGAACTTTGATCATAAACTTTCTTTGAAAACATTGAGAAGAACTCTCCAAGTGAAAGGTTACTTAGAGATGAAGGATCACCATACCTTTATCTACATGAATACCTCTAAAACTTCATGATTCATCCATGAAAAACCCAGCTTGAATCTGTTCTTGAGCTTCCCCAACAATGGTGGTTTTAGAGAGAACATTTTTGGAGGGAAGGCTTAAAATATGAGAGAGGGTTTGGGAATGGGTTGATCACGTTTTTAAAGACTTATATACACCTAAAATTACTTAATTAAACCTATTATAGTCAGGTTAGGATGTGGGGTGAATTTACCATTCACCCCTTTAAGTGGCAGCACGCAGGCAGTCCACATGCAGGCACCCGCGACGCATGCCTTGACGGGGCGTCATAGGCTTGACGGGGCGTCATACCCTCCGTTGCCCATGAATTAGCCAATTTCTTGGCTCAATACCTGCCCAAGGCAAGTCTCCTTCGACGAGACCTGCTTGACGGTCCGTTGGTGGCCCAACGGTCCGTCATTGGGTCCGTCAAGGGACACTGCCCAGGCAGTGTATAGGCAGCCTTGGGGTCCTTCTTTTGGGGCCTCTTGTGGGGCCCTTTAAAAGTCGTACCAGGACATTTCCAACGCGATTACGAACCTTAACATGTTATAGACCTACCACATAAGTTTCATCCAAAACAAACACCTACAAGACGTCCAAACAGCCTTGACCCCATCATGACATACGATGAACGTCTTAGGGGCTATCTTTCGAACGCCTTGAACGTTCTTGGGCGTTTGAACTCCAAACTTCACGAAACTTCATACAATAACATTAAACATCATTTAACACCATTAAAAGACTTATTTTACTCAGTTCACACAATTTAGGCATGCATACACACATGAGGCACATAAGCGACTATTCTTCGAACGTCTTGGACGTCCTTTGACGTTCGACTTCCAAATCACTTCAAACTTTGCACACTGACTCTATATGACATAATAAGGATTTTAGGACCTTATAACATTAAGATGAACATGTTAAGCTATATACACCTTATATCATTTTTGAGGTCTTACAATATCCCCCACTTGGGAACATTCGTCCTCGAATGACACTTAGGACTCTTTAATCACATCAAAGACTTCAATGCACATAAGAGCAGTTCATCATATTTAAAATATAATCAAATCATTTAGCACTCAATTCACACAAGTAAGCAAAAACCATTACTCACTCACTCTCTAATGCATCAAACACAAAGGTCCTTTTTATGTTCATAGGGCAACATCTTTCTCCTAATCATAACATGATCATTTCTCCTTAATTCAATACAAGAAAATCTTGAAACACTACTCATAGACAGATCATAAATCTCACAAAAAGTTAATTAAGCACTCAGATTTCAAATGCACAAAAAACTTGAGTTAGTTAAATCACAACGATCTTCATTAGTTATACCTAGTACTATGAAGGTCATACTCAACCATACCATACTTAAATGGGGTACATGGAGGAATATCTTCCTCCTCAACACATTTACATGCATCAAGAGTTCATACCTTAGTAAAGTACAATGTCAATTTCTTTAAAAATGAGAAATCTCAACTTTCAAGCAAAGACATGCATACATTTTCTTCCTAGTGAAATCTAAATAGCAAATCACACCAAGTACATTACCACAAAATAGGAAGTCATTCCACAATTTCTTTTCTTAACATAATACTCACCCTTATAGTAAGCCTCATTTTGGAAAAATAACACAAATTATAGGCACACACATGTACACTTAGCTAAACATGCTTTTACTTTTCAAGAATGAGCCTACAATTTTGCATTACAAATCATCAAATCACTAAATTTTAAAGAGAGTTCACATTTTTCATTATATCAGAGACTCAACTTCCATTACAAGGCTAAACAATTTAACCTACAAGTGACTATCACCAAGTTCCTTGTCTTACCTCATGAGGTCAATTTCACAATTAGAACATTAAAATGCAAGTCAACAAGAGAAAACATGGATGTTTACAAAAATTTCTTTTCATGCTTCTTGGAAAATTCACCATGTCTTTAAGATGATGTCAATCAATTCATACCAATCATATAAATATCATGCAATTCCCACTTTATGCAAGACTATTTTCATGAACAAGCATACTAAGAATTCATATTTTCCAATTCAAGTAAGAATAGAAGGACAATGTAGACAATTTCTACAAATCTCACTACTCAAACACCATCCCCCACTTAGGGTAAACCCATTTAAGAGCAACTTAACCCAACATGTAGAGGATCTCAAATACAAAACCTTCATATTCATCACTTAGAGTGATTACTACTTTAGAGGAAATTTTTCATAAACTCAATTTAACAACACTAAGGCATTCTAAACCTTATCATGTGATCACAAGCCTTTACATTCAAATCCTATATCAACATGCATAGAGGAGACAACTACACTTATATCAACTAATACCATCACCATATAGTCAACAAGATTAACATCATGTACCAATAATCGTATCATGCACATCTTCATGATCAATAGACAAATACTATAATATCATACAATTTAATTCACATAAGGTCTTCCTACAATGCAATAGACACTAAGGTCATACATCATTAGAGGAAAAACAACAAAAAGTTCATAACACGACAAGAAGTTTAGAAATAACTCTACGACTCATCATGTCATAAGATTCTCATCCTTCCATTTAAAAAGCAAATAAAATTCTTTTCCACATTCCTTATCATGTTCATATTCATAAATTCTACACATATTTCAACAATATCTAATCAAAAGACAAATTAGTAAGTTCTCCAAACATGATACAATAAGCTGCCTAGTCTTTATAGCGAGCATGCTTCCAAATACCCAAAAGTGTAACATTTAGACATTTGATGGAACAAGTATGGAATTATAAGAAATAAAGCTTTACCAACTCATTCTTCATAAGCATTCATACTATATTTACAATGCAAGTCTCCAAAAAAGACTCCAACTTATACTAGCAACTCATCAAGTACCATTTATATGCAAAAGAAAACAATGCACACTTTTAATCACATATACTCATAGGATAACATACCTTTATAGATAGTCATTTCACAATCCAAGTTCAAATCCAAATATTTGGCTACTACCATACAAAATCATATAGGAATACACAATTTAAGAGAAATCACTTTAACCACTATAACTTCTACCATGCTTCAACTATATCATGACATACATCATCCGACATAACATGCTATTTCACATAGATTTCATATATTGCCATAATTGGCATCACAACATCCAATAAGAGACATTTCATATAAAGCAAGGTAAGATGACCAATCATAATCCTCATAGAGTTAACATGTGCAATGATCAAGTAAATCTCCATAACTTCACTAAACCAAGTAACCCAAACAAGAACTACAATTAGCATCATACTCCACTCATCTATAGCCTTCATGCATGGATAACTCAAATTCTTTAGCACACTAGGCTACTTACATGTTTATAAGCATAGAGATCATTACATAAGGACATTCACATTTATCATCATACACATGCATAGTATTAACCTCTTAAGGTCTCCATCAAGACAAACTAGTGCAAGACATAGGTAGAGTCCCATACCCCTACCTAAGTCTAGTTAACCCTTCAAGTCGCCCTAGTTAGTATATACATCATCAAATAAGGACAAGTGTCACCTTCACACATACTCATTCAAACCATAAAACAAAGATAAGCATTTTAAACTCACTTTTTCTCCCTCAAGCATAGAGAACTCTCATCCAAGCAATCATATCTAAAAGACCACCGGACAAGAAAACATAAGAGAGAGATCTTATAGAATTAAGTTCTATGGCACGATATGAGATTGATGAAGAAGGGAAACTCTATCGTCTTATCGCCTCTCGTACCATTTAATATGTCACGACTCACCACCAATGATACGAGACTCTACTAGACATGGCAATATGAGACTTTTTAGAACCTAAAACCGCTTTATAAAGCTCATGCTCTGATACCAAGTTTGTCACAACCCAAAAGCATACCCTAGAAGATAGGGTACAATCGTGGATTGTAACCGGCGTCGTCGACCTCTCGGAGGTCTAAGACAAGCCTCTCATATCATTCATTGCATTGGCATAGTAAATTTAGCGGAAAATTTAAAACTTTTCATAGCACATCATATGCTAGAAACATCACATCGTATATATATATAAAACATAAGTCATAATACATATTTAGACTCTAAGTCCCTTTGCCATCTTAGACTCAACAACTTTAGAGTACATTAAGGATAAAAACCCTTAAGACATAATACAAAGCTATACATTACTAAATAGACTTTACAATAAGGACATTAGTAGGACATCCTTGAACTTAAGGATTCCTTTCCTTGAGCTTGGGAAATCACCTATCAGGCTCCTCAATCATAGAGCTTCTTTAAGTATTCCAATACCTACACTTTGTGTAAAAAGTAAAGAAGAATGGGATTAGCACAAGAATGTACTAATTATGGCAACCATGCGAAACAGGCATTTAAAAGGGACATTTCCTGTGAAATCATAACTTCAAGTCCATGTTTTGAGTAAAGTCATCATAAAACCTTATCAATACCATTTTAATATCATCCAACTTACTTTCATAGTAAACACATCAAAGACCAAACACATAGAAAAGCACATATAGAAATATAGTACACATAGAGTCCTTACGTGAACGCACACTTTCTAGCATTTACTCTTTTCTTTCAATTCATTAACCTCCTAAGTAAATCCGTTAGGATACTTGGTGGCAATGCATCACGGCTTAGGAACATAAAGAGAAACATACAGAGCATCTACACTAGCATCTACACAAGACAGCAATGCCATACAATAGAGTATAGTAACAATATAATCAGAGATAGTCAAACCAAGACTACAATATCATACATAAAGGGACACATACATAATCATAAGTAAAGGGTACCCTCCTAAGACTTCCTTAGAAGTCACTTGTGCATGTCTAGATGGGTTCATTACTTCCACCTATCCTAAGTAACTTACCTAAGTCCCCTTGTAGATTGCCTATTCAATGACTTCCATGGTCCAATTTGTCCGTGGAAACCATAACCTTAACCGACATAGACCATGGTGCTAATCATGGAATCCGGTTCATCAAATCCTTACAACCTACTGGAAGGTTGTTATACGGCCAAAGTAGAACATAACATGACATAGCTTGTTTATGTGGAAATCCACTAGGCTAGTAATCCTATGGTGGCAACATAGTTTATGGAAACTTTGGGAAATCATGGAAATATCAACTCTACACCCTAGATTGGGTCATGAGGCTATCCACCCCGTGAGGACCGTAATGAACCCTGCCTTTCTTATGTAAGAAAGTGTCACCCCTCACATGAGGACCGTAGTGAACCCTGCCTTTCCTATATTGGAAAGTGTCACTCCTTCATATGCAAGTTCGCTCGGTGCTAGGCTAAGTTCCCTCTATTGAAAAGCTTTTATTACGTTTGTTCATAAAACATAAGCTTTAGAATATTCATCATTCATATGCTTATAGCACATTCAAGCACCTATATAGATTTGGAGTATTCTTGGGCACCCCTAGCAAGGACCCTTCTCACTAACTAGATCATCCATGTGTGTGAGTGTATACTTAGATGTGAGCAAACCTTTCACATAACACATCAAGTCACACATGTTTATATATCAATGCATAAGTCTATAGGCATAACTATATGAGTAATACTTTCATATAAACCTACTAAGACATTATACACATTCATACCTCATCATATCATATACATCATATTCATAACATATTCATATAATCATCCTTCATATGCATAAGAACCAAACCTAGGAACTATCCTATCAAGATACACATGTGCAATGCATAAACAAGGTCCCATACCCTTGTCCATACTAGTACACCTATCAAGTCATCCTAGTAAGGGAATACAAATCATACATTCATGAACATCACCTTAACATACATAGTAGTAGGCACTAGTGAATATGAAAACTACCTTTCATTTAGACACCATGAGTTATATTACTTATAATATGCATGTAAGTGAGAGTGTGTGTACATTGACCAACATGATCACATAATGGCTATCAATAACATCTTAAGTCCGCCACACTTATTAGACCACATTATACTTCAAGCACATAGCACACAACACATAATAGCATAGGAGACATGACAATATATACCATGTAATCAAGACTCCTAACTTTAGCTATTTACACTTCCATATAAGGGATACATGGGTAAAGGTTATTAACCACTTCAACACATCAATGGCAGCACCTATACAATACCCTAACATGATTATACTCATGCCCATACAATAGCCACATAACCTAATTCACAACTAGAATAGGAAAGTAGGCATAATCTTCTCATAGTATCATTTTAAGCACATATTCATAAGTTCATCAATTTGACTTCATGGCCATGGTCAACACATTTATAATAACAATAAAGTAAACACCGCCACCATAAGTGGACCATACCACACAATGCCATACAAGGCTTCATCAACATTACTATAAAGGAATAGAGAAGTAGAAGAGTAAAGGAATTAAGCATTCCTACCCAATTCTCACCCTTTGATCATCATTGATAAATACACCTTATTCATCAATAAAACTCATATATGGCAGTATCTAAATGTACTTTAAACATATAAGAAACCATAATCTAGATGAGACACTACTACAATTTTCCATTTAGGTCGATACAAGCATGCTTCATATAGGGAGTTCATGGAAAGTAAGTTTACATAGATTAATCATATTCAATCTATCATGAATTTACCCATATTGTATTAATTACGTATAATTCATCCTCATATTTCATTATAGGAAGCAGCTATAGACATTAACCATAATCAATTCTTATAGCGACTAACCTAACGTCAAGATCACAAGTTACAACTTCATAGACAAGAAGAACCTAGATTAATTCCAACCAAGCCTTCTCTACTTTTGTCACACATGATTTATATCCACAATTCAACCATGGTATTAACCTAAAACAGTAGCTACAAGAACCACAACATAATCGAAACTCACTTTGGATCACAAGAAAACCAATGTTACAGTGACTATAGAAAACTAGGCTACTTCATAGATTGATCCTCATGTATCATTCAACATCAATTCAACATAAATTCATGTAATTAACAGTATATACAATCACTTCAACGTAAGGGAATCGTAATTCAATCGATAACAAGTCAAGATCACAAAGCCCATGCAAGAGCTAAACCAATTTTGGAAGGAACATGGGTTCATCATGCAATTGGAGTGAAAACACATTCAAACCATTGTATTAACTTCAATTCATCATGATTTAATCATTAAAAACGTTTTGAGAAAGAACCCATGGCTAGATTGGAGAAGAAGAACTTTGATCATAAACTTTCTTTGAAAACATTGAGAATGGCTCTCTAGATGAAAAGATAACTAGAGATGAAGATCACCATACCTTTATCTACATGAAAACCTCTAAAACTTCATGATTCATCCATGAAAAACCCAGCTTGAATCTGTTCTTGAGCTTCCCCAACAATGGTGGTTTTAGAGAGAACATTTTTGGAGGGAAGGCTTAAAATATGAGAGAGGGTTTGGGAATGGGTTGATCACGTTTTTAAAGACTTATATACACCTAAAATTACTTAATTAAACCTATTATAGTCAGGTTAGGATGTGGGGTGAATTTACCATTCACCCCTTTAAGTGGCAGCACGCAGGCAGTCCACATGCAGGCACCCGCGACGCATGCCTTGACGGGGCGTCATAGGCTTGACGGGGCGTCATACCCTCCGTTGCCCATGAATTAGCCAATTTCTTGGCTCAATACCTGCCCAAGGCAAGTCTCCTTCGACGAGACCTGCTTGACGGTCCGTTGGTGGCCCAACGGTCCGTCATTGGGTCCGTCAAGGGACACTGCCCAGGCAGTGTATAGGCAGCCTTGGGGTCCTTCTTTTGGGGCCTCTTGTGGGGCCCTTTAGAAGTCGTACCAGGACATTTCCAACGCGATTACGAACCTTAACATGTTATAGACCTACCACATAAGTTTCATCCAAAACAAACACCTACAAGACGTCCAAACAGCCTTGACCCCATCATGACATACGATGAACGTCTTAGGGGCTATCTTTCGAACGCCTTGAACGTTCTTGGGCGTTTGAACTCCAAACTTCACGAAACTTCATACAATAACATTAAACATCATTTAACACCATTAAAAGACTTATTTTACTCAGTTCACACAATTTAGGCATGCATACACACATGAGGCACATAAGCGACTATTCTTCGAACGTCTTGGACGTCCTTTGACGTTCGACTTCCAAATCACTTCAAACTTTGCACACTGACTCTATATGACATAATAAGGCATTTTAGGACCTTATAACATTAAGATGAACATGTTAAGCTATATACACCTTATATCATTTTTGAGGTCTTACAATATCCCCCACTTGGGAACATTCGTCCTCGAATGACACTTAGGACTCTTTAATCACATCAAAGACTTCAATGCACATAAGAGCAGTTCATCATATTTAAAATATAATCAAATCATTTAGCACTCAATTCACACAAGTAAGCAAAAACCATTACTCACTCACTCTCTAATGCATCAAACACAAAGGTCCTTTTTATGTTCATAGGGCAACATCTTTCTCCTAATCATAACATGATCATTTCTCCTTAATTCAATACAAGAAAATCTTGAAACACTACTCATAGACAGATCATAAATCTCACAAAAAGTTAATTAAGCACTCAGATTTCAAATGCACAAAAAACTTGAGTTAGTTAAATCACAACGATCTTCATTAGTTATACCTAGTACTATGAAGGTCATACTCAACCATACCATACTTAAATGGGGTACATGGAGGAATATCTTCCTCCTCAACACATTTACATGCATCAAGAGTTCATACCTTAGTAAAGTACAATGTCAATTTCTTTAAAAATGAGAAATCTCAACTTTCAAGCAAAGACATGCATACATTTTCTTCCTAGTGAAATCTAAATAGCAAATCACACCAAGTACATTACCACAAAATAGGAAGTCATTCCACAATTTCTTTTCTTAACATAATACTCACCCTTATAGTAAGCCTCATTTTGGAAAAATAACACAAATTATAGGCACACACATGTACACTTAGCTAAACATGCTTTTACTTTTCAAGAATGAGCCTACAATTTTGCATTACAAATCATCAAATCACTAAATTTTAAAGAGAGTTCACATTTTTCATTATATCAGAGACTCAACTTCCATTACAAGGCTAAACAATTTAACCTACAAGTGACTATCACCAAGTTCCTTGTCTTACCTCATGAGGTCAATTTCACAATTAGAACATTAAAATGCAAGTCAACAAGAGAAAACATGGATGTTTACAAAAATTTCTTTTCATGCTTCTTGGAAAATTCACCATGTCTTTAAGATGATGTCAATCAATTCATACCAATCATATAAATATCATGCAATTCCCACTTTATGCAAGACTATTTTCATGAACAAGCATACTAAGAATTCATATTTTCCAATTCAAGTAAGAATAGAAGGACAATGTAGACAATTTCTACAAATCTCACTACTCAAACACCATCCCCCACTTAGGGTAAACCCATTTAAGAGCAACTTAACCCAACATGTAGAGGATCTCAAATACAAAACCTTCATATTCATCACTTAGAGTGATTACTACTTTAGAGGAAATTTTTCATAAACTCAATTTAACAACACTAAGGCATTCTAAACCTTATCATGTGATCACAAGCCTTTACATTCAAATCCTATATCAACATGCATAGAGGAGACAACTACACTTATATCAACTAATACCATCACCATATAGTCAACAAGATTAACATCATGTACCAATAATCGTATCATGCACATCTTCATGATCAATAGACAAATACTATAATATCATACAATTTAATTCACATAAGGTCTTCCTACAATGCAATAGACACTAAGGTCATACATCATTAGAGGAAAAACAACAAAAAGTTCATAACACGACAAGAAGTTTAGAAATAACTCTACGACTCATCATGTCATAAGATTCTCATCCTTCCATTTAAAAAGCAAATAAAATTCTTTTCCACATTCCTTATCATGTTCATATTCATAAATTCTACACATATTTCAACAATATCTAATCAAAAGACAAATTAGTAAGTTCTCCAAACATGATACAATAAGCTGCCTAGTCTTTATAGCGAGCATGCTTCCAAATACCCAAAAGTGTAACATTTAGACATTTGATGGAACAAGTATGGAATTATAAGAAATAAAGCTTTACCAACTCATTCTTCATAAGCATTCATACTATATTTACAATGCAAGTCTCCAAAAAAGACTCCAACTTATACTAGCAACTCATCAAGTACCATTTATATGCAAAAGAAAACAATGCACACTTTTAATCACATATACTCATAGGATAACATACCTTTATAGATAGTCATTTCACAATCCAAGTTCAAATCCAAATATTTGGCTACTACCATACAAAATCATATAGGAATACACAATTTAAGAGAAATCACTTTAACCACTATAACTTCTACCATGCTTCAACTATATCATGACATACATCATCCGACATAACATGCTATTTCACATAGATTTCATATATTGCCATAATTGGCATCACAACATCCAATAAGAGACATTTCATATAAAGCAAGGTAAGATGACCAATCATAATCCTCATAGAGTTAACATGTGCAATGATCAAGTAAATCTCCATAACTTCACTAAACCAAGTAACCCAAACAAGAACTACAATTAGCATCATACTCCACTCATCTATAGCCTTCATGCATGGATAACTCAAATTCTTTAGCACACTAGGCTACTTACATGTTTATAAGCATAGAGATCATTACATAAGGACATTCACATTTATCATCATACACATGCATAGTATTAACCTCTTAAGGTCTCCATCAAGACAAACTAGTGCAAGACATAGGTAGAGTCCCATACCCCTACCTAAGTCTAGTTAACCCTTCAAGTCGCCCTAGTTAGTATATACATCATCAAATAAGGACAAGTGTCACCTTCACACATACTCATTCAAACCATAAAACAAAGATAAGCATTTTAAACTCACTTTTTCTCCCTCAAGCATAGAGAACTCTCATCCAAGCAATCATATCTAAAAGACCACCGGACAAGAAAACATAAGAGAGAGATCTTATAGAATTAAGTTCTATGGCACGATATGAGATTGATGAAGAAGGGAAACTCTATCGTCTTATCGCCTCTCGTACCATTTAATGTGTCACGACTCACCACCAATGATACGAGACTCTACTAGACATGGCAATATGAGACTTTTTAGAACCTAAAACCGCTTTATAAACCTCATGCTCTGATACCAAGTTTGTCACAACCCAAAAGCATACCCTAGAAGATAGGGTACAATCTTGGATTGTAACCGGCGTCGTCGACCTCTCGGAGGTCTAAGACAAGCCTCTCATATCATTCATTGCATTGGCATAGTAAATTTAGCGGAAAATTTAAAACTTTTCATAGCACATCATATGCTAGAAACATCACATCGTATATATATAAAACATAAGTCATAATACATATTTAGACTCTAAGTCCCTTTGCCATCTTAGACTCAACAACTTTAGAGTACATTAAGGATAAAACCCTTAAGACATAATACAAAGCTATACATTACTAAATAGACTTTACAATAAGGACATTAGTAGGACATCCTTGAACTTAAGGATTCCTTTCCTTGAGCTTGGGAAATCACCTATCAAGCTCCTCAATCATAGACCTTCTTTAAGCATTCCAATACCTACACTTTGTGTAAAAAGTAAAGAAGAATGGGATTAGCACAAGAATGTACTAAGTATGGCAACCATGCGAAAACATGCATTTAAAAGGGACATTTTCTTTGAAATCATACTTCATGCCATTTTGAGTAAATCATCATAAAACCTTTATCAATATCATTTATATCATCCACTTACTTCATAGTAACACAATCAAAGACCAAACATCATAGAAAAGCACATATAGAATATAAGTACACATAGAGGTCACTTTACAGTAAACTCACCTTTCTTAGCACTTAACTCTTTCTTTCAATTCATTAACCTCCTAAGTAATCCTTTAGGGATACTTGGTGCAATGCATCACCTTAGGAACATAGGAGAAAACCATACATAGCATCTACACAAGACAACACATGCCATCATAGAAGTATAGTACAATATAATCATAGTCAAACCAAGACTACAATATCATACATAAAGGACACATACATAATCATAAGTATTAAGGTACCCTCCTAAGACTTCCTAAGGAGTCACTTGTGCAATGTCTAGATGGGTTCATTACTTCCACCTATCCTAAGTAACTTACCTTAAGTCCTCCTTGTTAGGATCCTATTCAATTACTTCCATTGTCCATTTTACCTTTAGGGAAACCATAACCTTAACCGACATAGACCATGGGTGCTAATCATGGAATCCGGTGTCATAAAACCTTACACCGATGGAAGGTGTTCTACCGGCCAAAGTAGAACCTAACATGACATAGCTGTTTATGTGGAAATCCACTAGCTAGTATCCTATGGTGGCAACATAGTTTATGGAACTTGGGGAAATCATGGAAATATCAACTATACACCCTAGATTGGGTCATGAGGCTATCCACCCCGTGAGGACCGTAATGAACCCTGCCTTTCTTATGTAAGAAAGTGTCACCCCTCACATGAGGACCGTAGTGAACCCTGCCTTTCCTATGTTGGAAAGTGTCACTCCCTCATATGCAAGTTCGCTCGGTGCTAGGCTAAGTTCCCTCTATTGAAAAGCTTTTATTACGTTTGTTCATAAAACATAAGCTTTAGAATATTCATCATTCATATGCTTATAGCACATTCAAGCACCTATCTAGATTTGGAGTATTCTTGGGCACCCCTAGCAAGGACCCTTCTCACTAACTAGATCATCCATGTGTGTGAGTGTATACTTAGATGTGAGCAAACCTTTCACATAACACATCAAGTCGCACATGTTCATATACTAATACATAAGTCTATAGGCATAACTATATGAGCAATCCTTTCACATAAACCTACTAAGACACTATACATATTCATACTTCATCATAACATATACATCCTATTCATAACATATTCATATAATCATATTTCATATGCATAAGAACCAAACCTAGGAACTATCCTGTCAAGATACACATGTGCAATGCATAGACAAGGTCCCATACCATTGTCCATACTAGTACACCTATTAAGTCATCCTAGTAAGGGAATACAAATCATACATTCATGAACATCACCTTAACATACATATTAGTAGACACTAGTGAATATAAAAACTACCATTCATTTAGACACCATGAGTTATACTACTTATAATATGCATGTAAGTGAGAGTGTGTGTACATTGACCAACATGATCACATGATGGCTATCAATAACATCTTAAGTCCGCCACACTTATTAGACCACATTATACTTCAATCACATAGCACACAACACATAATAGCGTAGGAAACATGACAATATATACCATGTAATCAAGACTCCTAACTTTAGCTATTTACACTTCCATATAAGGGATACATGGGTAAGGTTATTAACCACTTTAACACATCAACGGCAGCACCTATACAATACCCTAACATGATTATACTCATGCCCATACAATAGCCACATAACCTAATTCACAACTAGAATAGGAAAGTAGGCATAATCTTCTCATAGTATCATTTTAAGCAAATATTCATAAGTTCATCAATTTGCCTTCATGGCCATGGTCAACACATTTATAATAACAATAAATTAAACACCGCCACCATAAGTGGACCATACCACACAATGCCATACAAGGCTTCATCAACATTACTATAAAGGAATAGAGAAGTAGAAGTGTAAAGGAATTAAGCATTCTTACCCAATTCTCACCCTTTGTTCATCATTGATCAATACACCTTATTCATCAATAAAACTCATATATGGCAGTAGCTAAATGTACTTTAAACATATAAGAAACCATAATCTAGATGAGACACTACTACAATTTTCCATTTAGGTCGATACAAGCATTCTTCATATAGGGAGTTCATGGAAAGTAAGTTTACATAGATTAATCATATTCAATCTATCATGAATTGACCCATATTGTATTAATTACGTATAATTCATCCTTATATTTCATTATAGGCAGCAGCTATAGACATTAACCATAATCAATTCTTATAGCGACTAACCTAACGTCAAGATCACAAGTTACAACTTCATAGACAAGAAGAACCTAGATTAATTCCAACCAAGCCTTCTCTACTTTTGTCACACATGATTTATATCCACAATTCAACCATGGTATTAACCTAAAACAGTAGCTACAAGAACCACAACATAATCGAAACTCACTTTGGATCACAAGAAAACCAATGTTACAGTGACTATAGAAAACTAGGCTAAACATGCTCAAATCTTCATAGATTGATCCTCATGTATCATTCAACATCAATTCAACATAAATTCATGTAATTAACAGTATATACAATCACTTCAACGTAAGGGAATCGTAATTCAATCGATAACAAGTCAAGATCACAAAGCCCATGCAAGAGCTAAACCAATTTTGGAAGGAACATGGGTTCATCATGCAATTGGAGTGAAAACACATTAAAACCATTGTATTAACTTCAATTCATCATGATTTAATCATTAAAAACGTTTTGAGAAAGAACCCATGGCTAGATTGGAGAAGAAGAACTTTGATCATAAACTTTCTTTGAAAACATTGAGAAGAACTCTCCAAGTGAAAGGTTACTTAGAGATGAAGGATCACCATACCTTTATCTACATGAAAACCTCTAAAACTTGATGATTCATCCATAGAAAATCCATCTCCAAGCAGCTCTTGAGTTTCACCAACAATGGTGGTTTTAGAGAGAACATTTTTGGAGGGAAGGCTTAAAATATGAGAGAGGGTTTGGGAATGGGTTGATCACGTTTATAAAGACTTATATACACCTAAAATTACTTAATTAAACCTATTATAGTCAGGTTAGGACTTGGGGTGAATTTACCATTCACCCCTTTAAGTGGCAGCACGCAGGCAGTCCACATGCAGGCACCCGCGACGCATGCCTTGACGGGGCGTCATTGGCTTGACGGGGTGTCATGCCCTACGTCGCCCATGACTTAGCCAATTTATTGGCTCAATACCTGCCCAAGGCAAGTATCCTTTGACTAGACCTGCTTGACGGTCCGTTGGTGGCCCAACGGTCCGTCATTGGGTTCGTCAAGGGACACTGCCCAGGCAGTGTATAGGCAGCCTTGGGGTCCTTCTTTTGGGGCCTCTTGTGGGGCCCTTTAGAAGTCGTACCCGGACGTTTCCAACGCAATTACAAACCTTAACATGTTATAGAACTACCACATAAGTTTCATCCAAAACAAACACCTACAAGACGTCCAAACAGCCCTGACCCCAACATGACATACGATGAACGTCTTAGGGGCTATCTTTCGAACGCCTTGGCCGTTCTTGGGCGTTTGACCTCCAAACTTCACGAAACTTCATACAATAACATTAAACATCATTTAAAACCATTTCAAGACTTATTTGACTCATTTCACACAACTTAGTCATGCATACACACATGAGGCACATAAGCGACTATTCGTCGAACGTCTTGGACGTCCCTTGACGTTCGACTTCCAAATCACTTCAAACTTTGCACACTGACTCTATATGACATAATAAGGCATTTTAGGACCTTATAACATTAAGACGAACATGTTAGGCTCTAGACACCTTATCTCATTTTCGAGGTCTTACATAAACACTCACGAAACTCTACTTCACCTTAGTTCGTTTTGGGGCGTTACTTTCTCCCCCACTTAGAATAACATTCGTCCTCGAATGACACTAAAACTTCAAGAATAACAAGTAATCAATTAGCGTCACCTAAAACATTACAATAATAATCAAAACACTCAAATACAAAGCACAAACTAGCAAGAAGCATCATTTCACACTTTCAAACACTCAGCAACATAGGCAACTCTTGCAAACTTCAAAATTTTCAAAACTCACCCTTAACCTTCTTTTATGGAAGAAATAACTTCTCCAACATTAAACATGCTCATATACAACACTTTTGCACAGATTGAAACTTCAATTCAATACAAAACAAATTTTTTCAAAATTCAAAAATCCTACAATGAACATCACTGTAACACTGTTAAGCATTCTTAAAATTTCAAAATTTCATTCTTTGAACAATACATCAAGAAGGCATGATCATATGAAGTATAATACTATATAAACTCATCTCATAACACATTGAAACCGTAATTCATGAAAAGATGCAATTTTATTCTCAAAATTTGAACTTCTTTACAGTGAATTCAAAACTTCACTGCGTCACATGCTTAAAAATTTCATAATGCACCTTCCAAGCAACTTTAACAAGATGACATGACAATATGAGGAACAAGACCACACTAACTTACTCCAAAGAGACTTGGTAAGCTACACTAAGTGAAATGTGAGAGTAGCATCCCATACTACCACTCCCACTTAGTGACCCTTGAGGATTCTCTTGAACTAAGTATATTACATGCCATTCTACTCAACTCATTCTCCTCCACTTAGGGTAAAAACATCTTCAAGGTCTCATACTTCAAAGCACCGTTATACTTCTCACAAGGTAGGAACTCACACTACCCTCGACTTATGCACATCAAGACTAAACATCAACTTTACAAGTTATGCAAAACACATCCCTTTTTGGATTCATCCTATACAAACTCTCTTAAACATCACCTCATTCAACTCTTAGGAACAACTTAACTCAATCTCATGGAACAACACTCCCTTAATAGGCATTCATACCACATTTCCTCCTTAGTGTAAGCCTACACAACAAAATCCACCAATCACAAGAACAACTATGAAACATTAGTCACACAAGGGAGTTGCCTTCAACTTCTATAAAATCTCCACATTCCTCAAATTTACACCTTAAAGCATATCTACCATCATTGAACATAATCACAAGATAACTCATTTATTCTCAAAAGCACTTTATTCAATCCTTATAACTCTTACCATGCTTAGAACTACATAACTATAAATTTTCTCATCACGACATTTCAAATCTCACAATTCACACCTATCCATAAATGACATCACAACCCAAATTTCAAAACTTACCTTCACATCTACTCTTTTAACCACAAAACCATCATAACATCAAAACTGACTTTTTCTCTCCCTCAACTTAGAAACATCTCCCCTTCCAAGCAAGCACACCTAGAAGACCACAAGACAAGGGAACATAAGAGAGACAGCCCTTAAGCTAAAGTTCTATGGCACAATTCAAGAGTTACAATGAAAGTGAAACTCTATCGTCCTATAGCTTCTTGTCCGTGGATGTGTCGCGACTCACACCAATGAAAAAGATACTACTAGATGTGTCTTGTGAGACTTTTAGACCCTAAACTATTTCCCATAACCCTATGCTCTGATACCAAGTCTGTCACGACCCAAAAGTACCCCCTAGAAGTTAGGAAGAACCCTCGGTTCGAGACTTGGCATACTTGACCCTTTGGGGTCTTGTACAAGACCTTTAACTATTGTTCATTACATAAGACATGAAAAGTAGTGAGGAATTAAAACTTTTCAAGACATTAGATATAAAAAGGAATCTTTTATAAATTCTAAGAAAATTTCATCATCACAAGCCAACTTAAAGACACGACATAATATCTTAGGGACACGGCCCTTTACATTGAAGTAAAATACATAATAAGTCTTTAAATAAGAAACTAAAAAAGGACTATGCCCTCGAATATATGAGGACATACTTCGTCTTGAGAGGAACTTTCCCAAGCTTCGCCTTCAAACCTTCAAAAGCTTCCAACCTATACTTATAGTATAGAAAAGTATGGGGTTAGTACAAAACAACATACTAAGTATGGCATATGCAAAAACATGCAAAAAGGGACGTTTTAGTAAAATAACATTTCATGCCAAGACACTTAAAACATTCAATAATATAGGAGCAAAACATCATAAGGAACATCATTTAACACTTAGAGAAGAATTTCCATAATTTTAAACTCAAAAGAACACTTTACAGTAAACTTACAAAGCTCATCTTAACATAGCAGTAAACCATTTAACATTACAGTGAATTCAACTTGAGCATTTACAGTGAACTACCCTATTCTAAAGGAGTTAACTTTCAAATCCAAGAAAAGAGGAAGTGAACTCATTTCGGTAGGAGTTTCCCTAACTAAGGATTATCCTAAGACTCACCAAGGTAAGACATGAAGGAAGTACGCATATGCCTCTTTCAATACACACCAAAGCGATCCTCAAAGACTATCCCCTTTTGGCTTACTCACCTCGGGAGAACAAGCCCCTACTCAATGACAAGACACTAGAAAACAGCCAACAAACCATCAAAGTCTTTCCTTTCGGAATGCCTACTTAGTGCAATGAGTAGATGGCGTCCCATACCACCACCTACCCGACGTAGCACATTCTTTTAGAAGGTTTGGCACCAAGTCTTCACTTTCGGAAGGTCCTACTTATTGCAATGGATAGATAGCGTCCCATACCACCACCTACCCTAAGTAGTATGTTCTTTTAGAAGACTTAGTTCATTCAATTCAACTAAGACTCGCCAACACTTCCCTTTCAGATTGCCTACCTATTGCAATGGATAAATAGCGTCTCATTCAACTACCTACTCTAAGTAGACCACTCCTTTAGAATACATAGCACATTCATTGTTTTTGTGGGAGTTAGCTTAACCGACATAGAACATGATATCTAGATACGGAATCCCGATATTAACCCATATCGGATGAGGGATCCTCACTTGCCTAGAATGAGGTCATTCTCTTAGCCTTTACATGGCTTTCCCAATAGCTACAGCTATGCGGGCGCATAGTTGAGGGATAAAGAGATTGTTACTAAGTAACTCATTCTCTACTAACGAGGAGTACTCATCTCAAGAGGTAAACTAGAATACAACACTCCACTCACGAAGTGTAACCACCTCTTCTTCATATCCTCTCGGTGCTAGGCATAACTTCCCACGGATTCTAAACATTATAAACTTTAGGTTAAGGATAACTAGTTAACACCACATCTCAACTCAGGAAGGGAATTCATCCTCCAACCTATCTTAGAAAGCTCATGTGATGTAGTAAGGTTGCTAGTAAACACTTCATATCAACTCACGAAGAGTGTTCACCCCAAAACTCCCCTTTAGGACTTAACTTAGCTTCATTTATTCATTCAAGTGTGAGTGTGTGTGTACATGTGATCACACCTTGCACATAAGCTTCATTTCATTTACATTTAACTTTTATACATGCTTAGACCTTCATTCATCACATCACACACTTTACGTACTTCACATAATCATATAAGTCCTTTAAACATAATCCTTAACATACTTCTCATACAAGCTTCATAAAACAATTAACAAGAATAAATTCATTTAAGCATACTCTCTAACCTACTTAACATTATAGCTTCATAAGGAACATTTAACAAGAATGACATATTTATCATCTTACTTCACATAACAAGCCTTAATAGCATAATTCACAATAACTAGTAACTTTACATTCATACAATTCAAGTAAATACCACCACCAAGAAGGTGGACCATACCACTCAAGAGCATTTTCAAAATTAAAGCTAAACAACATAACCAACTTACCTTCAACCCAAGCTTCCATCACCTATATCATTTTACTCAATAATTCATCATAAATTAGCCCTTTGTGCAGTAGCTAAACAACTATAATAAACCAAAGCTCAAAGACTACCAATTCATGCTTATTTAACCCATTTTTTAAGCCAACATTAGATTAAAAGCTTTAATATGATTTCATTGAAGTTTTTTAACCTTAAAATCATCAACTAACATTAGAAATATCATTCTTAAATCATTCAAAACGTTTTCATGCAAGACCCATATTTCAATTTGAAGATAGAAGAAATTAGGGTTGTAAACTCTTTTTGAAATCTTTTAGAAAGTGGCTCCTTGAATGGAAGAGAGTTCAAGGATGTAAACCATACCTCACATTGAAGAAATACCAATGATTTATAATGAATAAACGATCATGAACAGCCCTCCTAGGACTTCTTCACTTCTAGCTTCCATGGTGACTTGAGAGAGTCTTCTAAGAGAGGGGTTTTGGGTTTTAGGATGAGGAGTCTAAAATGAGGTCTTAGGGTTTAGAAAACTTTAATATACATAAATAACCCTAAAAATAACTTCCTATCTTCTTAAAATATTTGGGGTGAATTTACCAAACACCCCAAGACTTTACAGGAAACTTAGAGCTTTTGGGGCAGTCTTCACCAACGGACCAACCAACGGAGCGTTTGTCAAAGGACGGACCGTTGGTGAGGTCTCGTTGGTTGAGTCTTACCTCTATTTGGATCCTGGCCAACTATACTTTCAGGTCCAATCTACCCCCATGGTCGACGAACCATTGGTAGACCAACGGACCGTCCCTTGGGTCGTCGTTTGGTCACTGCTTTGGCAGCTTGTTTCCAAGAGGTGGGGTCCTTTTCTAGGGACCCTCGTGGGTCCTAGGTGGGGTTGTACCCAGACGTTAAACCCCTAAACATAATCATCTAGATCTTAGGAATATCCCACATCAATTTCGATTAAAACTAACACGTAAAACTCACTCAAACACATCAAGACACACAAGCGCTATCTAAGGCACACCTTCCGAACGTCATGAACGTTCTTGGACGTTTCACATCCAAACTTAACCAAGCTTCACACACTACCTAATAACACTAAAGTAACTCATTTTAAAACAAAATTAACTCAACAAACACTCATGAGACTCTAGTTCACCTTAGTTCATTTTGGGGCATTACAGATAGATATTTCCCAAGTTCAAGAAAGGGATCCTTATAATTCAAGGATTTCCTGTGTCAAGATGTTCTTTAAGTTTATGTAATTGTTTAGATTATTATTTTATGTTGTTAAGGGTCGTGTCCCTATTCTACTCTAATTTTGTTTAGTCTAAGATGACAAAAGAGACTTAGTGTCTAGACTATGTGCTTATGACTGTATATATATATATATATATATATATATATATATTCTAGCATAAGATGTTCTATGGAAATTTTCAAATTTTCCGCTATTTTTATATTTATGCAATGAATGAATGCTTAGAGGCTTGTCTTAGACCTCGGAGAGGTTGACGACGTCATGTTACTTCTATTGGGTGCTCCCCGGTTGTGACATTAAGCTACTTCTATAATGCTTTTCCTTTCTCCAATGCCTTCGGGTCCTTCCAATCTATCAAGTATATATGCATTATTTGTAAGTTAGCGAGTCTACAAAGAGTCATACTACTATATGTCTAGCCTAGACCAAAACACTTACCTAATTCTTTAATCAATATCATAAAGTTTAAAACTAAGGGTAGGTCTTAATTCCTCCAATTTGCATAATTTCAATGGAATTTAAGTAATTAGATACACCAAATATTTAATTACCTATTTACATATACCAAAATATAATTTTATAATGTGAAAACAAAATATTAATATGTAAAATGGAAGTTAGTGATCACGAAACCAGTGGCAGCCAAACTAACAATGAGATGTGGTGGACGACTGGACCTTTCACGAGGCGTAGGGAGGCTCGCTTAAGCAAAAGAGAACCAACCATGCCTAGGCATTTGACCACGGAGTCCACCATAGGCCGTGGTCTTGATGAAAGGGTCGTGGAAAGGTCTGTCAACCCTAGCCAGCAGACCCTAACTCAAGTGAAGAACCATAGTGGCCTTTATGGCCAGTGGTCCTTCACCAAGCTGTGGTAGGGCTCGTGAAGGATCCCTAATAACTTGTAGACACTAAACAAAACAAAGACCCACTTGATAGGCCATAGTGACTTAGATTGCCCGTCAGTGGCTCTGTGGAAGGGCCCCGTCAGATTTTAACTTAGGGTCAATTTGGTCTTTTCCTGCATGTGTTAGACACCTTAACTACATCATTTAACCCCTATACTACGTTTCTTAACTCGATTTGATCCTAGAATTCTAATCAAAACCTACCCTAATTGATTCATTCACCTAAATTCATCAAATTAAGAACAAATTGAGAGAATAATCATAGTTTCCCCTTAAGAACAAGCAGGAGGTTTTATGTTGTTCCAGCCTCAAAATCGAAGGATTATTTCTCCATAGATTTTGTCATCATGTATGTGGGATCTCACTAGTCGGTTCCTTTTATCGACTAGGTCCCTAGAATTCAATTAAATTCTTTATCCTTGATATCTTTTTTAGAACTAGGGTTTCTAAGAACTTGAACAATCGTTGTGATATAGTTTTTATTGTGTTCCTTATTAGATTATCATGTTTTTTTTTTGAAATTGTTACTTATTTCTTTGCATAAAATTCTGAAGATTTTCGGAGTTCATAGATTACATTTGCTAGGTCAGTTAACCAAATAAGTATGCCTCAGATTTTGAATGTTCATTTTCAGTACATAAATGTTGCATTCTATGTTAGCATGTTTGAATATTGAGCTAATCCTGTAATATTGTTATGTTTTGTCATACACATTTATAGTTGGGAGTAGGCTTAGCACCAAGTTGGTCTAGGGTTCATTTTACCCTCGTAGTCCCAGAACTACATTCTTTCATAAGAGTACAAGTCCCCTTAGTGGGCATCAAATTTTGTGATCACGCCAATCATGTCTTTATACCCATGGAAAGGTATATTCGGTTCTCTCAGTGGAACGTATACATCAGACTCATTGTTTAGCTCACGTTGTTTTATGTCGGTTAATAGTAGCTCCCACAATCAAACTCTAGTGCATTTGACCAGGTTTTCAGTCATATTTCAGTATTTAGTTTCAACATGTAATGATAATAATCAGTACTTGGCCATTAGATTCAATTCATTTCATTTTAGTACATTTCAGTATTTACATTATGTTAAGATTATGTCATTGCTCAGTTATGCTTGTCCAACTTACATATTTATTCTGTTATATTTTATATCATACATGCTCATTATATTACAACTATTGATGCATACTCTATATTATGTCCTTTCATGATGTACGTTCAGGTCATCATCATTAAGATCAGGTGTAGATCGATTCTCGATCCATACATAGTAGCATTAGTGGTGTGCCCTCATACTTCCAGGACAATAGACATGTTTTCCATTTCACTCTTGTATTTTAATATCATTTTTCTATGATTAGCTAGGGACATGTCCCAACAACTCTAGTGAGTTAGAAGCTTTTTCTGACATAGTTTTAAATTCAGCTTTAACATTTGAGTGATTGTTCAGTACCACTAAACTCTTAGAAGGTTATTATATATATTCAGATCAATATTGGGTATTGCCCATCTTTAATTTATCTCATGATTTAAGATTCCACGTAGTATATTTTGTTTAGTTGTTTTAGTATGTTTATTATATGCCAGCTCAAGATTAGTTTGGGGTCACTCATAATCCTGGATACCATGTTTACGTCAAGGGACTAGCCTCGAGGCTTGACAAACTTGGTATCACAACATTAGGTTTACGAGTCCTAGGATGTTTGAAAGCCACACTAAGTAAAGTCTCTTTCATGGGTGCGAAGTACACCATATATAATGAGAGTGAGGCTAAAAGTGTTGTAAGAAAACATCACTCTCTTTGTTACTCTTATCGTGTGTGAGGCAGTGGCGGAGCCAGGATTTAGATTGAGGGGTGTCGAATTATAAAGTAGTATGCACAAAAAAAAAATTCAACAAAATAAATTTTACTGATAAAAGCAAAACATAATTACATTACAATCGCACTCGACGCGGTTTCATATCTTGAAATGTTCTTATAATAGCATCATTAGAAATATTAATAAATACATATTTTTCTACATAAGGAACTAGACAACTGCTCAAAAGTTCATCATTCATCCGATTACGCAGGGCATTCTTAATAAATTTCATTGCCGAAAAAGTTCTTTCAACGGATGCAGTGACAACTGGTAAAAGCAAAGCAAATATCACTAAGCGGAATACAAGAGGAAAGTTTAAGTTCTTCTTTGTCTCAACTAATTTTCTTGGAGATCACCAAGTCAAATAAGATTGGAGAACCGTTTATCTATATTACGAACATCAATAATGTAAGTGGCATGTTGATTCTCAAGAGCATTCATACTAAACTCATCAAAGTCATCAGGATATAACTTGGCCATTCTCATTATTTTTTCGATGTTAAAACTAGAAAATGAGTCAAGTGGATTCAAACAAGCAACTCCATGAAGCAAATCAATAGTCACCTCATTAAAACGATCATTGAGTTCTTGAAGCTGCCAATCAATAATCTTACAAAGTACTTCAACACGATAATGATGTAAGACCGAGCAGTCGGAAAGTTTACGCCTCGATCTTCCATAATTAACATATGGCTCATCAAAATTAGGCAACAAAATGTTATACTTGATACAAAATGTAGATACCTTATCAATAAGTGCATCCCATCCATCTTCTCTTAGCATTTGCAATCTTCTCTTTGCTACTTCAACTAGTAACATAGCATTTGCAATATCTTGTTCTTTATTTTGCAATGATTTATTGAGCTCATTTGTGATACCTAAGATATCTCTTATAAAGTGCAACATAAAAGCAATCTTAAATGTTTGACAAGCTTCGAGATATCATGTAGCCTTAGCTCTTTCATCTGCAGAATATGCATCAACAACAAGTGCATCAAGAACATCAACAATAGAGCCAAACATAAGAATAAAGTTGCTAAAATATTTGTAGTGATATCCCAACGAGTATCACCGGCTCTTATAATACCAAGTTCTTGATGCAAGCCGATGCCGGTTGTAAGCTCACCCATATCTAGTGCATCTTGAATTCTTTGTTTTTGAGAATTTCGAAATTCATCCATATGCTTAAAAGAAGCTCCCAACACATTCAAAACATTTGAAACCAATAATACAAGCTCTCCCACTTGAATACATTTTTTAGAAACCGCAACTAGAGTTAAGTGAAGTTGATGAGCAAAATAATGTATAGAGTGAGCTGAGACTCTTTCTTGCCTAATCAACATTGTAAGGATATTCATCTCGCCTTGAATATTACTTGCCCCATCATAACATTGTCCGCGCACATAGGATAGACTCAATGAATGTTAAGCAAGTACATTGACAATTGCCCCCTTTAAAATAAAGCACTAGTGTCTCGAACATGTACAATATCAATCAATCGCTCCATCATAAATCCTTTTCGATCAACATATCATAAAATGATAGCCATTTGCTCCTTACGTGACACATCAAAAGATTCATCAACCAATAAAGAAAAATAGTCACCATTTAATTCTTGAATAATAGCTTTGATGGTTTCTATCTTCCATGCAGTCACAATATCTTTTTGAATCATTGGAGAAGTCATTTGGTCATTCTGAGGAGCATGTTCCAATACATAGTCATCAATTTTATCACAATGTTTCGCATACCATGAAATAATTTCAAGAAAATTACCTCTATTAAGTGATGATTTAGATTCATCATGACCCCGAAATGCAAATCCTTGATTCAAAAGAAGTCTTACTACATCAATTGAGGAAGACAAGCGAAGCCAATGATCATGCTTAACTTGATCAGATTGTCTCTCAAATGCAGATATAATAGACTGTTGTGTCGCATTAGATCTTCACTTTTCTTTTTTGCCTGATTATGAGTGCTATTTGGCCCACCAGTATGTTGCTTAAAACTTTTCTTCTTATTCCAACTCTTAAATTCTACCATAGAAAATACTTCACCTCCACCTTGATGAATGTTATCATCTTTAAACAAATAACAATTCAAACAATATGCTGCCTCGTTACATACACTATATTCCAACCAATCATGATACTCTTTAAACAATTCAGGATTAAAACGATGCATATCTCCATAAAAATCTGTTTGAGGAAAAATATGATTCTCAGGTTGACAAGGACCTTGTCGGAGATATGCTCTCCTAATTACATCACGATCATTTGGATGATAATTCAAGATTGGAGTTCTTTTCGCCGGATCAAATTCTAAAGAATTTCAATCAATTTCTTGTCTTTCAGAAGAATGTAGTGGTACTTCTGATTGGTTGTCATTTTCTTGCCGTGTAACTTGACTATTAGAAGCCAAATTTGATTTTGGTACTTGAAAAAAATAGCTCTTCACTGATTTTTGAGACTTAATTGTAAAACAAAAATTTCATAAGAAAAATATATAATTGCAAAAAATAAATAAATCCTAAACAAAACAAGTAAATATAAATATAGCATTACGATGTCAGCAAGTCAACAACCAGATTTATGATCAAACGTGAACAAAAAAGAGAAGAAGAAGATGATAATACCAACAAGACACAACAAATTGGACGAGGAAAATAAAAATACAAGGTGTAGAAAAGTAGGAACTTACTGTTGTCATGACCACGACGTAGATTGACACCGAGCAATGGCAATTGAAGTATGAGAAGCAGTTAGCGTAGTTGGTTTTGGACTCTTCCTCTTCAAAACTTATGATTTTGGAATTGGAGATTTGTTTAATCCCTAGACTTTAAATCTCTAAATTGTGTTTTTTTCTTTTAAAAAATATAATATTAAACTAAAGTTAATTTAAGTCATTGGTTTAAAAAATTAAAGGAACAAAACGTTTAAAAACTGAAGAAAAAAAAAAGCTACACATATAAAAAGAGTTAAAAAAATCGCTGAAGCCTTTTTAAAAAAAGATTGACTTCAGTAAGGTTCGAACACGGGACGTCTGGGTCAAATGTCAAGACAAAATTTTGTGGCCCCTCAACCGTTAAACCAACAATTCAACTTGGTTTAGTAGTGTCAATTTAAATATATATAGGTATAAAATTAGAATTTGACTTACGTATACGACGTAATTTTCCGATTAAGGGGTGTCGCTTGACACCACTCGAGCAAGGGTAGATCCGCCCCTGGTGTGAGGTATGATCTAATTTCCTCGTTCTAATCAGTTGTTATGCACTTGAGATCATTCTTCCCCTTAGAGCTTACCCACACAAGTTCATTGATAAGGTGAAGAAAATCTTTGGAGTGATGCAAGTGATTGGCAATGATAGGGTGGAATTGACATCCAAGTAGCTTAGGATGTGGCACACATATGGTTCACTTAGTGAAAAGACAACATAGGTCACTTTGACTTACTCCTTATGTCGTAGTAAACTTAAGTGTCAGTCCAGGAACTCTTTTAGAACCTTTATCAGTCTCTACTCCAGTTGATGACCCAATTATAGCTAGACGTATATACAGAAATTGCCCAGTCACTGTCTCTCAAAAAGTCACCTCAGCAGACCTTATAGAGTTAGAAATGGTAGATTTTGATAACATTCTTAGCATTGATTGGTTACATTCCTGGCATGCCTTAGTCGATTGTAGAACTAGGATCGTTCGATTTTAGTTTCCAACGAGTAAGTCTTAGAATGGAAGGGTAGTCGCTTCGAGCCTATAGGTTGATTTATCTCTTACCTTAAGGTTAGAAAGATGATATATAAAAGGTAGTGTAGCTCATGTTGAGGAAGTAAGGAAGGAATCAGAAAAAGATGTCCATCAGCTTGCTCACTTAGGAGTTAGTCTTATGGACACATCAGATGGTGGTGTGATAATCCAGAATAGATTAGAATCCTCTTTGGTTATGAAAGTTAAGGAAAAACAAGATAATGATCTTATATAACTAGAAGTTCATTAGCAGAAAGTTGAGGTTTTCTCCCAATGGGGAGGTGGTCGAGTATGTGTTCCTAAGGAGATAAGTAGGTGAAACAACCTTGATTGGGCCAGATTCGGTTTTTGATGCTATAGAAAAAGTTCATCTCATTAGAAATAAACTTAAGAGATAAACCTTATGCAAATGGAAGGAGAAGAGACGTAGAGTTTGATGAAGATGATTGGGTTTTCCTCAAAGTATCATTTATGAAGGGGGTGATGAAATTTGAAAGACTTGGAGTTACTATTAGGTTATTTTGCTATTTGTTGTCAGTGAATAGTTACTATTGTTGTTGAAAATGAGATTTCTTATACTTCATAAGAAAAAATAAAGAAAGTTTCAAATTGAATTTCACACAACAGATTGACTATTCACAGACTGAGTATCAATTTTCAGAAAGTAGTCCATCATGCAGCCAATTTCTCATCATCAAGAATGCCTCTTCTGCGTCTTTATTGTCTTCCAAAGATTGAGGTTGATGGGCATAACCATGACTCCTTCCCTCAAAAACCACCATTTTGCAACCATTCACATTATTTTCAACCTCCTTCAACACATTCACAGGACAAAGTGGATCATTTTCACCAACAATAAGTAGTAGTGGTACCCCAATCTTGCTAGCAACAAATAAGTCTATCTGTGTACCATAGAATGAGATCCCAACACCAAACTTACTACCTTTGTCTTGAACCAATAGGTCTATTAACACGCCTCCACCAAAAAAATCCAATCACTCCAAACATCTTTGGTATTCCTGCAGCCACAAACTCATCCGCCATCCGTTTAGTCGATGTGAAAATGTCTCTCACGACCTGTTCGTCGATGTGAAAAAGCTTTGGATTCATCCTTTCTCCATGGATTTCCATGGAAAATATCTAGTACCAGAAGACTGCAAAATCATTCAATTCATGACTCGAGCTTGGTAGATTCTTTTGCGCATGGTATGAAGTATGATAACCAAAGGAGACAACTTTTAAATAGAGAAGGTATACAATGACTTAATTGTATCCATTGCATGATACACGATATGCAAAATCTCTCGTAAATGAGTCCTCAAATCTAAAGATATCAGATAAGAGAAAAATTCCAGTACCATTGTTGTTCTTTACATCATTACAGAGATAAGCATCAATTCTATCAACTCCATCCCAAATGGAAAGCTCCACTCCATTAACTAGTTCACAAGCCTCATCCTCTACTTTTACATGGCTATTAAAGACTTTGTATTTCTTAGTCTTTCTGAAGGATAAGGAAATACCCCAACACTTTACATAGTTTCTCTGGACAATAACTGAAGCATGACAGTCAGCCCTTTATCGAGAATAATCAAATAATTTTAAGCAACTCAATCACATTTTATAAAGACACTATTATTGTAAAAAAACGTTACTTTTACATTTGAAGGCTTTATAAGTTTACGAAACCATATCAAGTTATATATATTAAAAACTCTTGTTTGATCGATTTAGATTCTTCTATATTGTAAACCCATTCTGTAACTATATTGTTTTTTCTATAGTTTTATACTTTTGCATATGCAAATATTGATCAAATTGTTTTCCTATCCAAGAAATCTTCTCAACTATTTCAGGTTTTGCTCTGAGGAAATTAATATTATGCAGACCCCAAAATCAAGGTATTACTGTTCTATTAACAGTAAAATTACCATATTTCAATCTTGAAATAATGACACACAGTTCTGTAGTTATTATTACGCATATATTATAAACAAAAATGGTAATAAGGTACTCAAAAATCGAAACTTATTATGAATCGGATCATCTCATAACACACTAATCTGATCCTGATGATTCGGAACTCAAAACTCACTATGATTTAATGATTGTTACTGAAAAATTGAATATTAATATCTTCTTCTAGGAATTCCAATCTCTTCTTATTATTGACTTGATTGATGTTTTTCTGGAAGTTCTTCGATGTGTTTTATTCGCCTACTTTTCTGAGGTTTTTCAGTTTTGATTGCTTGCTTTCTTCAGACAGTTTACTTGTCATGTATACAATACAAAGAGGATAAGATTTGTAGGTATATTGCATCACTCTGGAAGAACGAAGAACTCTGTTTTGCTGATTTACTGCCATGCCTTGCATTATTGGTTTTCTTTTTTCCTTGTATGGCTTTGGAATTATTCTTGAGGGAGAAAGGATCTGGGCTCCTGCTTTGACATAGTTGTCCTCTGTAGTGATATTATAATTCTTATTAGAATAGAATTGTGTATATCTAACAATTCTAACTCACAATTACTTTAGATTAATGAAACTTGTTGAGCTGCTGATTTATTCTATTGAAAGATCAGCTATTCTGATGATCATATTTTGGTCTCTATATTATTAATTGTGAGTCCACTCTAGAGTTGATTTGTCAATTCATAGTTATTATCTCATAAAGTTAATCTCTTTGTTGAAGAAAACTAAAATCAAGAAACTCCAATTAACTTTTCCTCAAGTTACTTGAGTTTTTGAGCAATTTTAGGGAGTGGGAGCCAAAAGGGTAATTTTTATGGTATAAAGCTTAGTCCTTTAAGGATTATTGCATCTTCTTGTGCATTTTTTAGGAGATACACTACAAAAAAACAGTATTTAGCGACAGACGGAATCCGTCGCTAATCAATGTTTTTTCGTCGCTAAACCAGATTTGCGACGGATTGTTAGTTGTTGCTATTTCGCTCGTTAGTAATCGATTAGCAACGAAAAATGAGTTCCGTTGCAAGTTTGGCGACGTATCTGAGACGAATGATATCCGTCGCTACTTGCTAGTGACAGATTGATCCGTCGTTATACTTATACAATTCGTAGATAATTTCATATTTAATTTTGTCATTTCAAATAAATTTACGATTGCATTTTCGTCACTAATCCGTCACAAAATATCCGTTGCTAATTTTATCATTAATTTCGTCATTTCAAATAAATTTGTGACGGAATTGCTTTAACTAATCTGTCACAAAATATTCTGCTATTTGAGGTAGCATATTTGTCACTAAAATGTTTCGTTGCTAATGTGTCACCAATATTTTTTATAGCAACCACCAAATCGTCACTAAATTTGTCGCTAAAATATTATTAAATACCTCTAAATAACAAAAATTTCATAAAAATATTTTTTAGAGGGTTTAACATCTGTAGATAACAACAAATCACATATTTACGGTGCAAAATATAGTAACCAGTTTATCATTTGTTCTTAACAGAACCCAATTCATCAGCTATGCACAATTTGTACTTTTCAAAAAGAGAGATAACATCAAAAATTAAAACTACAAGAGACTAATTAAGGGATACCCTCATAACTTGAAACTACGGGATCACCCCATCCTCATTAGAGGTAGGAGGAGGCACCATGGGTGTCACAGGTGATGGATTATCAATAGGAGTAATCTTTTGTTGTACACCATCCATAATAACCTGAAGAAAATTATTAGTAAGGGCAAGAATCATTTCCTTTATAAACACATCCATATTTCTTGTCGTTGTTGATTGAGAAACTGAAGGTGCTACAGATGATGAAGCACAAAGATTCTACCCATAGTAAGTTTTTGCTTCAAATCCAAGTCTGTATATTCTTTTCTTTTTTTCCCCGACAGTTTTATAGTATGCTTCACATGGATCAATATAGATTGAGAGGTTGTTTTTTCCCGTAATATTTCTTCATATTTTTCCTATAGTAAATTGCATTAAAGAAAACATTGAAGATAAAGAATAAAATTATAATGGAAGAAAAAAGCAAAAACATACACACCTTTTTAGCTTAATTAAATGTGCAACAAAAAAATTAACCCCCATGGAATTGGGATCAACTTTGAATAGAGAACAATTACTATTGATTTACAAGGCTAAAACAGAAGATGAAATACACTAGACTTTGGGTGAAATTACACTGGACAACTATGGTCTAGAACAAACACATAAATTTTATCAGCCGTACTCATTGATGACATTTTGGAACTTCTCTTCTTTTCGGAAACCAACAGGGAGTATGACTTCTCAAAATAAAAACATACATGGAAGATGATCAGGTAAGAAATAAGGGTGAAGAAAACAATGATCATAAAGCAAAGACAAACAACAAATTGGTCATGACAATAATCAACAACTTGTGGAGAAGGCTACTCATGCCATGTCAAACTGTTCTAAGCCTTTTCCTTGAAGTTACATTTATTTATTTTTTCTCTGTTAATCCAAGAAAATAATTTGAATTCATTTTATCGACTTCACCAAGAGTGGAAGTACTCGAAACCTCACCTAAAGAATGACTATTGGTCAGTGATCCTACAATGAGTCGGACTATTGTATGTATTGCAAGCATCAAGGACACTTGGTAGATGTATGCACAATCAAGAAAATAGATGAGGAATACCAAAGGAGAAAGGAGCATGAGCTGAGAAAAGAAACAAATATGAAGTAGGCACCTCTGGAACAGAAAAAGGAACAACAATCTGAGAACAAGGGAAAAGAAAATAGAAATCCAAAGATCATAAACCAACCATATCTTTGTATACTACTTTCAACAACATTTTAAGCCAAGTTTTCCCTTTTAATAAGAAATGACATGTATATCTTCAAATAGATTTCAAAGTTTTGGATTTACATGGATAATTCGAGTCGCAGCAACGACTTCATGGTCGCCATACCGATTCTTTGCATTTGTCTCTTACTTTTCAATAGACTCATCACTTTCAAAAGTTGTGTCCATTTTTCCAAAACATGCTCAGGTACATAACCTGGCCTAAATCCTCCCCCTTTTTATTATGGAAATAAAATTTCTATATTTTGTAGCCGTCTTGACCAAACCAGCTTCTCTTCAGTTCACTTTCACTAATAGAAACATCCCACTAGAATTGTTTCTGATATAAAATTTGAATGTAATATATCAATATCCTATCTATTAGTATGAATAGACTTTTCAAACTTATCTATGATAAAAAGTAATACCTTGAATTCTCTAAAATAACCTTCTTTTACATCGTTTCAAACACTTTCTCAATTGATTCCACTGGGATCAACATCATTTCTGAAAGACTTGGTTATGAAACTAGAGCATATTATTGAAGGTTGGATTCTCAATTGATTCCATTGGGATCAACATCATTTTTGAAAGACATGGTTATGAAACTAGAGCATATTATAGAAGGTTTCAACCTGCGTAAATTTGAAGGCATTATTTGGAGTGTTAGTATAAATGAGACATTATATATGTGAGTGCTAAAAAAACAATACTCAGATTATAGTAGGCTACTGATTATTCTGATCTATCAATTAGCGTTGCTTAACAAGAATCTTAAATTATAATTTGTTTACTAGAACTTGTGAATTCTAAGACTACCAGTATTAGCTAAACTTAAGTATAAGCAAGTTATGAGGATAAAAGAAAAAGAGTGGACTAACCCCATAGAACTTATTTAAATAAGGGTCCGTGAGTGGCTACTACTATCAACATCAATAATTATGTTTGTATGACCTCTTGAATTGCTTTGAGTAGATAGATCCCCTTCAACAATTGGATTACTACAATCTGTTGGGATACTCTCAGTAGACAGACCCTGAAATATGGGATTGCCTTGATTTGGTGTAGCTAGAGGTGTCTCGGATATAGTTGGGGTGGTACTTTGAGCTGATATTTCAACAGTTGGGGTACCACCTTGTTGAGGAGAAACTATAGTGGGCATCGTAATAGTTGTACTCCTTACATGAATAGCAAAGATACTCCTACCAAAAGACTTCCCACGACCTCTGCCTTGAGCCATACCTACAAAAAAAAATATAACAGTGTAGCGTGTAGTTGGCTTCCTGAAAATATAACAGTGTAGTTGGCTGCCTGAAAAATGTACTATCATATCTAAACAAAGAAACTTTAAGTGATGTGGTACTACAAACACAGCAGGCATGAGAATTTCTTATCCAATGTCAAAACAAAATACTCAGAGGCCTACATAACATGCAAAATAGATTAAAACCCACATAATATCATGTTGCATGAAAATGAAAGGAGACTAGCAAATGACTATCTCAAAAAAAAAAAAAAAAAGTCCATTGTTTTTTACGTTGTGATGAGAGCATTATTCGTTGTTGAAAATGCTTGCATCAGTTATTCACAACATATGGAAGGCACCAAAGAAACAAACATGTAACAAATAGAACATGGATAAAGAATATAATAGTTAAAGTAGATGAAAAAATATTGCAACAACATAAACTATAGTCAAACATTTATCACTTGTATAAATCAAATTAAGCTACCTCAGTGAAGTGTGACGAAATATTAAAAAATAGCACTAAAAAACTTGTAGAACAAGTTTTAAAACTTATTCCTGCATACAAAAAAAGAAAAAAATTATCATTGAGTTTGGTTAGAAGATTTACACAAAGAATGAGCTTCAGAAATCTATATTAGATTCTGAAAATTTGAATACAATCACAAAAAAGAATATTAGGAAACTAGAGAAGCCTTTTAAGAGCCTGAAAAGTTGAATACCATTAGATTATGTGTTTCTAAAAAAGGTACCTAGACCTGATGCTTACATTCTTTCATCAAAGCTGCCATGTATAACACTAATGTAAAATAACCACAAAGCATAACATTTGTTTCAGTTTCCTGTAGCAAGGAAGAGAACACAAACTCTATTCGGATTGTCCATCAATGATAATTAAAAGACAGTAGCTCAAAGAGGGGGAAAGGTGAATGTGTAGATTTCCTTGGCATACTGTAACGACCTGCTTAGTCGTTTTGAGCAGCAGATTTTATTTCTGGAAAACTGTCTGAGACGACGTATCCAACGACGGACCGTCATGGGCACGACGGACCGTCGAGGGTGTCTCGTTCCAAACACTTGGAATTCTTATATTTGAGTGCTGAAATCGACTCTCTGAACTCTGTGACGGACCTGCAGGACGGACCGTCACAGACATGACGGACCGTTGTAAGGTTCCGTTTCAAAACACTTCAACTCTTGAGAATTGGGTACTGAGAGGAATTCTCTGAAGTCTGTGACGGACCTGCAGGACGGACCGTCACAGACAAGACGGACCGTTGTGAGGTTCCGTTTCAAAACACTTCAACTCTTGAGAATTGGGTACTGAGATCAATTCTCTGTCCGTCGTGACGGAAGTGCAGGACGGACCGTCGTAGGCACGACGGACCGTCACAGGTTGCGTAATCCCAGTCTGGGTCAAATTTCTGGGTAAGTTTTAAAGGGGAGTTTTGGACTATTCTTGCTATAATTATAAATTTTAGTGGGTCAATGTTAATAACTAAAATCCTTGGGGGTGTAAAGGAGATGACCTTGAGTTACTTAGTGGGTGGTTTCCTCATCTTTTATACCTAATTAGATGCTAAATTAGGGAAAAGAGAGAGAGTTTGGGAGAAGAAAAAATAGAGAGAACAAGGAGAAGAGAGGAACGATCTATAGAGAGAGACAACCAAGAGGAACCAAGAAGCTTGAGAGATTGCTTGTTTGATCAAGGATCCTTGGTGAAGGTAGGTTATGGTTGATACTATTTGTAGTAAACTCTTAATAGTGAATGATATGTATTGGTAGTATTGTAAACCCTTCTATATGCTTAATCTTATGCTTTCATGAATGTGATTATGTGTTTGTGATAAAATAAGCTTAATGAAGCTTTGAATCCAAAATCTTGAAGAAACCCTAATTCACCTTGGTATTGATGATGCCTTGGTATAAAAGAAGGCTTGATGAACTAAAGTAATGAGATTGGTGATGCCTTGGTATAAAAGAAGGCTTGATGAATTGTTAGAATTAGGGGATCGGAGTGTCACGTTCCGACACATAGTATTAGTGGGTCGGGTGTCACGAACCGACACATAGAATTAGGGGATCGGAGTGTCACGTTCCGACACATAGAATTAGGGGATCGGAGTGTCACGTTCCGACACATAGTATTAGTGGGTCGGGTGTCACGAACCGACACATAGAATTAGGGGATCGGAGTGTCACGTTCCGACACATAGAATTAGGGGATCGGAGTGTCACGTTCCGACACATAGTATTAGTGGATCGGGTGTCACGAACCGACACGTAGAATTAGGGGATCGGAGTGTCACGTTCCGACACATAG